>AFBI03000029.1:394655-496613 GCA_000230595.3 Edhazardia aedis USNM 41457
AAATGAAAATTCGATGCAAAAAACACTTTCAAATGCAAATTTATAAATTGGTTTTAAGCTACAATGAAGATATTTACAAGCATAATTTTTCTATAAAACTTATATCTAGTTTGCTATCAAAATAATAATTTAGTCTAATGCTTAAAAAGATAATATAAACTCTAATTGTGCCAAAAATATCAAAAAAATTATATTAATACTTTACAAAATACATAAAAAAATATTATATGTCTTTAATATACTTCAATTTCCACTGAAAAAAATTAAAATGAACTTCCAATTATTCGCTGCTTTAGAATTTATAAATTTATATTCCAACATAAACAATTTATAACAGATAAATTACGCTTAAATTTATAATTTATCATCTGCCAATCAATCTTAAAATTTTTTCACAGTAAATTAACAATACTTCTATTGCTAAAATAAAAAAATTTTAAAAACCTTTAATTATTCATATCTGGTCATAAAATTCAAGTTTAAAAAACTTTAAAAACATTTCGAATAAAACAAATTTTATTATTACGTACAAGTTTATGGTTACAGCCCTTTTATATTAATTTTATCACTAAAATAAAAAATACAATTTATCGCTATTGCAATGTAAAACTTGATTTTTTATGTTACCTCCAGCTATAACAACAATACATTCAGCTTTAAATGTGTAGCATTCTATTCTACATTGGTAGTTATATATGTAAATAAGAACGTCAATATATTTATTTTAATACTCAAATATAATCTTTTTAATATATAATATTTTAAATAATAAAAAAACAAATCGAATTCGGCTTATTCTAGTTATAAAAAATATTCTTTCCATATTTCTAATACAGTGAGATACATCAAAAATTTTAAAAGGCTGTGTATTTAAAAGTTAACATCATCTTGATTCATGTTTATGTGCAATCTATTTTAAATATATTATTTGATGTATTTTTAATTTAAATAAAAAGAAATTGCATATGATATCTCAATTAACATATAAATAATTTTTCTTCATTAGTACAAGTCAATAATAAATGCTTCTATATTTAATTATTAATACAAAAAAAATACGTTAATTCATGAAAAAAGAGCGTGTTAAAAAATATTAAAATAATTACAAAAAAGAATATTGTAAAAAAAAAACCATCATTTAAAATAAACTTTCGGGTAAAAAAATAAACCATGAATTGTATGTACAATGAAATATATGTTTAAATATCTATTAGTTTCTTACTGCAAGAAACGAATAATTTGTAAAAGAATCTTACAGTTCCTAAATATAAAACAAAAAAGATTTAAAAGATGGTTTTTTTATTCCAGAAACATCTTAATATTTTTATATCGAAAAAAAAAATTTATTTACCCTGTTTAAAATATACTTAACGATAAAATGTTTTTATTTAAGCCGTTAGCAAGTTTACCAAAATTTAAAAATCTAATACTTTTTACTTAATTAGAAATAATATCTTTTTACATTACGATTTCAATAAATAGGTACAAGGTTCTTATAATAGAAAAACACTATATATTAGTTTAGTTTTAAATTTCAGAAATCGAAAATGTATAATAAATTATATGCATAAAGTTAATCTATTCGTAATTTTCTTTGGTTAGAGTAGATAATGATTGTTAAAATATTTGAACAAAATATTCTCACACCTTAAAAAATTATACCACTTGGATTGTAAAACATCCATATCTTATATAATACCTGATCACAGTTTTGTTGACGATAAAGATTTTTATCATGATAATTAAACAGATGTTATAGTATGCGATAAGGTTTTGAAGTAAGCCACAGTTGTTGATTGGTCCAAAAACGGACACACCGAAACAGCCGTGTTTCATGTTGGCTATTTGTAGCCAGGTAATAAATAAATTATGTGTGCTAAGAAATCTTTAAATAAACGTTTTTCTTTATCTTCTTCTGGTACTAGTGCACTTCCCAACCATAGCGTTTAAATTTGTTTAAAAAATATTTCTTTTCTGCAAATTTCAATTATTTACAGCTTCAAGTGTTTAATACAGATTTACAAAATAATTCGGATACAATTCAATAAATTTTTTAATGATGTTGAATTGTATACTGCTATATAAAAACATCATGTTTTTAAAATGTTATTTTAACGAAAAAAAATTACGGTTATATAACTTTCGGTTACCTCTGCTGACAAAAAAAAGTAAAAGACTAAAAAGCATACTATACACGGTATTAAAATTTATCATCGTATAAAAAATATAATAAATTTTGTATATAAACAAATTATATAATTGATTTTCTTTTTATTTATACAATACCTTAAATCAAACTAAATTAGAAATGATTTTTGCTATTAAAACCTTAAAAAAATGTTAGATAAAATAAAGTCAAGCTGTGACTTTGCAAATATTATCGTTTATTTTTTAGTTAGCCAACAACTAAAATTACCAGCAGTAACAATCTTTAGGAAAAAATTGCTGATTAGATTAAAAAAATAACACCTAGATTACATGAAAATATAGCAATTTTTTCTGTTTATGAATTGTGTTGACATATACCAGCAGAATAAAAGCAATTTTTTATTTTTTGCATTTATCATAATAAAAATCAATAATATAGTCTTATATAGGCTAAAAAGATTTTTTTATGTTTAAATGCAACTTATAAGTAATATATTTTTAAGATACTTCTTTTCACCTAAAAATTTACAATTTGTTATTAAAAGAAGGCTATCAATTACAAAAAAAACATATATAATATTCTGTTCAATTTTTTTATTATTTTTTATTTTTTACATTGCAAAAATGAGAGATTTAATTTTTTTAATATCGTATAGTGTTGAAATTTATATATTTGTTTTACGTTAGTTGTAATGTTATTGAAATTTTGAAATATATACTTTTAATTAAGGAGGCACTACTTATCACAATATTTTTTCGTTCTTTGTCGAATCTAATTTATATTTGCATGTCAGGTTTGTAAAATCAAAATTACTTTCTACCTACCAAATATATAACCATTATCACATGTAAATTTATGTTGAATGCCAGTTTCTATGAACAAACTAAATAATTGTATAAAAAATGTTATTTTTATCGTATAATGTTTTTTTATGAATAAAATAAACATAAATTGATCTATCAACAAATTTTTTGTATTAATATATTATTATTCCGTACTAATATCACATATAACATATTATTGATGTTGTATCAATTTTTTTATAAATAATAAAAAATGTTAAATCATTCATTTTGAAATACTACGTTATTTTCTGAAAGTATGAGTTTTAAAATATAATTGTTGCAAAATTTTTTATGTTACAATATGGGAATTTTTAGGAAAGCTTTGTACTTTGAATGTATATTGTGTAAAAAATTTTTTTTAGTTTTGATAAAAAACTGATTATATATTTCAGCATGGTTATTTACCTTTTATATTCAATGTTAATAAAAATCACTGGCTTATGTTCCGTAAAGTCAAATTTTTATACTTTTTTGGCCAGGTTTGTTATAGTAACAATAAACATGTTTAATAGAAGATTTAAACGCAAACAAATAGATTAAAGATTATAAAAATATATCAAAATAGCCCTATTTTTATTGCAACTAACTTCGTTTCGATAAGATATTTTTTGGTACTGAACAACACAATGTCCAACTATATTTTTCATGCAATGCAATATGTTTGTATTCTTTCAGAGTAAATTTCAACGCTTAAATAAACAAAAAAAGTTATTATCTATATAATAACAAAAATAAATTTAAATAGATACACTTAAAAACAAAGCGTAGATTTTTAAAAATATTTTTTCGTTTTACAATTCTGAAAATTGGAATTAGCAAACAAAAAAATAAAATTAGCCGATAAATAACTTGAAAAATTTTTCATATAAGTATCGAAATAGTCTTGAAACCTGTGATTGCATCTATATGAAAGCATATAGATCAATAATTTCATATTAATCTGAAAAAAAGTCTATCAGACATACAAACTGTTCTATACATAACTATCGTCTTTAGAAACATATTCAAAACACCGTTCGTATAAAAATTCTATAATTTTACGAAATCATTGGCGAATTGGCTGATATCAGTAATAGTAAAATTATAATGATAATTTATAAATATTTGGTCTTGTATGTCCGCCCTAAGATCGATTTACCTAAGGCATGCCAATTGGTGAACAGGGACTCTGTTTTGCACATACCTAGCTGGAGTAGCGGATTTGGTGGCTCTTCTGGTAAATTTTTAATATTGTAATTCATTGTATTAAAAATGAAAAACCAAGTTAATAAGTTTTTAGAATTTTATAGACCATTGAATTATAAAACAATTAAAAAAATTTATTTTCTTGAAGAAAAACGTTATTGGAATGAGGGCATAACAATGATAGAATTTATTATAAAAAATTTTTTTTGGCCCCTTTTGTATATTTTGTGCGTTTTGTCGCATAACACTTGGCAAAAATTTACACCTCTTGATAAGTGGTCAGTTAAAGAACGCTACTTTTAAATTTTGCGCAAAAATAATGTAATAAGAAAAGGGAAAATATAAATTGTCTAACCAAATTAGTATAATTTAAGAGAAAATCAAACGTAATCGTAGAATATGCTTAAGAAAATGCAATATTAGTTAACCAAAATATCATAGTGCTGTATTCAACGATCAGCACAGAGTCGTTTTAAATCTTGGAAAGAAACCAGAGAAAGAGGGTGTAGTTCCAAAAAGGAACCAACCAATCAAATTGCGACATATTCCTGCAACTATAAAAGATGTTGATAATGTCCCCCCATGCAATTCTCATGACAAGAAGACAGACGGCGACGCGACACTGGAGATCGATACAAACCCAGTTTTCCGCCACGGCAATACAATACAATAAATTCAATGCCAAACAACTCGTCTTTATATTCCTTTTATTAAATTTCAAACCATTCGCCCGCGGAATACCTTAATAGAAATGCTATTTCGTTCTATATTCTTTTTTTATATCAAACGTTCAATCAACATACAGGTAAAAATGTGTGCTATGTTGGCTTGTTATTTCATAAAATTGCGAGAATTTATTAATAAGGTTTTTCATAAATTTATAATCGCCTTTTGTATTTTCATGTGGTTTTTAAAACCTGAATTTTTTTCAGTATTCTTCTTTTAAAAATCTTAAGTATAATAAATAAAGAGTGTTGAGACACATTGTATTTAGACAGTCAACTCAAAATGATAAGAATTTGGAAGAAAATCTAAAACAAAAATTTATTTTTGCTGTCTTATATGATATTTATACTATTTTTATTATTAAATCTTGAAAATTTTTAAGGCAAAAAATTAAGGATATTAAAAAAAATTATAAAAAAAATAACGTTATTGTAGAACACATTTCAGGAAAAAAAAGCGTTTTCAAAATGCAACTTAACCTCTTTTACACCTGAAATCTTGCAAAAATCGCTATTCCATTCTACACCTAAAAAATACTTAGAAAATAATCAAAATATTTATTTATCCGATTCGCTCTAAATTTTTGAAATTTTTTCTATCAACAACTTTGTATTAACTGTTTGTTAATTATCAATGATTTTAAATGCAAAAAATTGATTGATGCATAACTATCCCATTTACATTATGTCAAATTTTTTGGCATTTATCCTTTTAAATTTTTATTTGTTTGATATTGGCAAATTAAATAAATGATAAAATATTATTTATTATATGTCAAAATTTAGTGAAAGTTATAGTTTGAAATTTAATAAAAATGATAAAATTGTTGATTGGTCTAAAACTCGGCTTTAAAACTATTTAAAATCTTTATTTATTAAAATGATGCGAAACTTGAATTAAAATAGTCTACTTTCTTACTTATCTAATACCTTTAATCAACACTGCTATCTGTACTTGTTTGTGAATTCATAGAATCGAATAGGTTTATTGTATAACCATTATTTTTGTAACCTTCACTCTATTCGTTTCAGGATTCTGTGAGGTTTCAACAGAATCTATAAATGAATTTTGAAAATTCATTTCTTTCTTCACTCTTCTATCACCAATCTATTTATATTTTTATTTGATATATTGTTATATTTATCAAATTTAAATATTTAATATTCAATCTATCAATAAAAAAAATTGATTAAAAGTCTTGAAATTGATGTATTAAATTTATCATTGAAAACTTTAAAGGTTCAATTATTATTATTTTTATTATTATATTACCAAATAATTGATATTCATAAATGATATATAAGTTTATAGACTTAACGTCTGAAAATTCAAATTATCACATTTGAAAGGCCTTGCCTCGGATAATTCATTTGATCTTTTTAGGTTCTTGAAAACCATCAAATGTAAGATCCTTGGCTTTAAATAGACAAGTGTCACTCAATGTGATTGACATCTACGTCATACCGATTTCACTTGTCAATTCTAAACCCAAATTAATTATTCATTAATAAATTTCATATGCCAAAATGAAACAGCAAAAATTATATTAAAAAATCAAACCTATATTAATTTTCCACAAATGTGATTTTTATTTTGATATTTTGTTTCCAAGGTCATATTATCAACAATCACAAAATATAGATTCTTAAAAATTAATTGTTATGCTGTTGAATCAATCATAAGAATCGAAAAAATTCATAAAATTTATTGTAATATACAAATGTTTGTGATTTCTATTGAATATCTCGAAGTTTTATTTGGAAAGATATAAAGATTATATTTAAATACAATTATTTTTGGTTTATTTGTTTATTTTATGTTTTTAATTTTTCTTTCGACATAGTTTTTGAAAATAGAATTTTTCAAAACAATTGAATTGAATAGAAAAAAAAATTCTTAAATAAAAATTTTAATTCAACATTGTAGCTAGCTTAGGTTAATGCAATATAAAACCTTCATTCTAAAAATACAAATAATATGCTTTCAAAAAAAATTTATAAAAAAAATTGAATATCAATTATATTATTGAATTATTATGTTGCTGATTCTTTTAGTAGTTCCCGAAATTATAAATATTTATCTGTGTTTTTATTTGAAGGAATTTAGTAAAACATTCTAAATTATCTATTTAAATCAAGTTTGCTGCAAATAATTTTTTAAGATTTAAAAATTTTAAACTGTGATAACTTTCTTTTCTTCTATTCATATTTTTTTACTTTGAAATAACACTTTTTCTATAATTTTTTACTATCAATAAATACTTGTGTTGGAAGTATAGGCGCCCGATAATTTATTTACTTTTGAATTATTTTTTCTGCTACAAAAATATTTCATCTCACCTTAAATAGGCATCTGTCACTCAAAATGTTTAACATCAATAAATTCATATAATAAATCATTAATAAAATTTCAAAAATTCCCCTTCAAATCATTTTTATTGATTAATGTCAATATATTCGTTAAAATTTTTACGATATTATATTCCCGATTAATATGAGAATAACAATGACAAAAAAAATCTACAGTCCTTTTTTGAAAATTTCAAATTATTCAAAATGTAAAAAGGGTAATTGTGCAATGATTCCCGACATCTCGTTTTTTTTTATTATTCTAAATGTGTTTTCTTTTTCTTAATTTAAAATCTAAATCTTCTTTTTCTATAATATTATACTATACATTGCTATCCGAAAAAAATTATGGCATATTAATTTTGTATGCTTGATTTTAGTACAGGCAATTTAACAATTTTTTTTAGTACAAGAACCATTACAATCTTTTGCAATTCGGCTCCCTATATTGTTTTTAATTATCAATTACAAAATTAATCATTAAACACTGTATTGAAATTGTGTAAATATCAGATAAAATAATATAAATTTGTGAAACTCTGAATAATTTCATATAAAAAATGGGTAATGCATTATAAAAAATAAACAATTAATAAAATTTTCGATCATTCATATTATAATATTCGAATCGTTTTAATGTTTTTACAATTAATCAATATTTTTAATTTTGAACCTATCCTTATAAAAGAAATTTCATTCAAACATACAAATGACAGAATACATTAAACCAATTATCTTTGTGCTCTCGGGTGTTTTGATATTTGTGTCAATAAAATACTACATGCTATCCAGCAAGATCAACCAGATACTTCTAAATGATGCCTTTAAAGAGACCTTATTGGATAATTTGGTGCAAAAATGTGTTGAAAAAAACAAAAATTTAAAAATCGATTCTGATTTGATAAAAAAATGTTGTGATGTTGAAAATAGAAGTTTTTTAAACTCTTTATATACTGGACATTTCCATGCTAAAAATGTGGTTTTTGATCAATGCTGTGAATTTTTTGAGTTTTTTAAAACTTTACCGAAAAATAGAGATAAAATATAAAATTAATTAAATAATATCAAAAATTAGTTTTTTTATAATCCACTATATCGATAGTATTTTAGAAATATATCAACTTTTTTCAATTAAAATGATATTTTATTTTTTATAGACTCAATTTATAATATTAATAAAAAAATTAATATAAGATTTTTTGGTTAAAATAGAACAAATTTGTGCATTATGTTATCGTAATACCAAATAATGTGGTGTTTTATTGGATATAATAAAGAGTTTTTACAATCTAAAATGTTCTTCCCAGATCTATTTATCGCTTAAATGTTATAAAATTATAAAATTATAATAACTTACAACTTTTATTGATGTACAATACTCTTTAATGAAAATTTCTTAACTAATTATCTAATTTATTTTTATTTTACTATTATTTAATTGATAATGTAGAATTAAAAACAATGTTAAAAATAAGCTGAACTGGATTACTTGATTTATATTAATTAGAACTCACATATAAAACAAATACAAAAATATCAATGTGATTTCTATTGATAATTATTATCATGTTTTTCATTCATTTTATAAAATTCCTTTCACCAAAAATCGATTTTATTATGTAAAATACGTTTAGAAATAATATAATATTTATTTTCTGAATTAATTCAAAAGAGCTAATTGTAAATTGGCATGTATAACAGAATATTTTTGTTTCATTGAATTTGATAATGCATATATCGAAAAGATTAACGCTATTTTTAAATTACAAGCAAAATAAGATAATTAGTATCGAACTTATGCTAACTAATATTTCTAAATTGTTTCAAATTTACGAGATAGCATTCAGCTGATCAGGATAGGAATTGACGGTATGTGATATACCTTTAAAAAACTTTATAATTGTTATTTATCTGAAATAATACTTACATTACATTTTCTATTATTTTGTAATTTGAAAACCTTTGTTTATATTAAGATAACTAATCATTTAAAATAGCATGTAGATTCGATAACTTGATTAAATTTGAATAAATTATTCTATTTTACCTATAAAAATATCCAATTTTTTGTTTAATAAAATTTTTTTAAATTTTTGTATATAGAAATTCATTATTTTCTTTATTGTACAGACATGAAAAACCTCTATTTTTTGCAAATTAATAAAAAATATATTCGGAAAAAATAAAATATTGAAGTGAAAGCAATATTTTTTGGGATAAAAAATCCTACCTGATTGACTTAATTGAACAAAAATAGATTGAAGAAATTTTTATGTGTCAAAAAATAAACATATAATATTTCGATGATTTTAGTGTTTTAAAAAAAATTTTACTATGGTAACCGCATTCAAAATAGATAACTAGAGAAAGGGTCAATTGAAAGGAAAATCGAATTGACCAATTAAATTCTTCAAAAGAAGTTAATGTTTTCTTCACTAAAAAAGATACTTCAAAACATATGGCCAACATACAAATATATATGAATATATAACCACAATTTCAATTGATTGTAGCGAGAGGCAACATGATGACAACCACAGGTCATTAAATTTAAAATTTATGCCATAGAATAACCAATTTTTTTATATTATTTTTTGCATTTCTATTTTACTCATTAATTTCGGCAATACTATAATTACCAAAAGATCTTATATATTATCGCCGTACTCTAAAGGTGACCGGTCAGAGTGGTGTAAATAATATATTAAGTGGTGAGATTTATATTTTTATAATTCACCAGTTATTATCTAATCTACCGGGGTATACCATGCGTCTATTCTCAGAGTTTGTCTTTATTAATATTTTTTCCTCATTGTTATACATATTTATTGTAATTATTTATCTATATATACAACAGACTGTAAGTTTTAGAATTAGATGCGTCTATTGGTCATATGTGCAACTAAAACATTAAACTATAATATATGGTTGATAATAATTAAATTATAGAATTCTCAAATGCAATTGATATTTTAGAGTCATGAAAGGGCAATGATAACTAATTAATAATTCCCAAATATAGAAATCATTAAATGTTATTGATAAAGGTTCTAAGTTAATTTTATTTATGAGTCAAATATTCATGTATGAAATGTTTTTACTACAAATATAGTCTCAAAGGTCTAGAAAGTATTCAAATTGCTAGGATCAACAGAAAAAGATTGTTTTTTCCTGTAAAATTGTTTAACAAATATTTCTACGAAAAAAATATATAGAAAAATATAGTCAGTAAAAAACTTTTAAAGAATATTTAGACCTTTTTTTAATAGAACTACTTATTTACTATATTTAACACATTCTTATCTTTATCCTATGCCTTTGAGGTAATTAAAATATAATAATTAGTTCAATTTTCTGTTATAAATCACATTGTAAGGGATAAGTATAAAATTTATAATTTTTCATCAAAAAAAATTTACCACAAAACAATTTCATTTAAATATTTGATGTAAATTATGCGAGCAAAAAAAATACTGTGATTTATTTTAATTTTCGAAAAAAAACAAAAGTAAAATTATATCTTATTTATAAAAAAATAATAATTTTTCGAAGTCTTTAACTAAAAAATTTTGCTGAATTAAATCGTCGTTGCGCATATCCTGAAACAATCCTCGCAATAGTAACGCAAAAAAAATTTAGTAGCAATAAAATTAACATTTGAAAACGCAATAAATCATTTAATTTTTTTTTAATTACATAAGAAAATTAACTTAAGTAAAAGATCAAGAAGATCGTGAGCCAGTTTAATAAGTGCTGCTGGTCTTAAAAAGATTTGTTTTAAGTACATCTCTAAAAAACTAAAAATATATTGGAACCAATTAAAAAACTCGTATCAATGTAAATTCAAAAGAGTTGTACAAACATTGGAAAAGGGTGTTATAATGCGAGCTTAATAAGAAATCTCAGCAAATGATTTTTTTTTCTAAAAAAATAAAATCAGGTTTCAATGCTTACTTGTCATCATTCTCATATTACATCCTACAACAAGAATTTTATTGCTACGTATATTAGGGAATATAAATTTTACAATGATATAGTTAAAAAAAATTACAAAAAAGAAAAAAAATCATACAATTTAAATTATTGCGTCTTATTCATAAAAAATTCTTGATAAAAAATTTTTTTTTACAAATTATTTTTTAGACCGACTTTAAATCATTTATCTTTTGTAAAATTTACTTCACTGAAAAAAAATATATTAATTTATATCGAATGTCAATCTAGGCTTTTTCAAAATCTATTATAAGAAAATTTTCGACCCATTTTATTGCTTTTAATTTTTATATGAGATCTTTTGATCCGATATAGATCAAAAGATTTCATAATTTACTTGTATTTAGCAAATGCTTAGAAAAAATAAAAGTTTGTACATATCATTTTTTGGTCATTTATTTATAATTAATACTCTAAGATTTTTATTTGTTTGGCTTTCTCTGTAATATCTTTATAAGAATGAAAAATTTATTCTATAAAATTAAAATTATGTGGTTTTTATATACTGAAAGGTATCATTTTATGTGAGTTTCAATAAAAAGATGTATCTAGTAATTCGTTTTTATAATTAAAAATATAAATAAAAAGAAAAAAATGTGCATAGGACATTTATATTTTTAAAATATTCCTGTGTATTTAA
Organism: Edhazardia aedis USNM 41457; assembly: GCA_000230595.3. Lineage (NCBI taxonomy): Eukaryota > Fungi > Microsporidia > Culicosporidae > Edhazardia > Edhazardia aedis. The sequence goes on from AFBI03000029.1 coordinate 406,542, forward strand.
AAATTGGTATTTTATGAAATTGTGCATTTTTTATCCTGGATTCTATGCTCTAGAAGAAAAACTTTGGACCTTTGCAGGTATAAAACCTTAGTAAAATTACGCTTTTTATAACGCAAGTATTACAAAAAAAGAAAAAAACTATAAAATGACAAAAGTAAGTTGAAATAAATTTCTATCGATAGTTATTGTAGAAACAGATTAATATAATCATTTAAAAAAAAGGTATTTATAATGGCATATGTAGTTAAATAAAGTACTTTGTATTTCTAATTGGACTATATTTTCGATGCTTTAATTTCCTTTGATCTTACAATTTTTATCGACGATTTTTTGATATTTTTTTACTTTTTTTTTATATTAATTTACATGAAATTCAAAAAATGTAGAAATCCATTGAAAACTGGTCTAAGATAGGTTATTTGTGGTATAATATATCACACAAAACTTGTATTGAATATTAATATGAAATAAATGTTTAGTTGGAATTGAAATTAGTAAATCTATCAAATAAAACAATATTAAACTTTTTTACAATATAAATTCTAATATAAGATATCCTTATAGTGAATGTTGTTATCTGAGAGATAACAAAAATCACAAAAAGGTATTTATATTTGAAAAAAATATAAAAAAAGGAGAAGAAATTGTTATAGATTTAGCTGTAGTAATAGTAGTAATAGCAATACTAATAGTAACAACATTAATAATAGTAGTGATAAAAATAGGGAAAAAGGTAGTTATTTGAATGACTTCAAAAACTATGATTTAAATAAGTATATTTACAAGAAATGTTTTAGTATTCTTAAATTTTATTTATAATATGTTTATGTCTTATTGTTTCAGGACATTATTTATGCTGTTTTGTTGTTTTTATTCTCCATTTAATTATTAATTCGCTATTTACACTGAATTTTTTTACTAAGTAAGACAGAAAAACAGTAAAATTTCTTAAAGTGGTCTAAATATTTTCTTAGTTGTTTTTAATATCACATTTTTCATTTTTCTTGATCCATATTATATTATTTAAAATATTTCTGGATTTTTTTTTGATATGAATTTTATCTATTAAATGTTTTAGTTGGTAAATCTGCGTGATTATTACTTTATTTAAAAAAAATTTGAAATATGTGCGTAAAAATTGCAATCACAACCATGTAACACATAAATTCTTGCACTTTAAAACCGAAAATACCTGACTTTTCCATATGTCATTTTGTAAGCAGACGGTAGATATATTTAAGAAACTATTTTTTTATTAACTAATCGAATTTTTTCTTTAAATTGTTTAATTAAAAGAAATATAATTTTTAATACAATTAAAGTATTCTTTAATAATCTTAAGTCTGGTTTAGGGCTGATTTTTGCTATAAAATTTTAGATACACGTTGATGTTTAATGTTTTATACCTAATGGTGCAATATTGATAAATGTAAAATTTACAGATGAACATAAAAAAAAGTATGAACAAGTATGCAGATGTCAATCAATTAAATGTCATTGGGAATCAGAATATTGGAATAAAATACTTTTAACAGAATAGTTTTTAACATTGAAAGTAAATATTATAATACTATATATTGAATATTCTATTTATCAATATACGGAAAAAATATATCTTTTTTTATTGTAATATTTATATAAATAACATTTTCATAATAATCAAATAACAAATATATCCGAAGTTATATCCCTTAAGATTTGAGAATGAATCAGTTGTAATGTACATAGAATTTAATCTAATCTACCTAATTTATTAATCTTTGTTTATAAAAAAATCAAAAAATATAATTAGTATGGAATTCAAATACATTTATAAAGAAAAACCACTATTTGTATAAATAAAAACATAAAATCAATATTTAAGAGTTTAGAAATACTTTAATACTGCAATTCTATGCATATTGCTACTTATTTGATCCATGCCTTCCTTAAATATATAGAATAAAAGTGTGTACATTATCATAAAAAAGAACTTAGTTCTTCGATAATAGATTTTAATCTGTATTTTTTCTAAGTGGTTTTGTGTCATTTCATGCCTGTAGAAAGTCATACAATGTAAGTATTTAGGAAAATTATTACATTTTTATCTTGTTCAACGTAACTTTTCATATATTAACTTGCATTATCTTAAAAATACTTTATAAACCTAACAAAACTTTTTATTCATATGAATTTGCACGATTCTACTACTCAAAGGCAACCCAAAAAGCAAAAAAATGTTGTTTATAATTACATATCATTGTTTTTAATGCAGAAAATTTGCTAGAGATATAACATTTTGATATTTTGTAAATATATTTAGAATTATTAGTATGTTTTTCAAGAATAAAAAATAAATAAAATGTGTTAATAGAGTAAATATATAATAGAAAACAAAATTGATTATGTGTGTATCTAATATTATGATTTTATTCATTCTCGGGTTTCATCATTTTCAAATTATTAAAACATTAATTTTCGAATAACTATTATAATATTTTTTATTATAATATGATTTCTCAAAAAAAAAACTTATAATCATCTTTAAATTACACTATAAATTTATTTCTAGAACATGTATAAATTATCGGCCGATGCTATGAACTTTTATTGAAATATAAAGCTACTGAGTGCACTTTTAAATTAAATGCGCGTTTCAAAAATATACTTTTTGTTAATTTTTTTATTTGAATAATAATATAATTAATAAGCTAAAACAAATTACAAAATTATATTTAACGATTATCTAAACCGCAAAAAAAAACATTTACTAGAAGCGGTGATAGATATAATTTTAAAGAAATGATTCACATATAAATTCTTAGGTAAAAAAGAGCTTTTTTATTATCATAAAAAACTTAAATTTTCGGTCGAATCTTTGTTTTTCATCTAAAATGTCAAACAAACACATAAAAACTTTACCGTATATCATTTTATTTATTTTTTTTAAAAAATCGACCTGTACTTACGATTCATATATTGATAGTTAATATAAATTCGAATTATTTTATAGTTTATAATACAAAAACTATTCAATCCGTATTTTTTAAAAATATTCGTAACCTTTCTTATGTTTAATGAAATTCATTCCAATAAAAAAAGATGATATATTGTAAAGAATAATTTTACATGAAAAAAGATAAGTTGTTCCTTTTATGGAATTAATATATAATAATGGTCAGATTGAGGGAATTATATATTTTTTTATTCTTTAATTACAGAAATATAGCAAAAATATCAGTTTACTTACATAATAAAATAAAAAATCCAAAATTAAGCTTTTTAATATTAACAAAACAAGTTCTCTGCAATCATTATTACAAAAAAGAGTGAATTCTGGCATAAAATGATGGTTAAGTTTAATAGTTTTGTGCTTCTAGCATGAATTCCAAAGAAATTTCTGTTTTCTTTATCCTTATTATATGTGTCAAAAGATCTATAAAATCGACTGAGCAATTATATGTTTGATAAAGATATTGTTAAAAAATTATTTTCAAAACAATTTTTTTTCTGGAAAAATTAAATATCTCCATTAAACTGTTTATAAACATCAAAAACTACGGCAAAGTATATTCTTGTTAATTTTTATTGATAAATTAAAAAATAAAGTACAATAAAAACACATTTTTGTATTTTTATGCTCGACGTATTAAATTATTTTCATGAAAAATCCATAAAAAAGCCATAAAAAAGAAGTATTTTAATTTTAATTTTAATAAATATATGAATTTTACAAATTTATTGAAGATATTAAGATTTTTTTTTGGTTGTATTTTGATTTTTATTTACTTCATTTAAAAAATACGAGAATAAAAAAACACATGTCTAGCTATGCAAACACATATAGTTCGATATACAATATTTTGAACCATAAATCAGTCTACATTGATATTACCATATCTTTGATCTTTGCCAAACCTGAAAATTAAAACACATTACTTTCGCCTTGAGTCCTGGCAACGAAATAAAAAAAACGGTAAAAACTAATAGTTAAATAACTATAAGATGCATACAAATACCATATTCTTGCGCCCTATACATTTTTAAATAGATGGTTTTGCTTATATAAGAATAAATATAAGCGTAAAAAATACGTTATTGGCATATATTTTAATAATATTGTAGTAGTTTTGCACCCACTTTACTTCACGCTTTTTTTCTAAAAGTCAAAAAAGGGGATTTATAAAAAAACTGGGATTTACTGAGAAGTCGTTTGGTGAACAACTAAAAACACTCGTAGACCAATCAAAATGAAAAAATATAAATAATCTCAACCTTCAACCCATGAAAGGAAAAAAGTTCATTAGGATCTGTGACGATAATCTCTGGAAGATCCACTCCCAGGACAACATCAAAACGAAAAAACTTTAATAAGCGATTACTTTGCAAAAATTATATTTTAATTACTTTTTCACCTATTTATTTTTCTTTTGGAGAGACCGACAATATTTTAGTAATTTTAATGAAAAAAAGACTCTTCTTAAATGGAAATTTGTAATGATTTCTTTGAATTTTAATTTATATATTTAATTATTGGTTTTGATTTTTTTTGTACATAAAAATTAATTATAATTTGTAAATTTAGAATTTGGTATATAAAACATGATATAATAGTGCAGCAGTACACACTCTAATGCTGCTAGAAGGAGGGGCTGTGTTTTCAAGTTCACTTTACCAACCAATAAGATCGCTCCATGTAATGACAGTCAGCATGGAACTATAAAAGGCGATCCACCTTCAAAAGAAAAACAATGCACCCTGGAAGAAACAATAAAGGACATGATTTGCAGCCCGAAGACAACACGGCAAACAAAGCGGAATAAGCGACTCCAATAAAACTCACACCATCATTCTTTGTCTTCTTTTTATTATAACTTGCTTACTAACTCTATTTATGAATCTTATCTCTTAAATCCGATTAACTTCCTAAACACCCGAATAGGAAATTTAATTCGACGAAGTATTCAACATATTAATTTATAAATTGAACGTTTTTAATTGTCAAAAATTCGATCTCTAAATGTATAAGGAATTAAAAAAAATTTTGTAAAAAAATTAAACCAAAGAATTATACTTAGTTGTTAATATATTGCAAATCGGATACATGTATGGTTTCTATTAATGAATCCCTAAGAAAATTAGATCTAAAAATGTGAGATATCGCGACTAGTACACGAATTTCATTTTTCTTGGATGTCTTTCCTGAATCTTGATTTGTGAAAAAAAAATATTTATGGTTACAATTCCTTCGGTTGTGGTATATTTTTATTTAAATCTTTACACTTCTAAGCTTTTTTCCATATTATCTATTTATTACTAATTTTTTTCATATTCTTGCATTATTTCTTTTTCATAATCCATTCTTTCTTTTTTTAATTTTTTTTTCGAAAGAAGATACTAAAAATTCAAAAATAATTTATAGATTTTTATATTATAAGAAAAGCAATTTAAATTGTATAAAAAAATATTTATTAAAAAATAAATGTGTCATAATTGTATTACGAGAAACAATTTTACTTTACACTTTCGATTTATGAAATTACTTTTGTTTAATGATGCCTTAAAAATCGATTGTGCTAGGTTTCGATTTAACTTGAATAAATTACTGTCAATCAATTACTGATAACAAAAATTGAATTTCAATGTATTTATTGATAATGTATCAGCGTAATTATAACTAAGGTTGCATTTTTTATGTCAGTAATAATGACAAACAGCAAACAAAACCCACATGTTTTAGATCAATATTGCACATATAAAACTTTTTCTTCGTCTATATTTATTCATTGTTTGTGTCACTCTAGACAATAAAATTTAGAGCGCGAGAAAATTTTATATCCAAGAAAATATGTAATTAAAGTTAAAAAGACTATTTTTGTACATGTTCTGCTAATCAGAACGTAGTAAAATTATTAAAATTGTCATTTGTATAAAATAAATATTAAAAACTGTTTATTTTTAGAATAAGAATATAAATACACAAAAAAAAATTTATTTTTTTTAATGATGGTGTCATTCTTTGGCTCTCAAAATTCTGTAATCAATATTTTTGATTTTTAAAAAAAACAAAATTTGAAATTCAAACCTTCCAAATTAAATTTTACACTAACGAAATGTTATTTAACAAGAAAAATTTTATCTCAGGTTTAAGAGTATTTTTTTTATACAAAAATATTAAAATTTCTTGTGACAATTTCGTATAAAAGGTTTAAAGGCGTAAAATAAATTTTTTAAGCAACACCAAATATATTTACAATAGTGAAGAGAACAGACCGCTATCATAGTTTTGGAAAATTCTATACAGAATTAATTTTTTAAACGAATCAAAAAGTTATTTCTATATTTAAATGCAATGTTATTTTTCTTTATTATTCCTGAAAGATAAAAAATTATGATTTTCTACTTTATTTTCTCATTGTGTAAAAATCATTTATTCTATATAAATTATGATAGAAATTTTAAAAGACAACATATATATATACATTCATATTGATAAACGCTTATTTCGGAGCATAATTAAATAACTATTGTTTTATTTGGTAATTTAGGAAACGTTAATTCAAATTTGTTTAAGGTTTTGTACGTTTTATTATTCTTTAAAAAAAATTTAAAACATATTTTTATTCATACCAGAAAATAAAAAAATTTTGGTATTGTATATAGTTGTATTCTTATTCTCAAAGATTTTGAGCCTAGATTTTTTTTCATTTTTAAGCAAAACTTATATTTCGAAGTTAAAATAATTAAGAGTCTTTTTTATTAAGTTGAAAAAAAGTTCTATGATTTAAATATATCACATATATTTTCTTTTTCAATCCTTCTAAATTTCTGAAAAAAAAATAATTTTATACTACTTTCAAATAGTTCGTAATTTAAACTGCTTTAAGAAATCACAAACGAGTATTTGCTTTCAAAAAAAATTACAAATTTAGATTGGCATATAAAGAGAAAAAATCTAGTATTTTTTTCAATAAAACATAAATCATAATAATCAAATAACCATACTTGTAATTTAGCTTTGTTAAATTATTAATATATTTCCATTTGTTGTTAAAAAAATCATCATGAAGGAGTAAAATCCCACACATAAAAAATATTAATTTATAGCTTTAATTTTAACAACTTGATCTACGAAAAAATATTGTCATTAGATTGAATGATTTTATGATGGGTAATATTATATTTGTTTGAATATATGAAATTTTTTGAAAATTTCGGATTAAAAATACTGTAAAAAAATTCTTTCTTTTTATTTTTAGCAAGCTAAATAACATTTAAACGGAGAAAACTGATTCTTTCTCTGTGATTTATATTGATAATCAATATTTTTTTATAAATGTGCCTCATGGCTAAAAGAAAGAAAACATTACAAATTTTTAGTGCATTATTATTAAACTTTTATCTAATTAAGACAATGAAAAATGTCGATATTTAATGAAAAATCAAATATTTTGTCATTTTCATGTACCAATATTTATTAATCAAACAAGAAAAAATTTTTATTCAGAAACAATATTAAAATCATAAATTTTAGTAAAAACCACCATGAAAACAACTATTATTTCTATAATAAAAATAAAATTCATTCGTAATTGTCAAGTTCAGTTTTGTCTAGAGTCGCGAAAAAATAATCTGAAAACAATAAAAAAATTGTTTTGCCAGTAAAATTTTTCGAAATATATATTGTTTTTTGTACGACATTTTTTACGATTTCATACTTGAAATTCAACAAATTTATTGTTTTTTTTCATACAATATCAGTTATGTCATAAATTTCAGAAGTTGTATACAGAATTATCAGAAAAATATTAAAATGTATAAATAAAAACAAAAACATACCCACCATTTCATTCAGTTACAAACCTAAACATCAATTAATAATTTTCCAAATTGAAAAATCATAATTTAATTACGAAAGTAATAATATAATATTTTACAAACATTGCAAAATGATGATCAAATAGATCTGTTGTTATTCGAAGACATTATGAAGAATTGCAAGTATATTTTTGGGAAGGGTAATATTTATTTAAATACATTTTTACTATTATTTTTGCTAGAAAAGAATTCAACGCATTTCGCTATTTCACAATACAAACTAATCATGAAAAAATTGTTTTTGCATTAATAATAATATTAGAATTTCAATACAGTACAAATTTAGACAAATTTATCATACTGTTAATTAATTACGCTTATAACGTATTTTTCCTAGTTATTAGCGTAATTTTTGGATGTTTTGGACGCTCAGCGTCAACAAGATCTATAATGTTAGACAAAAAACCAATTACAATGTATAATCTTTATTCTTACAAAACTTTAGATATAATTTACACTGCAAGGTAGTCCAACAGTCTGAAGTTTCTATTTTTTGTACAATGTTTTGATAATGAGAAACAGCCTACCTTTATATAAATAGTTTTGATTACGAATTTTTTGTCAATTTAACGCGTAAATAACCCTATGAAAAGTTGTTAATTTTTTCAAAACTAAAAGAAATTCTTAATCAATATTATAAAGGTTACAAAAAAATCAATTATAAAAATAATCCTAAAACATTATTCATTTTATTGCTTTTTTTTGTCATTATATAAGAATAATCCAAATTTCAAGATAATGTTTTTGGCAAAAAAATTCAAAAAGCACTCTTTATAAAAAAATTGTAACTTGTATTTTTTGAAATAATTTTTTCGACATTAAATTTTTAAACAAGCTTTTGATAGTCAATTAAGTCATAGTTTTGGTTGATGTGTATTTTTTTCACATATACTTAAATGAATATATTAGAAATTCATAATGAATTTGACAAATTAAAAAAAAGATTCATATATTTTAAGATTTAAAAATTGCTTACATTCATATACTTATGTTGTTAAAAAAAGAAAAAACATATCTATGCGAGATCGTCTTATATATTCTATATTATTTGAAACAATATTTATATGTTATAAGCTACACTAAATGTAATTTGATATTTTTGAATTTTTTGTAAAATATATAAACTTTCCTCGGTTCTTTTTTTTAAAATTTCATAATTTTTATTTTTTAGAATATTAAAATTTGTTATTTTTGTATTCTTCGTAGATGTGATTCAAAACACGAGAACTATATATATTAAAAAACAAAGCTTTATTAATATATATAAATTATCTGCGCTGTGCTAATGCAATAATTTCTATATAAAATTAAATTATATTCTTTATATGTTCAAAAATTAAGAATTTATATATTTATTATTAAATTCGCAAAAAAAATGCAATAAACATTACATTTTTCATTTATATGCGGTTTTTTTGTTTTTCTATTTAGTTATTTATGCTATTGATTATGATTTCATAAACACTTTTCAAATTTAATTGGTTTTACAACTGCAAAAATATATTGTTCAATGATTAAAAACACTTTTTAGTGCATTCATACTATTTAAAATCATATACATTTTTAAATTACACTGCTAATGATCCAATTTCTTTAGTTTTTAATAAATAGTTGCTATATCTTAATTTTGAAAATTGTTAAAAAACTTAAGGTTTAGGGTAGTGTCTATAAAATTTAAGACGTTTAATATCAAAAAATATAGTTTTTGTTATTTTCCTTACTGAAATAAAATATTTGATACGATATTGTTTTATAAAAAATTTAAATTAACGATTTCATATAAATTAATTTGTATTCTTTGCCCGATATTTTCGTCATAAAAAATGGTTTTACACGATATATATTGAATTTTTTGTTTTACCTAACAAAATGTGTAATAAAATTTCAAAAAACTTTCTTAATATCTATTCTAAATGATTGTTAGAAAAAAGATTTTTTTATATAAGACTTACTAATCTTTTTTTTAACATGGTTGTATTCTATAACTGTTCATTTGAAGTCATTAATATTTTTTATACCTGTGCTAAAGAAAAAAGGTTTTTCAAATGACTTGTATATTGCACAAATCATTATTTTTAAACCTTTATAATACTGTCGTTACAAGATTTAAGATGGTTTTTTTTATTGATTTGCATAGCAGGTCAACTGTTCTCTAGCTATTGTCCATGTTTTTGAAGGATTTTGAATATCATGGAATTCTCGTCTTTCATCACTTCGCCTTTTAATTAAATATTTTGCTTTTGATGGTTTTCACAAGTTTTTATACACATTTTTTTCAAATAAGAGTATTTTTTCGCTTAAAACAGATTTTTTGTTAAATATCATGTTAAATATTACTGCAATAAACAATTTATATAACGTCTTTTTGGTTTTTTATTTTTAAAGAAACAAAAAATCTTTAATAATTTATACTAAATTTTCGCCACGATTGGTATGCACCGATCACCTTGATATACAACAATGATTTTTAGCGGTAGAAATATGATACCACAAAAAATTAAAAATTTAATTAGCATTTTTTGCCTGAATCAGAACAAATTTCGCTAAAATATCTTATTAATATTACAGACAAACATTATATTACATTCTAAAGTAAAAAAATATATGAACTGGTGTTAAATTAACAAAAAATATATTTTGATAAAATTAGATTACTCCAGTAAGCATATAGAAAAAATAATACACACTATGATATACAAAGCAAAATTCCGATAAACTTCTGTTTTAAAAAATATGTACAAAAAACAGATATACGCATCATTAATATATTAAATGTAGATTAAAATCATTAAATGATGGAATATTTTCACTGTTTTGACATTTTTTTATCACCCAAAAAATACTGATATCAGTGTTGAAAGTAAATGTTAATTATGGCGAGCATTAAAAAAACAATGGAAAAGTATCAGTATACCACTATAAAAATAACTTAAATGTTAAAAAATTGTATTCGTTGTTTTTTTTTCTAAACAAAATTCTTTATTCGCTGTTGATTTCTCAACAATTTTTTCTGCAAAAGTAATGTTAAATTCCATAGTAGAATGTGCAACTTAATGAATTCAAACATATATATAAATTTAGATTCCAGCAATGAGTATAATGTTTTTTTTTGTTAAATTATATAAAATATCCTATTTTTGTGATTCTGGGAGAAAACTCACATAGTAGGTGATTTTGATTCAATTTAATTGCAAAAGAAATTTTAGGTTCACGAAATTTTCGTTTCTTTGTTATATTGAATCAATCTTCTTTCTATTTTCATATAGTTGTTTATTTACAACACAAAATTTAAATTTATGAACATATATTTTATTATGACTTTCAGGAATTTCATATTTAAATGTACTATTTGCATTAATTTACAAAAAAAACATGTTGATAGGAGTAATAAATCACTTAAAGCTGAAATTGATGCTTAAAATTGTTTAAAAAATAAAGCATGTCTTTATATCATTTTATCAGATGCGATTGAATGAAATAGATTTGAAACTATACAAAAATAGTTGATTAATATAATAAATCCTATTCTGAAATACATAATTTTCTTTTTGGCAATATAAAGCCCTAAAGAAAATAATTATGTGTACTTGCATAACTACAAACCATAAAACTATTTCTTTATTTTCTTCAGATGCTCCGGCATTATTAACCAACAAAATTTATGTGATAATAAAATAACTTATAAACCAAATAGAAGGATTCTTTTAATGTTTTAAGTGATATTTTTAAAATCAAGAAAGCCTAGAAATGCATATATATATATATATATGTATGTATATGCATTAAAATGAAAAAACTATAAGATATATACATATAAGGTTATTTTGTACAATACGATAGAAATTATATATTTTCATTTTTAAAAACCGAAATAACTTAAAAATTAGGCATAAATAAAATAAGTGTAATAAATATATTATTTGAAAGCAAAAAACGCAAGAAAATCTACATGAAAAGATTCTTTTTAAGATCTATGTCAATCTATGAGTTCTGATTAGAATATTTTTTTGAAAAGCTTATCTTATAAAAACTAGATAAGCTGTATTAGTAATTTTTAACAAGAGCAATTTTTCTTTTTTTTATCGTAATCAGTGCAAAAGTGCTATATATTGCAACTTTAAAAATATTGACTATATAGAAAATATGTTGAGAACATGTTGTTGATAACTTTTCAATTTAAAACATTAGGAAATGCTTCTTTTGGATATTTATTCGAGTAGCAATCGATTTTTTGTCAATATATGCTGCATAATAAAATATTTATTTTGAAATAAATCTGTCATCTAAAAAAACGTAATTATTTTAGTTTGAGAATTTTCGAATACAAAAAAATACAGACGAAAATGATTTTGAATTCGTTTCGTACTAATAAAAACATATTTTCCATTGCATCATTAAAATATTCCTTTAGTTTTAAAATATTATATTAAGCTATTCATTGTAGAAATCAAATAAAATGATAAAAAAGATAAAGATTAGTATAAATTATAAAGGTTCAAATATTGTGATTTTCTATTTATGTTATGCTTAAGATGAACTTCTTATGTTATGCCTGGGATTATGATTTCTGAAAATTCTTCTATTTCAATTTTGCTTATATGTTATTAATATTATATTATTTTCCAATAATATCACGAAACAACATATCAATTGTTTTTTAATATTATTTTTAATTTTTTAAATATAGAATAAGATGATCTACATCATTATCAGAGAAAACTACTAATTGTATGATTTGAAAAATACAAACTTTTTGTATGAAAATATAAACTTATATTTTTATCGAATATTGTTATCTTTTTATAAAAATGCCGCAATAAAATACGAAAAAACATTTGGAATTATATCTTGAGATTTGAATCTTAAAATCTACGCTTACAAAGTAAATTGAAGATTTAAAACACATTTTATATTTTGATGAAATTGCATAATCAATCATAAGGCAAATTTTCTTATTTATTGTAATATTAATAATATTACAAATTGTTTATAAATAAGGTAATTTCTTGCTTAAAAGAGTAAAAAGGCAAACTAAAATTATTATAATAATGATTGACCTAATACACTTGAATTGCAATATTATATTTTTACGATCTATTTATATGATTATAGAAAATAAAATATATAACGAGACATACATTTTTAAAATAGTTTTTTGACAATACAAACCTAATAATAAGTGATTTTGCAACATGAATTTTTATTTATTAATACGTAATTTTTTTTATACATTTTTAGTTATTATAGATTAAAGAATACTCAAATATAGTTCTTGTGTGTGATTTTTATGTTATTATGTAATTTATAATTTTTACATTTCAAATACAATTTTACCTAATTTTCATAATAAATTCAAAGAAACTCGATTATTATAATATGAAATCTAAAATCGCAAAGATTTTTTTGATGATTCATTTTTCAATAAATTATCTGCAAAAAAAACAAAAATCAAAAATTTTTATAGCAAACTATTTTAATAAATGTTCTATTATATTTTATTTAAGAAATAGGTTAAACAATTCTGATTTAAAACATAAATTGTATCTGTTAAAACCAATATAATATTTCATAAAAACGTTTTATAATTTAACCTGTATTTTTTCTTACATTGAATGCTAGAAAATAATTGTGTCTTTTTAAATTATGTCCCATATTTTTTGCAATAATTTTTGTGACTTTGTGTTAATAAATTTAAAAATAGAATGTTATTTTGTTTAAATATAAAAAAAACCTTCAAATAATAAGCAGTAGTCTACTTTGAAATTGTATCCAAATTGTTTTCTAATTTAAATTAATTGTATTTTAAATAACACTGTGCTATTTTTCTAACTCTTAAATAAAGAAAAGATTGCAATTCGAAGTATATATGCTATCTGCGTACAAATACACGAGCAAAAAAGTAAAGTTTAAGTGTAATTTTTGTCATATTAATTTTTTAAAAAATGTGTATTCACCAAAAACAAAGGAAGAAATTCATCAGAGAAGCAAAAATACGGCATGAAGTAAGATATAGCTCAAATAGAAATTTTTAAAAATTATCTTATATTTCTGTTTTTATTGATCTTTTTTTATTTCTTCTATCTTCTTTCACAATTCACCTTTAAAAATCTAATACTTGCATTTTTCACAATAACCTCGGGACGCAAAACATTAAAAGTTACAGACACAGCTTGTAATTATCCTTTGATATCTACACTTCTAAACAGAAATTATTGAAATTTCTTGTGTAGTGACATTGCAAAGAAGAATCAATAATTATTGGTTACTATAAAAAGATAAAAGTTTTCTGTAATTTCATTTTAGTTTTATTTATATATAATCAAAATAGAAACACGGGTTTTTAAGCGAAAAAAATACTCGATTCACCTTATAAAAAATCTCATAATCAAAAACATACATTTATTTACCATCATTTTTTATTTAAACATGACCAATATATTCACAAAAAATTCTGAAAAATTTTATGTTTGTGTTACCAGACACCAACTTTGAAACACAATCAGTTTTTTTTTTAATTTTCTTTAATGAATAAATATATCATTTTAAAATAGTTATGCACATGCATTCTCATATTCAAGCAATTCTTTTTATTATTGGTATAATTTAGTAATCTTAAGGAAAAATAGTTAATGGTACCTCCAAAATGGTAATCAAACCTCTTAAGACCAGGTTTTTATTCCTTTTACACCTTACCTTGGGATTAAATATTAAAGTATGACAATAGTATATGCTAAAAATTTTATAAAACCATCTTATAATAAATAAAACACAACTTTTACAGAAAAAAAAATTCATTTTTTTTCAATGCGGTTTGAATAAATATATTATGAACAATTATTCAAGTGAAATAACATAACTACTTTATATCATTAAAATGGTCTACGAAATTTATATTTTTTTATAAAACGTGTATTTTCTAAATTTAACTAATATTATTCTCTTTGTAAATTTTGTTTATTTTAGTAAAATTCATCTTAATTTAAGTCATTCCAAATTTGTAAAAAATGACAGAAAAACAAATTTTAGTGTTATAATTTATGAATTATTACACATTATTTTCTTCAAAATAATTTAAATTATCTAAAAAAGTTTTCTATGATTGAATATAGTGTATCAACATCAAAATCAAAGAATCCAATGGTTTTATAAAATATAACTAACGAATGCAGGAGCTTTATTAACATTCAAGATTAAAGATGCATTACCTTTTGATATAGTATGCTTATTTATGTAAAAAATGATTAAATATTATTTCTTTTGTTTAATTAACATATCACGTACCTTAAAAATTTGATAATTTAAACAAGTAAAAAATTTCCACTGATGTTTAAATTACAATTTTTTTAAAATGACAATTTTCTTTTTCCTGATAAAAGATATACCGACAAATTTTATGTAATCAATAAATTTTGATTTTCTTGTACACAAATATTTAATTCTGTAACTTTATTAATAAATTTTATTAATAAAGTATTAGAAATATTTTAAGTTTTTAAAAAAAAACGAAGCGAAATAAAGGGTTATTTTTGCTGTTTTTTATTTCAATAAATTTTGTTTGACTTATATTCATACAAATAATGAATACCACAATTCATTTCAAGTAAACTGTGTAAAATTTAATTTTTTTTATCATTCAATATTGATGTATAAATCGATAAATATTCAAATCATAAATGAATTTCATAGATATTTACAATGATAAGTATTCTTTTTCCTTGTAAAAGCACAAACCGTGAATTTATTTTTCGTTGTTTCAATCAAATAGCTTTATACTAGAATTAAAGCATTATCAATCTGAAGAGAAGGATTTACTAGTTTGAAAACCTAAAATTACCACGATATAAGTTTGAATATTGTACATTGGGTTTTAAAAAAGCATATCCTTTTTATTTTTATTGAGAAAAGATTGCTTTACATGTGAAGACAATGAAGATTAAAGTTGATATAAAATACAAATTTAGAGAAGTAATTTTTTATTTTCTTTGATCTTAGATTTTAACCAAGATTCACATGTTAATTGAGAAAACTGATTTAGGAAATGCAAAAATAAATTGATGAATTTTTATTTGTCAATATATATAAAACTATGTTTTGTATTCTTAAACAATTTTACATGATTTTTCAATCGCATCCTAAATATTAAACAAAAATTAAACATTATATATCATAAAAACAATATCAAATCACGACGCATTATTATATTTTTATATTTTTTATTTAATTAATATTTTTTACCTATTAAAATACAAACTTGTTTTTAAACATAAAAATGTATTAAACCAACAACTTTTTGCCACACCTTATCAATAAACACGCATTATCACAAACAAAAAATAGACATTAAACAGTACAATATTTTCATATAAAATCACAAATTTATTGCAAATAAAAATCATTTATCCAATTTTGAATCTCTGTTTTTTTGTTTGATGTTAAAAAAAGGAAAAAAGGAGATTTGTCCAGAATTCTAGTACAATCATCAAATTATAGAGATGTGTTACAAAAAAATAATTTGATTAGAATTTTAAAAAAAATTGTTTCAAAATTTAAAAAAAAATTGAAAATTGAAAATAAAAGATGTTTGAGCTTTGAAAATTTAGTTGGTCTACCAAAAAGAAGTTATTTATATTTGATTTTTTATTCTTAATAATCAAAGAGATGAAAAGAATGCCCTTTTCCGGAGAACCTATTTCGCTTAATTCTGTTATTAAAAATTATATAATAACTAATCACATTCCGAAACACTTTGAAATTTGTTTAAAGAGAGCATTAGAATTTGCAAATGGTGATATAGTTCTTTTTAAACTAAGACTTGCTTCATTTGGAATTAAAATGAAAAGAAAATCAAGCAAAAAAGAAAGATATTACTTTCAATATTACTAAGTTGTATCAAATAAATATTATTTAAAAGTGTTTTGCTATTTTATAATCTTTCAAAAACACTGCTTGATATATTTTTTATAAAAGTATTTGTATTTTAAAATTAGCTTTCAAAATCGATAATATTTTCTCCAAATTTTTTATGTAATAAAAATATTTAAGGTATTTTTGCAAAATGATGCTAATATAATTTTAAATAGTCTGTATTTCTAAAAAAACGTTTAAATTTTAGCCATATCTATTCTTAAATTATTAATATATTTTTTTCATTGAAATCGTTTCATTTTTTTTTGCAATTTTAAACTAGCGAAGCAAAAAATATAAAAAACTACCGTTTTCACTTTTTTATATAATAAATTAAATTGAAATTACCTGATAAACTTCGATTCAAGAATAATTGGCTATAAATATAATTTTACGTTTTTTTATCAAAAAAGATGTTGTATTCATCATTTCGAATAATTTTATTATATAACTTTTATAAAGATAAATTGAATGCTCAAAAATGCTTTAAAAGATAATTAAAAATAAATTTTCTATAAAATATTTATTTTGTATTTATATTTACTTTGCGAAAAAATCAACAGTGTTTTTTTTAAACTGAATAAAATATAAAAATATGTTTTATCAAACTAAAAAATGAATATATGAGTTAAAACTTATCAATTTGTTTTTAATAAAATCTGATTATGTCAAATTCTTATGTGTAATATTGTGATTTTATAAATTAAAAAAAGTGGTAAAACGTAAAGAATTAAAACAGCATGTTAAGTAAAATTTTTTTATCAAAAAATTTAAATTTCAGGCATAAATATCATAAATTTTTTGATGATTCGAAAATGATGAATGATAAAAAAAAGAATAAATGGATTTAAAACAACATTATCTAATTCTAAAACTTGTTTACAACGTCAATATAATTTGCATATTTTTAAAAAAAATTGTAAATTTTATCGCAAAACTATATTTTGAGTGAAATTTTATTTTTAAATGTAGCATTTTATGAAGAATTTCAATTCTTGAATGCATGTAAAGAAATCCATACAAAAAAATTTCAATTAAAATTATGTGGCGTTTTATTGTTAACATTACCAATACATAGCATTAACTAAATATAAAATTATGTGATTATAGTGTTAATATGCAGAAAGACTAATTCTATAAAAATGAAAAAAAATATTTAACATTGTTTTTTAATTCTTTTTTGACTTTTAGAATATGACTGTTTGTTAGAACGGACACCCAGATATAAACATAAAAATTTTCATTTAATATTCCTGAACTAACAAAAGATATCGGTTTTATTTGAGCTTCATTGTTTCCAGTATGTTCAATACTTCTATATTTTTATTTAGAAATACTTTATTGTGATTTTCACTTTTTAGGGTCATATAGTTTTTTGAAGTAAAAACAGGTAATTGCTTTAAAAACATTCTTGTTCTGTAAAATTGATTCTTATCAACAACTCTATAACATTTTTATCACCGATTCTATATTTAATAAGAACAAAATTTTAATTTATCGTTTCGATAATACTATCTGCAAAAATATTGCAAATGACAATGGTATATATAAATCATTCAAATAACTTTCAAAATAATTTTTAATGTCTATATTTCGCCATATCAATTTTTATAAATTATTTATCAATAGCAAATATATTCTTTCATCTATTTTAAAAGACGTTTAGTAATTTAGACTAATTTTTAAAAAACTTTCGCTCAACTTTTTTTACAGAAATATTGTATGTCAACATATTGACGGTACAAATACTTTGATTTATTCTTTTTCAGTAATTAAATGTTTATTGATATTTTCCATGTAACTATAATTTGAGATAATTTACAAAATTTGAGATAAACTCATACATGAACTACTGATAAAAAGTTAAGTATAAAGTCGTAAAAAAATTTTTTCGTTAAAAAAAATAATAAACAATAGTAATTCTTTGAATTTTAAAAGAAATAATAAAGCAAATTTACAAATAGCTTAAACCGTGCAAATAGTAACAGAATCAAGCCCTTTAGATATTTATATTTTATTTAACGATAATGATATTGAACAAATTTTAGCTAAAATAGCACCCTGAACAAACCAACATCTGAAATTATTTTATATTTAAGTCTCATTATGTATATAATAAGAATGTTTTTTGCATATTTAGAGAATAAAGCGCGATATCATCAGAAGGAAATAATTAATATTTTTGTAATCCTAGTGTTTCGAATAAAATAAAATAAACGATAAAAATCAAAAACGGTCTTATCTTTTTTTTTCGCATGTTGTTTTTAAAAATCCTTATATGCTTTATTGGGAATTAATAACCATAATTCATAAATAATTTTCAAACCTAAGAATTCTAAAATGCTTCAAAATTACAATTATAATCTATTTTTTTGAAATTTGTATATCAGTACTTATCATAGATGCTTATCAAAAAAATATTTATGATTAACAATTTCATCAAAGTGAAAGTTTGTTAATGTGAAAAAATTATATATATTATTAAAAACAGAAAAGGTCATAAGATCATACAAAAAAAACACTTTGAATTTAAAAAAGTGCAAATAGATAATTTTAATGTTAAAAGAACATGTCATTGTAAAAATTTTAATATAAACTTGAATTTTTGCGTCAGAATACATTATAAAAGTTTTAATATGCTAACTGAACAATATATTTAAACAATGTTGGTAATAAAAAAAATATACAGGACACAGCACTCAATTTGTTTTATAATAATATCTAAAAAATAAAATAGTTTTCTTATTTTGTGATCAATAATTAGATAAAAACTATTTGTTTTAAAAATAAATTCTTATGTCTTTCATCAAAAATTTCAACTACAATGATCTTTTAACTATAAAAATAGCAAATATAATACCAAAAAAGTGCAAGATATCTTGAATATCATAAAAATTTTGATAGATACATTTAAAAACAAAAAATATGATAAGCACTGCAAAGCTTTATATATTTCATTTAAATGTTTTTTGATTTTCAAAGGTTAAAATCCTAAACCTAGATTCATTTTAGTTATATTTAAGTTAATAAAAACAAAAATCCTTTATTCGAATATCAAAAAATACAGTTCAATTCTATCATCACTTTGTAAAAAAAATTCTTGTGTTTTATCTTGTTTTGAAGGGAATTCACAAATGAAAAACATCACAAGCATTCAAAGTAGTATAAAAATCATTGAAAAAAAGCAAAAAGTAACAATTTATGATCTTCTTCTAGTTATAGTTGATATCCTTGTTTCAATAATTTTTAGATTTTTATTTTCCTTCTCCCTATTATGAGTTTTTTGTTTAAAGATTTTTCTTCTATTAAAATCTGTTCCTAATATTTACCTATCGTATAATAAAAATTTCATATTAACATATTTGTAATATCAGTATGAAAATCATTCATGTGTAATCAATAACAAAAAAATACATAGCAAAATGATTTAATTCATACTTCTAAAATAAATATTTATTATTTTGAATAAAACTACCAAATTTCAGAATAAAATAATATTAATTTAAAACAAGGCCCTGTATTATAAAAATTTGTGGCAAATCGTATCTGTAAGTAATGGTCTTCATGAAAACATGAAGTTAAAAAAAAATTCAAAAAATACCTATAAAATTGAGTAAAAAACCTTTACAACAGATTATGGTATTGATTTTGTCGTTTGAAAATTCATTTAAACTTCTTATACTTTGTATTATATACTAATATTATCTTAAATTATGGGGTTTTTTGGTTGTTTAAAGATTCGAATGATCAAAGATCACAACGATGTAAATACACTGTTGTGATTATATGATCTACGGTAGATTTTGTAATGCAATATACCAAGAAATGGAAAATAAAATTTATGTAGTATAAAAAATATTTATGGTTCAAAGACCCACCTTTTTCACAAAATAAAAGAAAAATATAAAAAAACAGGGAACAAAATCACCAATGAAAAGAACGCTAAATGAAAAATTTTTAAACAAATGAAGTCAATCTACATGAGTACAAAAAATATAAATTTATTATATAGTTTAACCATGTAACATTTATATGAATAGTTTCAATATATATTTTATGTTTTACAAATACACATTTTCTTATGTCCAGTGTCCAATGCCATACTCGATGTATGCATCGAAAAGTGACACCTCTTCGGACAGACTTATTATGTGCCTGTGACCATCGGTCTGGCCACAGGACTTTGAATTTGGTAAGGTACCAGGTCTATTTGGTGGATATGACCTCTGGTCGATTTCCACTATGGTGAGTCCTGGTTCTGTGAGTAAATATAACAAGGATTTCTCCTGGGTTAATCATAGTTGATAAAATTGAAAGAGTCGTTTGGGTTGTTGTTCTTCATTTTATTTATTTTTAAGCCCGTGAGGGATAATGAAAAAAAAGGAAGTAAAAGTGTAAGTAAAATGTTAAAATTACTTACATGTAAGATATTACACACATCTATAGAAAAATAAGCAGCTCGCTATTATCTGATATATTTTACTTTTTGGCTACACCGACAAAAGAAATCCTGAAAACAAACAGAACCTTGCACAAACACATTTCATACGTTTATTTTTATGAAACGACTGAAAATGATAAATAAAAAAGTAGTAAAAATTTTAAAATTACGATATTTTATTTTTATGTGAACAAAATCGCATTATCAAATCGAAAAAAAAATAAAAAATTAGAAAAATTACAAGAAATTAGTTTTCCTGGCACTATTTAACACAGAAATAAAGAATAATGCTTTTGAAAAATAATTAAAAAACAATAAACTAAATTTTAAAGCTACTTTTAATATTTCAAATTAAAACACAACAAAATATTTACATACATTACACAGAGAATCATTTTAATTTAATTAAATCAAATAGTATAGATAAAACATAAACAGAATAAATATTACCACCCGAAGCATTACAATATTAAACATATTAAACAACGAATGTTAGAGAAATGTTTGTTAAACAAAATATATGTGGAATATAGGTAACAGAAAGACTAGTTTGGGCATCGTGAAATCATTAGAAAAGGAAATATAAGCATTGAAAAACAAGAAATTCTTCTGGAAGAGTTTTTTAATGTTCGTAACATGTGTCTTTACTGGTATTCAGTTGTGGCTGCCTTGATTGTACTGTAAACTCGCTGTGCTCATTTTTTGTATATATTTATGAGTCTTTTCCTTCAAAACTTAATTAGTTGTAATTGAGATTTAAAATTTGAGGCTTTGATTGATCAATTTGAGAGATAGTAAAAAAATACGTTCTTTCTAAACCTTCATTTTACACTTTCGATAAGCGAATTGCGAACTGGTTTGTAAGAAAATTATAACAATCTACTTACCAATACAACATTTATATCATCGCAATTTATATTTAAACTTCGACAAGTTAAATATGTTTAAGTTCATTATTTAAAATGCTTGTGTGAAGTACGTAACTTATTTGATGATTAATAAATGATATAGCTACTTTACATTAACAAAATTAGCTGTTTCTTGATTAGAAGAAAAACGCTGTAAACCAATTACCTGGATGTTTTTAATACTATAATATTTTAGAGTTTTAAATGAAATATTGAAAAAACATATTCTTTTGATCAAATTTTTCAATGTAAAACAAAATCAAGAAGAATCAATAGAAATTTCGCGAAGATGCTATTTTTAATGAGAAAGCATAAATATCTGAAAAGCTGATCACCCAAATAAATATTGGCATATCTACGGATAATATTACAAAATATATAAACATACAATTAGAACAATTATTCATTGGAAAAATTACGAAAAGATATGCGCTTTAGATCTAATGCGAGAATAAAGGTAGGATAAAAGCAGAAGATATTGAAAACTATGAACAACGTGAAAAATAAATGATTGTGTTAGTTATGGTAAATAACCATTTTAATAAATCTATACGAAAATTATTAGCTATTTCGTATCATGAAATGTTTTTCATTGTTATTTTCAGGTGTATTTGACGTTTTCTTTTATGATTGGTATTTTTTGCTTTTGATCAAAATTATGACATCATATATCATTTTTGGTTCTTTATATTGATACTATCAATTGTATTTGATTTTTTGTTTTTTTGATCATTTTTATTCAGAATATGATTAGTGATTTTACATCACTAGAAAGCTTAAAAGGCTTTTAAAATAAACATTGACCGAGTTTTAATGTCTTTTCAGAATTCTAAAAATATTTCTATATTTGGAAAGTCAATTAAGCCGAGAGGCAGAACCAGATCATCCAATCTAATTGAATATCTGTTTAATATACACACAAAATCGATAAAACTACAAAATTTCACAATCGAACTTAACATTTGCGAGAATCTTAGACGTATAGAAGAAATATGTTCTTTACGAGATCAATAATAATTGCGAATTGATAGTTATGATAAAAAAATCTATGTGTCTTTCCAAGATACAAAAAACCCCACATAAACTGTGTAAAATGACATTTAATATCCACGAAATCAAAAAATACAATAAAAATGTGTGCTTGATAATTGTTTTTTAGTAACTAAAAAAATGCATCAATCAGAGAACTGTAACATTCAATCATAAGGAAAAGTTAATAAATATAAAAGATGCAATAAATGCCGAAAGTACCTTTCATTAGACTTAATACTTAAAAATAAAGCGAATTGGAAATTTTTATAACAAATAATAACTCAATTTTATCTTTTTTAAGAACACAGCCAAATCATCGTTGTGTAATATTAACATTCATCAGAAATGAACATTTCCTTGATGAATTGAAAGAGTTGTTAATGTGGAATATAGCACTATCGAAACACTTTTTTAATGACTAAACTCAAATTTTCGAGTTTACTAAATGATAAATACAGATTGAAGAGTCCGATGATTACGCGGTAATAGATACCAATGCCAGTTATTTTACAATTGCATCAGATTTAGCCAAAATAAATTGTTAAACAATCTTGTATAACATGAAAAAAGATTATATTCTTTAAGAACTACACATTTTATCATAGGATCATTTGCCGAATCATTTAATAAACAATTTTTTTGGTATGTTACTTCAATAAAGCATTCTTTGTAAAACATTCCAAGACTTTCATAAAAGATCAAACTTTTTTAAAAAAAAAATTTTGTCTAGATAACGATAAAGTGGGGATATATATGCGGAAATTTATATAAAAATAATTCATTCGAAAGGGTAAATTGATTTTTCCATAGTAAAATTTTGAATTATAATTAGAATGTACAACGTGTGATATAATTTTTTTACAAATAATTAAGGACAAGCTTCAAAATACAAACGAAGCATGAAACAAAAATACATACAACCATAAATAAAAACAATATATATTAATTGGCTATAATATTGAAAACGAATATATATTTTTTATAAACAACATAGAAAATAACTTAATAAAAAAAAGTGTTTAGGATGCATTATTATACATATGACAAATTTGTATTGAAAGAAGCAAAAGATAATAGCTTGATACATAATGAATAACGTCAACACATATAAGCCTATAAGGGTGTATTAAATACCTGATTTAGAACTTAATAAAAATGTGTAAATAACCAAGAGATATAATACAGTAGCAATAACCAAAAAAACAAAATATAATGAAAAAACACTGTAAATACACAACACACTGACAAAAATGTGCGAATGTCTATAAAAATCATATCAAAAACATGTGTTATGCTATAACAAAGACAACTCAATAATCAAAAATTAAAATTTTCTTAACGATAATTATAGTCTGTAAACTAAATTTTCAATGTGTTTTGTCGTGATTATCGATTAATTTACTTGCATATTATACAAAAATATTTTTAATTATCACAAACTGACCATAAATTAGATTAATTTTTAAAGCAGTTGCATCAAGTAAAATATATATGAAAAATGGTAATTGGCAGTGAGCTTTACATAATAATGTCATAGCAAAAAATATTCTTATTTTACAAGTTTTTATATACGAAATAATTACTAAAGATCTGCATAAGCAACGCACCAGCGAGTTTTTAACGAATGAAAACAACAAATTGAGGTTTCATTTTTTATTAATATTATCCTATAATAATTGAAAATGTTTTTATAGATAAGTTTAATTATGCACAGTATTTCTTAGTAACCACTACACTTATTCAATAAATACAGGCCCAAATATTTACATTTATATTGAAAATCTTATATTCTGCTTCTACAAAACAACATATATTGGTTATCTCTGAACAAAAAACACGACACGATATCACCATGCAAGACATGCTAATAAGCCTTGCATTCATCAAAAACTCTAAAATAGGCGTTATTTCATAATTTACAATCTTATTATATTTAATTGATTTACAAATAATTAAGAATAGCGAAAACGTAACTATTTAGTATAAAAAAACTTTTAATTCAATTTAGAGAAAATTAGAACACAAATTTTAAAATTGATACAATAAATACTTATTATACAGTTTACAGTCATTTGATATTGATAAATATTTTTTTTATGATTGATAATTGTAAATATATTTGATACATCAATATTCTCCAGAGAAAATATTAATTGCAAATATTCTGTCTTTTATACATCGATATCAACATAAAATCTTATAAAAAACACATGAGCTAGAAGAGTCTGCTTTGCTATTTGCGCTGACAGTATAGAGATTACATCTTTTAAGGAAAAATTCACTAACTATACACACACCACAAAAATATAAAAACTAAAAATTTTGAAGATATATATACTATACTATGTAGATGATCTCTTCAATTAAAATTGTATGAATTTGAAATTTATCATATAAGGGGAAATATCGAATAAACTGCTACTTTTTTAAACCGCAATGCAACACATGAACAAAATACGTCGTATGCTAAAACGAATATTTAAAGTAAAAATTTAAAAATATTGCATATAATATAAAATATATAAAAAAATGTATAAGACATAAAACTATCAAAGAACTTCAACTACTATAAAACCATGAATTTTTATGCGATTCATATTATTCAGGATTAGTTATGTTGAAAAATCATATTTACCCTGCTATTCGAACTTCTAAATGATTTTTAAATCGCAATGGAAGTATTTTAGTTATTTATAACTACATGAAGGAATTTTTGCTGTAATAAAATATATGAAGCCTGTATTAAATATAATTAGACAAAAGATAGATCAAAAAAAGTTAATTATATTTAAAAAGAAAGGCATTGTAACCTGTTGAACTTAATAAAGTAACAATTTTAACTATTTCATACTATGATAATAATTAATATTGGTTGCAGTTAGCCTCTTATTAATATAATTGAACGCCAGATGACCAAAATAAAATCATACAAGATTTGATTTTTATATATAAATATTTGAAATTGGCACAAATATTCAATAGACTTTAGGGTAACGTCAATTGTAAGAAAATAAGAACGAAATAATTGGTAAACTTTAAAAATTTAGACAAAAAAAAAGAATTAAACAATACAAACCACAGAATAATGTTATTGAAAAAAAATAATGCTACTGCGGCAGTACTCACTTCTAATGCTGCTAGAAGAAGGGGCTATGTTTCCAAGTTCACTCTACCAGCCAATAAGATCGCTCCATATAATTACAGTCAACAGGAAACTATAAAAGGCGATCCCCCTTCAAAAGTAGAACGATGCACCCAGGAAGAAACCACAAAGGACATGATTGGCACGCCGGAAGACATTACGGCTTACACAGCAGAATAAGCGGCTCTAATAAAACTAATAACCATCATTCTTTGTCTTCCTCTTATTATAACTTGCTTACTAACTCTATCTATGAATCTTATCTTTTAAATCCGAACAATTTCCTTAACTCCCGCACTACGATATTCTTATTACTATCATATAATATTATTTTTACCGAGCGAAAATGTAGTCATTGTCGTATAATGTCGCCGACATAATTAAAAATAAAGTATTAAAATAATTTAGAATTTAGAAAATAGAATAATTAAAAAATTTAATAAACAAGATAAATTGCTGATTGACAAATTGTGATTTAATGTACAATATAAAAAAAAATCTATAAATAGAGGGTGAAATTAGAGAACTTGCCTCGTAGGTCTTACCATGCTAATAATAAATATTCAAACAATAAAGTCTTTAATCTTTACAATTATTAACATGAAAGATATAATTGATAAGTTTTTATTGGTAATAGACCTTTAATTGAATTTTATGCATTAGAAAAGTAAAAATAAGTTCGTTTGAGTTTCTTTTAGTATTTGCTCAGTTTCATATTAAATTATTTACTTTGAAAACATGGTATGTATTGATTAAACGATTAAATGAATTGAAAGATGTTACAGTTTTTTTGATAAACAATCATTGTATATATTGATTTGATTTTAAATGTTTAGGCCTTTTTTTTCTAACACATAAGAGAAACAGCGGTAATTATATATTGTGTATAATAAACAGATAAACATAAAAAAGATTGAAAGAATATCAAATTAGCATTTAAAAAATAGATTAACTACATGAAATGCTCTCAAGCTTACGATTAGTTTAATAAAATCAAAGGGTCTGTAGAAAATTCGATGATCACATACGAAATGGATGCGAATACAATCATTGTGATTATATGATCTACGTTAGATTTTGTAATACAATATACCAGAAAATGTAAATTGGGAATAAATAAGTATAAAAAAATAGAGAAAATTTCAAAAACCAACTTTTTAGCAAAATAGGAGAAATGTATAAAAATAGTTGTGGTAACATGAATGAATAACAGGAATCACAATGTTAATAAATGTTGGATTTAAAGATATAAGTTTGTTCAAATGTTCTTTTTTTATTTATCTGTTCAAGTTAATATTTTTTTTAGAAAAATCGGAACAAAAACAAATATATTAACATTGTCAATAAAAATTTCAATCCCCCAAAAAATATTTTTAAGATTTGCATCAAACCGTCTTCAAGGCGTCCTAGAAAGAGGCGACGTTGTAAACCTGAGAAAATCGTGTAGAGTTTAATTAAGATGTGTCTGAATATTTTATAGTACCTCTAACAAATCAACACAACTTCTTCATGCAATGGCAATTGTGATTAATAATAAAAAAAAAGCTATAGAAAGAGTAAAACAGGATTTAGAACCACAATAATTTAATAAATTCCTAATTAAACATATTTTTTTCAAATTATTATTATGGTTAAAAGCTTCTAAAATTATTTTATTTTTTGCAAATTCACTTATAAAAACACACACATACAGTATTTGTTATTTTTTTAACTTCAGCCAAAAAATACTATAGAAATATATTTTTGTTTTTTTTCTAAAAATATTTTTTTGTGTTATTTCTAAGGCTTCAATCATCGTTTAAGTCATCAGTTTTATAATGTAATTGAATCTTGTAGCACAGGTATATACATCTTATTCAAACGATCTGTGAATAAATATATTTCGACTAGTGAGAGAAATTGTTTCATTTTTATCATAATTTATCGTATTTTTTTATCAATTTCTTGATCTTTGGGTATATTTCATCTATACTAACATTCATATTGATATAAGATTCTGCATGCAAATATTTTTAATTACAGGTATAGAAGCCGTACTTCTATTTTTGAACATTAATAATTTTTGTTGGGTTTTATTATTTTATATATTTCATTCTTTAATGAGCATACATTAAAATAATTTTCATTTCCATTTTATCAAAAACATTGGATTCGTTCTACATGTTAATTTGAAATAATATAAATTTATAATTGATTAAAGGTTAAAATCTTATAGCACTACTTTTTTATTGTAGTGACAAATAATATAGATTCACTATCAGTTTTACGATTAACGCCCGCAATATTTGTATAATTTTATATTTTTTTCGTCAAATTTATTATTTCTTCTGTGTTAATGCTCTAGCGTATGTTTTTTGTTTGATAATAACAGAACACAATTTATAGCAAAAGTTGAACATTACTATACACTTTGAACTATTTCAATATAATACTAGTTTATTAGAACAATTTGCAAATTTGTTTCAATTTTAAGGTTTAAAATATATACGACAGTATATTTATTGATGAAGAATAATCCTTTTATGCTATCTTGTATTCGAATTGTTGAAAATGCATTTTTTTTAAATTTTTAAATCAAATTTCAAGTAAACGATGCCTAGAATTTTTTAATTTTTTGTCTCACCGAGTGACAAAGCAATCATTGATGTATAATGACGATGACATAATTAAAAATTATTATGAGATTTATTTTTAACGAGATTTAAAGACATTGAAAAAAGAAATTTTATTATTAATGTTTGAATCAATTTTAATCATATTAAATTAAAATTCAATATAAAAAAATATAAAAATTATAAAATAATTAAAAAAGTTGATCTGATAAATTGTGAATGCAACAAAGAGTTTATCAGAAATGGCCATAAATAGAGGTGGAATTAAGAGGACATACTATAAATACTCTGAATATAAATAGGCTTGGTGTTTTCACAATATTCATATTTATTTAGAGAATTATAAAAAGTGTTTTTAAAACTCTTCATAATCATTGAATTCACATCCTTTATATATTTTATTTTGATAGAGTGAATAATTTATCACAAATAAAAATATTTCATCTAGATCAAATGTTTTAATTAAAATAAATGTTTATTGATTCTTTAATGTTTATTTTCATTAAAGATTAAATGATTTAATTTTGTTTAAATTATTAATCTTAAAAATCTACTATTCAAAAATATAAAATTAATTTTGGACTATATTTTAATTACAAATGTCAAAGGCTTCATTTGTTGCCTGTGACACATACCTCGAAAAATCAATCCATATTTTAATAAATATTCATAATCCTAAGTTTTCAATCCTTACATTTTCTTTAGTTCGAACAGGCACTTTTTTAAATGGGTGTAATTTTTTATATTTATTTTGATTGATTTTGAGGTGCCATCAATTTTATCGTTCGCTTGATTAAAATTCAACATTTATACAACAATATCAAATTAATAAGTATAGATAGATTTTATATTAAGTGAAAATTAGATCAATAAATTTTGACAGAAAAAATTTTTAAAATTTGTGAAGTGTATATTTAAATAATAAATTTAGTAATTTTTTTATAAAATTACTAATTATGCTGATATAAAAGAAATGGTACACCATATTTTTATATGATTTATAGTTTTCCTGTTTTTTATTCATGTTTAGGAATGCTTTCGAACATACACAAATTTACAAATACACACAAAATACTAAAAAATAAAATTTTACAAGTGTGTGAATTTAGGTAATTTATATTCTGTTTTTGCTTGTCTTAATCATTTAATGTTTTTTTTCGACATTCAGAATAATTTTTAAGTTTTTTAAAATATAATTTCATCATAATTAATATAATAGACAGTGTATTTATGAAATATTACAAAATATTTCGTTTTTTTCCAGTTTCTGTAGATTTTGTGTTATATTTAATAGCTACGGATTTTTTGAAATAATCTATTTAATGAAGTAAATTAAGATAAAACCAGACATTTTTTAAAGACTTCTAAATTTAAAAACCCAATAAAGATATAAAAGGCCTATTTTTTCTTTCGCAAAATCCTTTTTTTTTTTATTTATCAAATTCTATTGATAAAACATGTTTCACAAAATGAGACAATAAAAAAAAGAAAAACAAAGTGTTTCAAATGAATGAAAATCCTTTCGAAAACAAAATATCAACAATTTTATCAAAAGGAAAATGTCCAAAAATAGTACTTTTTGATAGTGAAACAACACTGATATTCAGTAATCTTATATCCTATAGCAGATTTGTCGCTAATGAATTTTTTTGCTTCGAGCTTATCACGAACAAAAATAGACAAAAAATGAGCGAACTTACTTGTTTTGTGTTTTTGAGGCCGGAAAATTATTTATTGATGGTTGATGAAGTTAAGAATCCATTTTACACTGAATATATTCTTCTGTTTACCAATACAATTGATAACGAAAAACTTGAAGAAATTGCCATTAATGATATGAATACTGTTGTAAAAGAGGTGCATGAAGTTTACATAGACGTTGTAAAACAAGATAATCACTTGTTTACATGTAATTACTTAAACAAGCCATTTGATTACAGCGCTTTAATGAATTTCAACAGAACTGTTAGCGGAATATTTTCATTTCTGCGCACAGTGAATTTCGATCCTTTGATTTTGTATCAAACAAAAAGCCAAGTAGCTAAAAATATCAGTAACGAATTAAATTTACAGTTGGAACCTTTGAAACTGAAGAAAACAGGATGTTTGGTGATTTTGGATAGAAAATTTGATATTTTAACACCACTGCTTTATGGATGGACATTCCAACAGATGATAGATGAAATAATTAGCATAAATAATGGGATTGTTAAAATTAGTAAAAAGGATTTCGATTTGTCGTCAAATGTGACGTACAATAAAATCAAATTTTATGATATCAACAGAGCAGCCCAAGAAATAAAAGATTTTGTGGCAAAAATCGATCAGTGTAAAAACAATAGCAAAGATCTTTTTGAAGACATTGAAGAAAAATCAAAAAATACGGACTGTGCAGAGTGCTTGATTCTAATTCAAAATAAGCTTCTTGAAGTGTGCTTTAATTATAAAGAAATAAGCGAGCTGGAATTGAATTTAGTTCAAAAAAAAAGGCAAGAGTAATTCTTCAATATGGACATTTTTGAACGATAGAAATTTAAATGAAAAAGCAAAATTTAAACTTGTTCTTGTTTATTTGTTGACCAATTCTTATAATTTTGAAGATACCTTGGATGCTAAAAACACAAGTTTTAATAAAATTTTTGCAAACTTTCCCAATTTTAAAGAGTACGTTGAAAAATTTAAACAAATTTATTTGGAAAAGGGAAAACCTGACAAAAACCCAGATGTTTCATATAAATACAACCCTAAATTTATCGATAAAGTTGATATAAAACTATCTTACATTTCACCATTAACTAAGATTATTGATGAACTTTATAAAAAAAAGATCAGAAATAAGTTTTTTACAAATTTAAGCAGCACAAATAGAGAGTTTAATACAATCGTTGTGTACATTACAGGTGGAATAACCTTTACAGAATATAGAAATGTCATGGAGTATGTTCAATCTAAAAGGATAGAAAATCCGGCTTTCAAGGTTTACCTGTTGAGCGATTGTACAATTAATTATCAAAAAATATTAGATGATTTAATGAATTGATTTTTTTTGAAGAAATTATTATAATTAATGTTGTATAAAATCGCTGCAACTTATACCATATCAACTTAAATTTTTCTGGATATAATATTTAAATATACTCCGAAACTGTAAATAACGAATAATAAAAAAAAATTCCAAAAGTTGATTAAATATATTAATATATTAACCTAATTTAATTTATAATTTGTATTTTTAAAAATTTTAATATGAAAAGAAGGTAAAGAAAAAAATATTTTTTCAAAAAATTCACCCAAATAAGTAAGATATAACATTAAAAGTATAAGTTAATATTTCAAATAGTTTGTATCTATAAAAAATTGATAAATATTTATATGAAAATTATAGCTATATAATTAATTTCTTGGTGTGATCCAATTGTATTTAATTAATAATATATTGAATTTAAAAATATATTGAAATATAGTTGTAAAATATAATTATATTTTCTTTGGTTATTTATTCGATCAAGTTTTAGCTAAATTTTTTATTGTAAATATTTTTTTACATTGATAAATAAATCAAAAATAAATGATACCAAAATAATTGTATTAGTAATCATGAAAAATAAAGTTTCCGTACTCGCTGGATAGCCGAGACGACTGGCTTAAATAGTATGCATAAAGACAATATGGAAGAGTTGATGATTGATTTACGAAAGTAGCGGGTTCAGGCCTGCGCTTACCGTTAGTGTTTAGGCACGTAGCGCTAGTATTTTCCATCCTCAGTTCCATCTGTGTGTGGGCAAGACGATACTGCTTTTATAGCCTCTGTCGAGGTAACTTTAAAATGTTGGAGGGATGCTTTTCATCACAAAAGTATATAAATATAGGTAAAAATTAATCATTTATTTGGTAGAATAATTTTCAAGTGGAAGATAATACAAATATGTAGTATTTTTGTGTTGTAAAAAAAAAAATTACACTTGATATAAAATTTTCAAGAGAATATCGCGGTTATATTATTATTTAATTTAAATTTACATTATATAGCTGTTATATAAAATATATATTTTTGAAAATATTTATATTCGCATTGTATGTTTCATTTATAATTAAATTATTGCAAAAAAAATGTAAATTATATATTGATAGGGCCTAGAAATAATTTTTATTGATAACCTATTGATCAAATGACAAAAATTATGTTTAAAGTTTTTTTTCGTCTATTTAACAAACATTCGTTAATTTTTAGAGGGATCTATCCTTTTGGTCGACGATTGTATTTAAATTTTCTAACACTTACTGATTAATATATTATATGACTAGACTCAATATTTTTTTGCAAGCCCTTTTTTTCTTGTACAAACAACTTATCTACTGAAGAATTTTTAATTATTATACAGAATATTTTTTAAATTTGTTAGTTGAGCAATCAACATGTAAAACAGGCAAGTCAATCTGAAAAATATTTTTCAACAATATATATGTAAGTTTTGACTAATATAATTATTCACCAACCAGAAAAAAACAATAAATGAAAAATGTTATATAAAATATCAGAAAATTATATATAAAAATTTATTTTCATTCTAAAACGTTTTTTTTGGTTCGGTTAATGATTCTCTATTAAAACGCAAAAAACCTTTCCGATCTTTATTTTTAAAAACAATTAGTTACTTTTTTTAATCAATATATTTTATATGTAAAATAAAAAAACAATCATTTTCATTTGACAATTTAATTTTTTACACTCTTTATTTATAATTATATATATTCTTATATGAAAGAAATTAATACTAGCCTTGTCTGACATTTTTTCATGTTTCGTTTATATAAATGATATAAACATCTTAAACGAAATTTTTCATATATGTTTTGCGGTACGATCATTTCAAGGTATAAATGATTTCAAATTTTATCATATCTATACTGAAATCCATAAGAACATGATAAAAATAAAAAAACATTCATCGAAAATTTTAAAGTATTTACATGCTTTAAATCTTTATATTTTTTTAATTTTTATCATGGGTTTTACGATTGTTAGACGATTAATTTTGTTTTAAAGTGAATTACTTAAAAATTGTTAATTGTACCAAAAATACAATCTTTGTTTAATAATCAATATGATTTCATTATCACAAACAAATAGCGATTAAGAAAAAAAATATAAAATCGCTTTAAGAGTTGTTGTATTGAATAAAACATAATTACGTATTTTTCAAATTAACACACAAAATGCCTTTTGTAAAAATTGAAAAAATTTTTTGACCAGGTTTGAATCAATATTTTCGATAAAGCTGGATAAACCAGCTATTTTTCTCGTGTTGGTATTTTTTATTGGTATTTTCACTAACATTGAATAAGTGATACCAGGATTTCGAAAAAACAAAAAAGAAATTTAATCAGATAAGGGATAAATAAAACTTTATTTACATTCTAATTGATCTTTTTTGAGCCTTTTTTCTCAATACAAAGAAATTAATTTTGTCGAATGAAAAAATTTTTTATGCTACAAAACACTATCGTACTTTTTACAAATAATTATTAATAGCAAAAAAAATCATAAAAATAGCGATAAAACGAAAATATTACAAAGATTAAATGGCAAGCATGTATATTATACATTTAATAGAGTCGTGTGAATTGAAATCAATACCATTTTCTCAATTCATTAAATTCGAAAAATTCCTACTTCTAGTATTACTATGGATATATATATTGATAAATATAATTATGTTTTATGCTTTAATAATGAAAAATTTTTATTTTTTTTTGTTTATTGATGTTTTCTATTTTTGTGTCATTGCACAAATTGTTATGATAAAAAATAAATGTTTATGATTTGTTTGATTTCCCAGCTTATATTTTTTTTACTACGTTTAAAAATTATCACTGTGTTACATTCTTTTATGAGAAAAAAATATAAAATATGATATAAATGAAATAAACGATATATGAACATAAATAAAACAACGTTATTATAATTTTAAATGTAATCTTTACCTTATATAGAAAGAAATAGGCCGAAAATATTCACAACTTCATCTAATTTTTTTCTTTATGTTAAACATTTTTTACGGGTAAGACTTTTTATAGAATTTTTTCTTTCGAATATTTTATATGTACAGAAATTTACCCTTTACTTTATTTTTTACCAGTTTTTTGCTAAATTATGTTTAACATAAACACGTAGATCTTACATTTAAATTATATAATTGGGTTTTTTTAATTTTAATTAAATTACGTCGATTCAAGTAAATACATTTAATGAAACATTTTTTTGTATTGTTATTTTTATAATAAGTAAAGTATTTATATGGGTTTTTTATGTGTAAAAAAATTTACTAATATTCTTAAGCGAGTAATCGAAGCATAAAATTTGATATAAATAATGCATTTTGATTTATTATACAAGATTTAATTTAATGATAATTCTTTTCGAGCATTAAAAAAAGTACAATGTCAAAGTTGAATGATCGGCGACGACCTCCCGGTCGAAATGACTTTTTACATTCAGAAGAATGATTAAAAAGCGGAAAAGGCATTTAAAAATTTTTATTTTGATTTACAAAACTTTATTTAAGATTTTTTATGATTAAATTGAATAAATGGTATCAATTTGAACAATCAGGAGCCCAAGTAATCACCATTAATTGAAAATGCCAATTTTTAATAAATTCGACTCATCATGTTATACATATTACTTAAATGAGATATCAAAAAGGTCAAAAATTTCAAATACCAATATAATATCTTAATCAACAACAATCACTTGAATAATTAATTTTTCATATTGCTAGCTAATACAACTGTTTATATATTTGGTTGAAAGATATTTTTTAAAAAAAATGCGATAAAAAAAATATACAGAACATTTAACATTTAAATAACAGTTATACTATGAACTTATTTTGCAAAATAAAGATAAATCATACCAATTATTATTTTTTAATTCAAATTCGATATTTTATAGTATTTAATATGTTTAACATTATATATATTTTCGGGTTATGAAGAGATTTTCATTTGAAAATCTACGCTTTTTGTTATTAAAAACCTTAAATAAAAAGCTATCATGTCAATATATTATGCAAAAAAAAATTTTGCATATAAGTCAATGTTTTATAAACTTTTAGAAAAGCAAATAGTGTAATTATATCTCATTCTATAAAAGAAAAACACATATATTGTAAATCTTTACACTCAACATATTCTTTTGACGTTATAAACTAAATATTTGACAGTTACCAATCTTAATTTATTGTGCAGACACCCAACTATAAAAGAGCAGTGATATAATTTAAGAAGGTTGTTGCGTAATAGTCTAGATAAAAGATAACTTAACACAAATGGTGTTAAAAAGGGAATATATATTATTTCGTTTTTATTTCCAAGGTAGAGTGATATAATCAAATATGTTTGAATCATAAAACCAAATATTGTTATAAATTAAAAAAAGTAGTAAAATATTATCGCTTCGAAATGAAATGTTTTTTATTATTGATTTTAGTATATAATCAGGAATACAAAAAATAAGTTGTAAATTTATTTGTAATTTAAACTCTACATATTGAATTTCTGAATCTTATTACAATTGTTTTTTCTCATTAAAAGTTTTTTTATATACATCTTACGATTTACAGTTGGCTTCAGCAATTTTAAAAAAATTTTAAAATAACGCTAATTAATATCCCATATTTTTAAAAAATTTATTCAACGAAAAAAGTGTATTTTCTTTCGCTAAAGAAACATTCTAAACGAAAATATGATAAAGGTTAATTTCTATACACTTATACTTCTATTTTTTCAGCAAATTGTTATTTTAGAACTTATATTTTTTCTACTACAAACATATATGAAAAGTTTATATATCAAATTACTCTACAAACAATACAAACTTGACAAGTTAGTTAATTGTTTCTATTTTAACATAATATTTTAAATGAAAATCTTTAGCAGTAAATCGGTTTGTATATCTATTTGATTAGCATAGAAATGAATTTTAATAATTAATTTTACAAAAATACGCTATGCAGCAAAAACGAATCTAAGTATGTATTTTTAAAATCTTAGATGGAGGAAGTAATATTATCGGAAAGCGATAACTGTTCTTAATATATAATATTTTCGCAAGAATATATCAGCTACAGCTGTAATTTTTAAAGTTTTTTCTTGTTTTTATTATTTTTTATTGGTATTTAGAAGATTATAATATAATAATTTAATTCACTTTATTTTTATATTCTTAAAATCAAATACTATTTATATGGATGAAGAATAACTAATATACCACATTTATCTGCACGATTAATTATCTTTACTTTGAATAATCAGTAAAAAAAGCAAACTTAAAAATGCCTTAAATTTTAGTCTGTTATCTATAAATAATACTAAGGTTAATAAGCGTTTACGCTAAACATTCTTTTTGCCCAGCAACAAATTTTTAACTAGATTTCTTTAACAAACCTGTAATCTTCCTGCGAAGAAACAAACGAAATTTTTAAAAAATATTCTATTTAAGTTTATGCAAAAAAATTTGGCCAAAATTACATGAACAAAGATTGAAATGTTGACTTTTAAAAATTTTTTGTATATAATCGGGAGTCTGTAGAAAAACTTTGGTTACTCGATAGATAACTTTATGAATTTACTACTATTTTACAAGTCTTAAATTTTTCTGTTTATTTACTATATAAAACTTATCAATATAAGAAAAAATAATTATAGTAATTTTTTAGTATGTGCAACTATTTAGAATAGATAATATAAATAAATAGTATAATATATGTTTTTTTGTATATTAAAATTTTTTAATTTAATCTTTTTATTAAAAAAGCGATACGAATTATTAAGATCAAAATTAAATGTAGAATTTCTTGAATTGTCACGTTTATGTGGTATGATCGAGCGTTAGATTTTTGTTCCATAAATTTAATTGAATCAACTTCAATGGTATAAAACACCAAAAAAATCAACAAATATATTATGTGTTGTAAACACTAAAGATAACATTTTATATACTATTTTACAAGATATCTACATCTATTATTGTTTTTTAATAGAATTATATATTGAATTGTATCAATTAAAAAAACAATAAATTCTGATAAAAAAAGAATAATGGTTCGTGACTAAGTTTTTTAAAGTACAGAAATATTAGCAAAAATAAGAAGCCTTAATAATTTTAACCTGCACACAAATAAATACTTTTAGCCAACTGTAAATTTTGCTAGGAAAAGAAAAAATATTAAAATTACCATTAAATATAAGATAAATAGTACTTGATAGTTTTAAAAACACTAAAATATATAGCCTTTTTTATATATATAAAAAATTTTTGTCCTTGACAAAAAATACACATATCACGTTATTCTTTTATTGTAGAATTAACATTGAATATTAAACCTTTTTGCACACGAATTTTGGGGTTTTTAACTGTAAACAAGATAAAATAATTGTAAGTGTTTAGCATCTGTAAAAGGGCATTTTTAAGCATTTTGTGTTTTTTCAGAGATTTCTAGACTTCCAGGACTCAATCGTATAAGTTTTTTTCTCTATAAATTGTAGTAGACCAAACATACTTTAAAAAAAAAAGTAATATTTATTATTTTATTTCAATCTCTTTTTTGTTCTATTTACTTTTCTTAATGTATAATAAAAAATAATATGAATGTACGCATTCATATAAATAAAATTTAAGTTTATAAAATCGTATTAAGTAACATTCAATTTTGAAATTAGGTAGTTTTAATAAATACAATTGTGTTATATATTTAAAGTTTAATTTAAATCTTTTTGCATGTTAAACTTCTGCATATTTAGTTAAAATCCTACAATTTTAAAATTTACTTGTACCTAATATTTTTTGTATGAATTAAATATAATATCATAATATGTTTGATTTTTTGTAAATAAACAAATAAAAAGAAAAATATATTAGGAGGCATATTTATATTTGCGAATATTTCAATCTTAATAAAATATTGAACTTTAAATGGGACATTTTTATCTTTGGCTTATACTATAATATTTTATAATAAAAAAATTGAAGTTAATTGATTTAGTATAATTTGGAGATTATAGTATCTTGGTTTTTTATGTGAAATGTTGTTGATTCATTAAAACTTTTAATAAAAAAGGATAGGTTAATGCAATTTTCGTAATATAAGCTTAGTAAAATTATATATAATAAAGATGCATTAGAAACAATTAATATTTTTATTTTCATATTTTCCTAATCGCACTTTATTCAACTTATATATTACTATAATGAAATATATAATAATAGTAATATGTTCTTTGTATTTAACATTAAGTTACTCAATACCTTTTTATATTTTTTGTTTCAAGTGATTTTTTATATTATTTTATTTCATAAATGACATCTTTATAATTTAAATCTATTTGTTCGTAATTTTGATATATTAATGTATAAAAGTATATTTTTACAAGATTTATAAATAGATAAAACATATAAAAATACGTTATAACTTTTAAAATAAACAATAAATATTGTGTTACCAAAAATTATTTTCAAACACAAAATGTTTTCGTCGTATTTCCAGCACCGAATGCCGTACTTTATGCACAATTTTAAAGGAAAACTTGTTCGGTTCGACTTTAAACGTGCCTATAACCAACAATCAGTTAATAGGGCTATGGGTTTAATAAGGTACCGGGTCATTTGGGTGGATAAGGCCTCTAAGTAGAGGACCCTTGAAGAGAGTCGCGATAACTTTCGTTGAGAAACCCAGTATCTTTAATGGATGCATACAAAACATTATAATATTCAATCGTTTGAGTTTTTGTTGTTTTTCATTTAATTAAAATAAACCTGTAAAGGGGGGTAAAAAAAGTTGAAATAAACGTGTAATTAAATAATATGATTACACGCATGTAATGCTTAACATTTTTATTTTTTTCACCTTAAAAAACAATTTAGATATTTTTAGCAATTTTTGAACCGCATTCAATTCTATTTTATATTATTTCAGCAAATTGACCCGTTCAATACAAAACACTGTTACCACAAAACTTAAAACACCTTAAATTATTTTATAAATATATATATGTTAACATATACCATATATTATAAAGGATATAAGGCCGAATATATGGGTTTATTTATCTTATTTTCATTAATAAAAAAAAATACATGAAAGAAATGTAATGTTATGAGGAAACTAGCAAAAAAGTAAATGTTATCTAATTTTTTCTTAGAGATACTAGTTTTAAAGTAAGAGGGCATTCTTTTATTAGAATAAGGTTTTTAAAATTTTCATAAAAAAGTATTGATTTCGCAACTAAATTGAATGAAACTTACTTGCAAAATTAACTTCAATCATGATCTTTTATTTAAATCGATCAAAATAAAAAAATGTTTTGTAAATAATATTACCAGT
The DNA here is from genome assembly GCA_000230595.3 of Edhazardia aedis USNM 41457. NCBI lineage: Eukaryota > Fungi > Microsporidia > Culicosporidae > Edhazardia > Edhazardia aedis. Next base: position 446,822 of record AFBI03000029.1, read on the forward strand.
GCCTCTCGGAATGAAATTTTATTTATGGGTATCTTTATATCAACCCATAAGTATAATAATATGAAAAAACATAATAATAGTTTGGATAGATTATTTTAGAGTAAATATCATATATATTATATTTATTTGGTATGTAAATTCACGTAAACTATTATTGCAAAAATATCTATATATGATGGATAGAAACGTGTTTTATATTTTTTTTATTAAAATAACATTATTTCTAATTATAGAATATCACTTTATAACAAAATCATGTTTGGAAGTTGTTTTAAATGTGTTTTAAAATTCATTATATTATTTAAATTCATATAAATTCTAAAAAAATTAATCTATTAATTTTTTGTTAGATGTTCCTAATTTGTGTTTTTTTTAATATGTAAAGGGAAAAAAAGTAATCAAAACTATTAAAAAAAAATGTTTAGAATGATATGATATTACAATCAATTGACAAACAATTTTCAAATATTTTAGGTACTTTTGAAAAATAAAGTAAATAATCTTCATTTTGGTTAATTTTTTTATTTGCATAATAATGTGATAAAATCGATATATAAATATAAAAGAACAGTTTTCGTCTATAATTAATAAAGATTGTAGTTTAAAGGCTTTTTTCTTTTATATCCAACGCATTTCACAGATAATTATCTAGTTCTATTTTAATAATGTACAATTAATCTTGAATTCTATGATCAACTTCGAATGTTATAATTCGACATTTCTTGTAAATATTAATTTTTAAGAAATATCTGAAACTTCTTACATATTTTGAGCTGACAAATAATAAACTACACAAATGGCTTCCTAATTGCAATTTTTCTAACTTTATTTTTTAAAAATACATAGGTTTGCAATCAAAAAAAATTAATCAAATTTGATGTATGAAAATTCTACCTTAGATAGTTTTCTAAATTGAATAGACACATAAAATCATTTTCATTACAAACATTGAAATTACAACAGTAAACATTATAAATATTATATAAGTACTAAAGATGGTTTACTTTTTATAATTTATATCCTTTTTTATTATTATTTGAACAGTATAATAGACCATTAATTTGAACTCATATTACTACAGAACTAATCACAACCATAAAATTAGAAAACAGTACACATAGCTTAATACACATATACTACAAGCACCCCAAATATTTATTTGAATGAAAAGAATAGCATATATATTTGACCCAGAAGTTGGAAATTTCCATTATGGAATTGGACACCCGATGAAGCCGCACAGAATCAGTATTACAAATGCTTTGATTCATGCGTATCGGTTAGATAAGCATATGGATATTATTGTGCCGATTGTTCCAGTTAGTTCTGATTCACAAAGTGTGTGTGACGATAATGTTAAATATCAGAATATTGGGAATTCCATGAATTGGCTTGAATCTAATAAAAATAGTAGTAATGATAATGGTAATAACGACATTGATAGCAACAACAGTATTGATAATATTGCTGGAGATGAGATTGAAAAAATAAAAAAAGATGAACAAGATGATTTTCTGAGGATTAGTAAGAAAATGAAGTCACTTAGAAATTCAGATACGAACCAGTCTAGAGATATAAATTCGAATATTGGTAGCTTACATAATGAAAAAGAATATAGTGATACATATAGTAATAATGATATTATTGGAAATACTAGTTTTACATGTATTTATGACAGTTCGAAGAGTTCTCAACAAAGCAATACCATAACAAAAGATAATTGCAACGATAATAATAATTCTAATAACAATAATAATGATAGTAATACCAACATAAGTGCTATTAATAATAATACAGTTAATATTAACACCAGTAATATTACTAGTGCCGATAATATTAATTTAGCAAAAGATTTTTTGTATATATACCACACACCAGAATATATATCATCACTGCAAACAGAAAGCAAAACTGATGACTGCCCGTGCTTCACAGGTCTTGAAGAATACTACGTACGCTACAGCTACAGCACACTCACAGCATGCTACTTGCTATCGCACTGCAACTACGACATTGCGATAAACTATAGTGGCGGACTGCACCATGCCAAGAAAACCGAAGCTAGCGGGTTCTGCTACGTCAACGACATCGTCCTTGGCATAAAGTACATGCTGCACACGTTCAGCAAGATAATGTACATCGATATTGATATACACCATGGCGACGGTGTTGAAGAAAGCTTCTATGATAATAACAACGTGCTGACCATCAGCTTCCACAAATATGGCGACAATTACTTTCCACAAACAGGCGAGCTCTTTTGTAACGGCACAAAAGATGGAAAGTATTACAGTGTGAATGTGCCGTTGAAGACCGGTATAGATGACAGTGCCTTTTTGTATATGTTCAAGCCGGTTGTTAGAAAGGCTTATGAAAAGTTCAAGCCAGATGTTATTGTATTGCAGTGTGGTGGCGATAGTTTGGCTAACGACAAGATTGGATGTTTCAATTTGAGTTTGTATGGACATGGTGAGTGTGTCAAGTTTGTTAAAAAGTTAGGTGCCAAGCTTTTGATATTAGGTGGTGGCGGATATACTCCACGAAATGTTAGTAGACTTTGGTGTTACGAAACAAGTATTCTGTGTGGTGTTAGTTTGAGCAATAATATTCCGAAAGACTGTGTTTATTACGAGCATTTTGCTGGTGACTACAGTTTGCACCCTAACTTGTTTAAAAAGTTCGAAAATTTTAATACTAGAAAATATTTAGATACTGTTAAGGGATACGTTCTAGACATGCTGGATAATGTTAAGTAGACTATATAAAAGTATTTAAAATATTGTTGTATAAATATACAAAGAAGTGTATTATTGTTTGTTTTTTTCTGATATTTTTATTTGAAAAGTAGATTTTTTACTACATTTATTTTGATTTACGATGTGATTAACACACTTATATATTAATTCAAATATGCGTTATAATCAAATTTAATAGTTGGATTGTGTATTTTTATTTCAACAATGCTGAATTATAATAACATATTATATTGACAAATTTATAATATTTTTCACTGAAAAAAAGTAATTTGATGATTAAAAAATTAAATTGTAACAAATACACAGTTGTATATAATGTTGCACAATGATAAAATAATCTATGTTTTTCGATTTTTTGATCAAAACGAATCAAAGTTGATCATTTATTGATGCAAATTATCAAGATAAGATTGATAAATGAAGTTTAAGTATTTTGATAATTTTTGATGAGAAAAGTGATTGGTGCTATACAATCAGTAAAAAACATAAATATCATTATTAAATAAACTGGATCGAGTAAATGAACAATTCTTACGATATATCTAAAAATTGAAAGTCGGGCAAACCTCGTGAGAGGACCCGTACATCCAACCTACACAATTACTGAATTAAGATAAATAAATATAAGATACTATTCTCAAATAAATTTCAATATATAATAGTATATAATGATTCGTCTAACATAAATTGCATACGCAATATCGTTCTTAAATAAAAAATTTATCTTATTAAATAGGTAGCTTATTGAGGCTATTTACAAGCAAAAATCTTTGGAATAATAACCATTGTTTTAATATTACTTTAGAAAATATAAAAATCATGAATTATAAATTGTTGCCGCTGATGGCAAAAAGAGTAACAGAGAAGTGTTACTGCTCACTTCAACATCAGATCTGACCCTTCTCGACCAGTTTCTTTGATGCGAAAAGTAAAAATATCTATTAGTAGAAAATATTTTTTTTGGCGTGTTTTTATTCAAATAAATTATAAAGTAAGAAAACAGAAACATTGATTGGTGGTGAATTAAAAGCAAACACTAAGCTAAGCCTTCGAACATTTCTATAAGCACAATTGAGCCTGATCCGCTTCACTCGTTCATATCATCATACATCAACCATAATATGTAAGAAAAACTGCTAATACTTTCTTTATATAAAGAAAAGAAAGATATCATATAAAAAGTAGTAAGAAAATATAAAAAAACATTTTTTATTTTGAAATGGTCACAATGACTATTTCTTATCACACAAACATTTTTAAATTTTTTATTTACTTTGCTATAACTTTTCTTACTTTTCCAATAGCAATTGTCATATCCCTATCTCTTAAAACAAAGGAATCGAGCTTGCTTTCATCTTCGCCACAATAAAAAGTGCTCATTCCATCAAGCACAATTTTAGCCAGACACTTATCACCTTTCTTTACAAACTTCTTTTTGACCATTTTATCGTTAACTTTGCCTCTAATATCAACAATCTCACAAACCCTCTGCTCGGTTCGGTAATGAATTATGCATTTAAACCCGATAGGCACAATATTCTTACTATCAAGTATAGCTAAACTGCACGTAAACTCGTTACTCACATTGTAATCGGCATTGTTCAAGTCACAAAAAACAGATCCTTCGTTTATATCCTCGTTATTAGATCCAATTTTAAGTTTTATGTTGTCGCCTTTGGTTGCCTCTTCCATTTCACAATCTTCTTCATCCAAAATTGATAATATATTTGATTTTACATTTAATGGTAATATCTTTATCACCATGTTTTTACTAATTCTTCCAGTTGTAATTTTTCCATAATAAAATGTTGTTCCAAGTAGCTTAAGTTTCTCAGACACAAGAAATATCATTTTATCATTGGAGAGTGGGTCAGAAACTGTGCTCTCTGCTCCTTTTATGTTTGATGCTTTGTTCTCGTCAACGTTCGATTTATCTAATTCTACTTCTGCATTGTTTTCGTTGGTTGTAGGTAGTGTGCATGAATCACTTTTTTTATTATCACTAATGGAACATGTTCCGGGAACTGCGTTATCTATATAATCATCTACACTTACTTTATCAAGATAATCTAAAAAACAATCTCCGTTGTACCACGGCATCTCATTCGCCTTAAAAGAGAAGTTTATTCCTAAAAACCCACTTACAGGAATAAAAACGACATTCTCGTTACGATAAACCTTTTTCAAAAATAAATTCATTTTGGTACATATAAAATCGTACCTCTCCTGCGAGAAGTTAACACTCGGGTCATCCATCTTATTAACAAGTACCACTATTTTCTTAACACCTAAGCTTTTAGCTAGTATAATATGGTCTCTAGTCTGCCCTTTCAAACCACTTTCAAACTCATTTATTCTCGCACTAATAACTAGTATCGCTATATCAGCTTGTCCTGCACTGTTAATCATTTCGGAAATGTAATTTTTGTGGCCAGGACAATCTAAAACATACACTCTTTTTGTCTTTAAGTCAAATTGGGCCCTACCGGTTTCTGTTGTCTTTCCCTTGTTTCTTTCTTCTGGATTTGTGTCCATTAAATAGCTTAAGTACCAACTTTCTCGTTTAAGATCCTTGCTCTCTTGTATCAGCTTTTGCAGCAGTCGACTGTCTATTAAGTTCAGTTGTAGCAGTATTTGTCCACATATCGTCGATTTTCCAGCGTCAACATGGCCTATAAACAGAACTGTTATGTTTGTCCGTGGTTTTGCTGTTTCTTCATCGATTTTCATATTCTCAATGTTCGTAATAAGCTCATCTGTACTCTCCATTCTTGGTCTTTTTGTATGTTCTTCGATGGGTCTTACAATTTTACCATCCAATTTTTTGTTTATAAGAGTGAAACGCAGCAACTTGATAAATGACCCTATCTCAAAATCAAAGTTTAGAAGAAAATTAAAATATACATAAGTACATTTTTTAGAATTCTTGAAATATTGATTAAATATCTTTTAGATTTTTTGATCTCTTAGACTTGAAATATATAAAAAAACGAGGAAAAAAATATTGTAATGTTTAATAGTATCAAATGTAAAATTCTCATTTCTGCATTTATTTTCAAATCATAAAAACTTCAAAAAATATATGTTTTTTTATGCATATACATACATAAAACGAAATTTCTATAACTTTTTTTTGATTCAAAAGTAATGATAAAATTTAGAGCAAATATAGTTAAATTTTGATACCTTAGCATTTATTTATATTTAAAATTATATAATTGTTGTATAATATAATAATAGTATATGACCTATAAATTATTACCAGAAATTGTTTCGAAAATAACGTAATTATCCTAACAATTTTTAAAAACTTTTTATAAAATAAGAACAAAAATTAAAAATATTTGCATTAGAATATAATTAAATTACATTCAAAAATAACTACTTTTATTGGTTTAGGCTTTTATAATTTTGTGGTTAAAAGGGTTCAACAGGTGTTTTTTTAATCTTTTTCTTAATAGAAAAACAAGCCTAACACAATATTACTGTGTCTGACTAGAAAAAATCAACATGTATTGCAGTAAATTGCAGCTCATTATACATTATATTGGTCTAAAATGTTTCTAAAAAAATTCAAGCATAAATATTTTAAAATTAAAAAAACCTATATCTTTATATAAATTAAATTATATATATTTATAAATAAATGAGTAGCTACTCTATCGAAAAAAATTAGCTTCAGGTTTTTAAATACTTGCCTACAGAGAGGTCGCGAAAGCGGGTAAATACCACCATCATCACACCATCCAAGAAGAATACTTCAGAACCAGTGACATCACCAGTTTCCAAAAAAATAGGCTATAAAAAAGAAAAAAAAGTATTTACAAAAATTATGATCAAATATATAAATTACGATTCAACATTTATATAAATCACTCACGTATTTATTATATAAATATATATATATTGTGGTATAGCATACCACATAAATATTATTAAATTTATTGAAGTGCTATTTTTTATAGTTTATAATGAAATAATATAATATTCAGAAAATATAATTAATTTAAATTTCTTACTAAAAAAAAAGAGAATTATTTTTTTTACAATATAATTTCTAATATTGTGATTACCTTATAAAGCAACATAATTATCAAGAGATAACACAGATCACAAAAAACTATTTAAGTTGTAGAATAAAGAACAAAAAAAGAAGAGAGAGAAGGAGAAAATGTACAGCCATAGTAGTAGAAATAATAGGAATAATAGTAATAGTAATGATAGTTATAAATTGAATTATAATGATAAATACGTAAATAAATTTTATAATAAAAAATGTTTTAGTATTTTAGAATTTTATTTTAAAAATAACAGTGTCCCTGTGTTACAGGACATATATAATATTTAAATCTTGCTAGTAAATGGCTACATAATATGCTACATAAATATTTTATTTATGTAAATATTCCCTAAATTATTTTACTTTAACAATCCGCGGAGTATTTAATCTAATAACTATTAAATAATAGTTAAAATGTTTAATATTAATGTGGCATACACTTTTTAATGTTAAAGAAATTTATCACCGCAATATCATCTTTTTAAAAAAGTTTTATTATTAGTATGTATGATTTTGGTCTATAAATGTTCTATAAAATATTATAATAAATTTAATAAGTGTGTGTAATAAATATCATTTTTCGACAGAATATATACGTTATTATATCTTGCACATCATTGCAGAAAAATCATTAACAAAAAAATTAGATTTATATATAGCTAAAAGTGTCATAAGTATATTTTTAAAAAAATTTTTAATGTTTGAATGGCCTATAAAATAAAATCTACAAAAATGTTGTTGTTAAATTGTCTGAATCTCAATTTATTGTCAAGATTATGGATATGCTGCAATGTTTTGTAATATGCTTAAATTTCAATTATACCTTTTTTTATTTGAGATAGTGGAAATAGAACAACCAAAAAAGATACTATGAATTAATGCAATTCCTAATAACTAAGTTTAGAATTTTTACATTGTTGTCTATTTTCGGTTTACATTTATAGTTTTCTATTATTGTGCATATTCCAAAAAATAATATATTTTTTTAGTTTTCATTAATAATGATGGAATAAAACAATATTAAAAATACATCAGTGGTATTTCTTTATAAAAAACATGTTTTTGATTCATGAAATAGAAAATAAATATATCCTAAAAATTACAATTATGATTTATAAAATATCAATTAAATGATATTTCTATTCTTATTTCAATTAGCTTATATATCATTTTTTGCTATTTTTTTATTAATAATATATATTTATCATACTCTACTGTTTATTTTCATTAATTATAGAAATATTCAAAAATATAATATTTTTAAATATATATAAAATACAAGTTATTGCTTCGTCTGATACACTTGTTAATATAAAATACTATGAATAAAGTATGAGCATCATAAATAGTATACTAAAAATATTCACAGATAAACAATATATATCTACAGATATTTGCGTTTCTATTTATCCAAAAATTTTTTGAAATATTAGAAATGCAATCAATTTATAAAATATTTTACTGAAAATTATTTAGTATTGAATTTGTATGTGCTGTCCTGCAAACTATTTTTTTGCTATGTTTTAACTGGTTTAATATATTATAAGAATTAAAAAAAACGGATTAAATGAACATTCTTAAATTCACATATAAATAAATGACACAATTTTTGTCCTAGAATTCGATTCAATGAAGTTCACAGTTGTCATATATACCAGTATATAGTTTTTTGAGATGTATTATATTATTTACATGAAAATCTTCTAAAGTGAAATATATTTATGCAAGTAAATATTTCTCATATATGAAAACTTTTTTATTTTTTTAATATAGTTTGCAATTTTATCACGCCAAAATTGCACTATGAGATTATAAAATTGTAAAATAATCATAAGATTTTATTTTTTAAAACAAAAATATAATAAATTTCTTTATTAAAATCTAGTTAATTTTTTTGAATTAACATAGTTATAAACTAAAAATTATGTAATGAGCAGTTTTTTTACACATTGAGAACAGGGCTGCATAAGTTTCTATATTAAACTGTAAATTCGAGATACATATTTTTTATTAATTTATTTATACATTTGAAAAAAAATATAATTTATTTTTTAACATGCAAGTAAAAAAAAGTATTTTTATTAAATGTAAAATATATATTACACGTAAACAAATACGCGAACAAATCATTTTATTTCACATTTGATATTTTTAAAATGCTTAAGACAAATTGAATACCTAATATAGATAACAAAATGGCATTGGCGATCGATAAATCAGAAAAAATACAGAAGTCTATACAAATTGTGGCACTAACTGAACTAATTTTTATATAAATGATAGCTTCATTATTTATTCAAAGGTCTAAAAGATCAACTATCACAAATTGGATAATTGCATTGGATTTTTTCGCCTTAAATCTAAAATTACTTCTTATTGGCATGTAACATACATATTGATTATTATATTTTTTGGAATGGTTTTTCAAATCGTTTTTCATACGTTCCTTAAAGTACTTTATTTTATTCTTTGGTCTTAACCTGGTACAAACATAAGAATTTTTATATTACAGTCTGGTGTAATAAAAAAATATTTACAAGGGAAAAATAAATTATAATATTTAGTCTGAAATTTTTTGACAACATTTAATAAATCATAAAATAGAGAATTTTTTTCACTTATTAAGTATTTAATGCCTTTTAATAAATAAAATTAAATAATACAAATAATATATAAAAAAAGGTTGAAAAATGAAATTTAATTTTACATCGAAATAAGGTATCATTTTTATCAAACTATTTACTTGTCTTATTTGGCAAAAAAAGAAAATAAAAAATTGAAAATAAACGAACAAAATTGTTTATTGTATGTATTTACTTAAAAAAACTTTTCTAGTGTTTTTTTGAAACAATCTCAATTTTCAGTAAGTATACATGACATTTTTATCATACTTTGATTTTATAAAAATTAACTAAAAATTCACGCTTAACGATCAAATCATTTATTTAAATTTAATTTGAATATCTATAAAAATTTTGTTTAAAATTTTATAAAATATTTGATTTGAATTTTTTTCAAATTTTATTATTGTAAAATTTAATACATCACGATTTTTAAAAATATATACAAACAACGGATATATTTAAAATAATAATAAAAGATTTGTGTTTAGATACCGGTTCAAATGACAAAGATAACATAGACATCTTTCAATGGCTTAAAAAGCACAAAAGCAACAAAAATAGTGTGACATATAGGCCGTACGTGCATCTTGCAACCAGTAAACTATATGATCAGTTATCAAACAAATTTTAATCATGTTTCTTAGATCTACTGGAAATTTTTTTAATCATAATATTTTATATGAAATCTTGATGCCGACTTTTAAATGAAAAAAAAATTCAAGTCATTAGTTGATCTCATTTTATTTTAATTTATTTTAAATTTTTTCCTTATTTAAATATTTTTCTTAAAGTAGTCAATTTAAGAAAACAAGAATATGAAGGAGATAAATTTGCAATAAAATAATTTTAAAAAGATTTAAGCATTTAAGAAAACTGTGGATAGATAACAATTTGGTATTCTAACAGCAAAAATATTATAATAGTATTTTTAATCATAAGATAGTGTGGTTGCTTCGAACAGTTTGTTTTTTAAAATATTTTGACAATAAAGACCGAAAAATATTTTTATTTTATTTTATCTTATATATATATATATAAATTTATTCCTGTTTTTAAAGTAAATTAAAAGAAACTTTTTTGCTCTAATACTATCGAATTGTCGATAGAATAAAATTAATTTTTTGTTTTATTTACCGTTTTGAAGGTTTTAGGGTAGGTACTTAAATATTTGAAAAAGCGGCGAAGCACTTAACAAAATATCGAAACATTGCAAAAAAAATCAAATTATGCTAATAATTTGTACTAATAAATAAATATAATGGATTTAAAGAAAATAAGTAACCATAAAAAAATTTTTGGAGCACAGACTATAAGTGCATAAGTGTAAATCAAGCAAGACGCAAATACATTTTGCGGTTTCAACGAGGAAAAGCCATAGGAAAGGTAAAAACTAAAAAGACTAGTTAGTTTAGAATAATGTTTTTGTTTTGAATTATCATGTGGTGTGTCGACGGGTGTGTTTTTTTTGTCGGCAGTGTGTCGCCTGTGATTCTAATTTTCCTGATGATCTTGTATTGGTAACAAAACTTATCAATATTTGCAATTTAAGCGTTTATGAAAGAATTTGATTAGTTAGTAAGCTCCCGAAAGCATTTATCCTTCTTATTGGAATTTTACTGTACACAGAGAAATCTCGCTGTATGAGAAATAGAGCAATATGAATCTTTTTTTTCAAAGAATAGTAGACTTTCAATTGATCCATAACAATTATATACAAAGAATGCTGGTTTAACGATTTAAATTGATTCTATTAGCATCCGCAGTATGAATTACAAATAAAAAATTTTAATACATATTGATTTAATTGTTTTCAAAAAATCTTCAAATTTCGACCCCACACAAAAATATGCGTAATTTAAAAATAAGTACTAAGTTAGCAGAAATTATTTCCTAAAAATATTCGTTTAAAGAACAAAAAAATTCGTGAGAATAGCCTAATTTCATAATCATTATTTTAAAAAAAATCAACATATACTTTCAAACTACATTCTTTTACTCAAGTAACGAATTTCACATTTTTTGTTTGACAAATATACAAATTAATATTGGAAATAAAAAATTATACAATAATTTGTAGGGTTTCAATGTGAAAAAAGCTTAAAAAAAATGAGAAATTTTTGACAAACGTGCATTTTGATTAAAGAAACTAGCCTTGTTTTTATTCTTCCAGAATTGATCGTTAACTCATTAATGTAATTTCTAGTCGTAACTACATTTTTTTCTAATCTTTCCAGTTGTGTTTTTTTAATAAATTCAGAAAAAATCTGATCTAAAGAAAAATATATGTTATTTTTTAGATTGGATTTTTCGTAGATAAATATTTCGCAGATTCTGACACGTTTTTATGTCAAATTATTATATAAGATCCTTATGTTTAAGTCCAAAGAGTGAATGCAAATAAATTAAATGTTCGACTACTATGATATTAATTTAGAATATTCGGAAAGTTTTATAAATTTATTGCAAAAACACTTTAATCGTGTAAAATAGAAACAAATAACAAAAAAATAGTCGATTAAAATAAGAATATTTATTTTGTTTATGTAAAAACCTAAATAAGTCTTTTAATTTTTGTATGATATATTTTTTTATTTATTATAAATCATATATCTCTTTAAAGTGGAATCTTTTCACAATTTTTAAATATTTTACATACTTATTTTTTAGGTTTAATTTTACTTAAAATATTTATAGAATGAAAATTTTTGCATTCTTGAATTGTTATAAATAGTTTTTACCAGCATACATGTTATACTTAAAATAAAAAATTAAGATATACTATGTTTAAAAAAATTATATGCTTGCATATTGATAACACAAGCCTAATTCTATGGATGAAATTTAAAACTAGTTTTGAAAAAAATACAATGAATTTTGCTCAAATTTTAAGTATTAACGATATATTATTTGCATGTGAATAGTTTTTAAATGCAATGGCAGTAACATTACCATTTGTTCTTTTTCTCATACTTTTATATGGAATTTACAAAAATAAAGGTTAAATTAAAACATATAGATCGTCATATTTTTTTTTACTAAAATTTATCTTTTAAAACTTCTTTGCTATAAAATCCAGTAAAATTGAATTCAATACTAAAATAAGTGATAAAAAAATTCGTTATTATTTGGATACAATTATACAAAAAATTAAGAAATAACATAAAAAATTTATGAGATTTGATAACTGTTTTATTCAAAACACTTTCTTGATTTTTCAAATGCGGTATTATTTTGTATCTTCGAGCGACAAACGCGAAATAATAGTTACGGTTATTAAGGAAAATGATATAATTTACATATTTAGGTTGAAGTATCACTATTTTAATTTTTATAAAATTCGGGCAGGAATAAAATTCAAATGAATTATAAAAATATAAAATTATAAAGAATTAAATTCTTTGCAAATCTTGTTAGTAATGCAATAAAACAACAAATTTTTAAATTTAAGCATACTTTTAGAATGAAATTTTATAAATCTCACTATTTTCTACATAAGCATAAATATAAAAATAAGAAATCATTATTATATAAAAAACACAGATTCTAAAACATAAAATATGTATATATAATATAGAAAATTAGGTTTTCAGAATGTTAAAAACTATAATAAGGTTTTTATGTCTAATAAAATTATAGTTGTTATGCCTCCTTCTAATCACGATAATGTCAATTTTAAATAATCGACTATAAAAACTTTTTATATGATAATCAAACAAATAAAAAAATACATTTTTTGCTGTAAAACCAAAAAGAGATATTTTTTACTCAGCAGTAATTTATAAGACATAATATTTGGCGCTTGAATTTAAGAATTTTGTGTTTAATATCGTTTTTTGCAATAAAACATAGTTAAAGCTCTGGAAATACAACCATATAATCAAACAGATGATATATTTTCCGTACTTATCCACATATTATTCTGTTTGCATGTTTATTAAAATCATATCTATTCCTGTTTTGCTTAAATATACTTTTATTTTCCTTATCTGCCTTCATGATTCTAAATTTTGCTTTTGTAAGTTCTTTAAAATAGTCCTTAGAATGCTACAGATTATAAATTTTTTTTGTACGATGATCAGCAAAATTTCTTAGAATTATAAGAGTCATTATATTTATACTGGTTTTTACTAAATATATTCAAAATTGTGATTTTAAATTTATTAGAATTGTATATTTTCTAAATTTTTAAATAAATTCAATAATAAAAAAATAGCGCATTTTTTATAAAAAAGTTTTCTACAATAAATGAAATCGATAAATTGATAAAAACTATGTTGTATAAAGAAATCTTAGTAAATTTTTTTCTTGTGATAAAAAATAACAATTTGATGTATTGAGTATAATTCGTATTATGATACGAATATGCATAAGATGTAAATAGCACAAAAATAAAACAAAACTGTAATATTTTCATAAAAATTTATTAAACTAAAATTTTTTTTAAGATAAGAACGGTTTTTATGTTAATATTAAATGTATAGATCACCCATATAAATGAGTTACTTAGTTTATTTTTTTTTGAATTTTTATACTGTATCTTTTGTATAATGATCTTTTATATACCTATATTTTTTGCATCAGTTTTTTACGAATAAAATTGCACTGTGTATATTGTTCTCTTTTTGTTTAACCGTGGTAAATGAAATTTGTACAAATGATGTTCTCAAAACAAACATTGTTGACGAGAATAAATATTTTACCAAAAACCCTTATCTGAGATAAGTAATAGAACTTTGTATTTTTTATATCGTAGAATACAAGAAAATATAAAAATTTTAAATATTATAGATCAATATGGTTAGATTAAAAAACCTTTATTTTTTTAATATACTTGCACTTACATCTTTTTATATAATATATATTTGTTTTATTTATTTAACAAAGAAGATTATGTTTTTTTGTTTCGTATTTTTTTCTAAAGTTTCAGCCTTATCATTTTTTTTCAATTGTTTTTATATAAAGCTTTATAGTGATTTTTGATTTACAGATACAATATACGAAACACAAATGATGTATATCACTCTTTGGATTTTATTGTGATCTTTATATAAAACCTATTTATTTTTAAAAAATACTAAGATATATAAAATTTTTGCTATAAATAGTAAAAAATGTTGTCAAAAAGTACAAAGAAATAATTATAATACAGGCCTGTTTGTCATGAAATTTTTTAACATGATTGTAAAACAGTGAGACTATCATAAGATTTTTTGAGTTCTAGTCACGCTTTCTCAGAAATATAATATTACCATAATTATCATTCAGATCAGCTGTGAGTAGACCACATTATTTAAAAAACCTGCAGCCTTATAAGGTTGAGAATAGTTTGTTTCGCTGTAAGTGCATATGACGTTATGGTAGAAAGTGGGTGAACCAAAACGACATCGATCTGTGTAACGCATTAATATATAGTCCATTGATATTAATTTTATTTATGTCGCACATAATACATCAAAAAATTTTTGCAATTTATTAAAACGTATTTCAGTAATAAATAATTTTTTTTATTTTAAATAAAAATAGATATTTACTATGCAGATAAACAAAAAATTAAAATAACTTTTGGAAGTAAATTAGCATCAAAATTTTTTTAATATCTGTAAATTTTATTTCTTGTGTGTCAATATTGTATTTTTTTTATTTATGGTTATAATTTAAAGAAAGAAAATATATGAACTTTGATTGTGTTTTCACATATTTTATTACTGTATAATAAATAATCTGAATAGAAATTTTATAAAAAAAATTACAGCAAAATACTCGTATCATAAAACAATAATTTTTTAAAAAACCCAATTTCTTATGCACAAATTGAAATTTCATGGTTGATTACGATTATTAAGATAATAGATCACAATTATGGAATATTTTATTAAAAAATGCGAAAAAATCGTAGGTTTTACATACATACAGCAAAAAATAAATTGTATGTTCGATTTTTTTATGTATATTTTATTTTTAATAGTAAATTCATGTGCATTAAGAAATTTTTTAATGTCTCTTAAATTATACAGACTTATGGTCACTTGAAAACAAATAAAACTCGCATCATACGCTATTATGACGCGCAATTATATTTTTTTTAATTTTCTCGTATTCTTATAATGTTAAAAAAAATTTATTACGTTATTGATCTAATGATCGATTTTAATGTTTAGAAGTATTAATATTGTTTTTAATATTCGTGACATAGACAAATGCTGCAATAAAGATACAACATTATTCAAAAATTTTTATACTACTTTTAAATCGACATTGAAACATATTTTTTTTACATAAAAATTTTAAAAGAAACCAAATATCAATAGATGCATATGGTATCTTTTCTTAAACAAAAAAAAAGATTGAAAATGAATTATAATTATTTTTTTATCACAGAGCTATGATAATTTACACAATAATCGAATATATATATATATATGTATTTACAGTCAAATTATAAGCAATAAAAGAAAGTTAAGCATATTCGTCCAAACTGCTTTTTCAAATTTATGTGAAAAAAATAAACGATTTTTTTATTTTTAAATAAAGATAGTTGTCTTTTTAGTTGTTCCTTGGATTCAAAAAATCAAATAAAAAGTTGTTTAATATACTTTTTCTATAATCATCTTTAAAAATCTTTATATATAAAATATATTGTTTGAGGTAAATTATAATTTTTAAAAAATTTTATTTTTTTTTGCAAATTTAATTTAAAAAATACAATTTATCGACGAGGCTATCTAATTATTATTTACATTTAACTGATACATTACTCGATAAAAAAAGTTATAGTTTATTATATTTATCATATCTTAATTGACAAGATAAAGGTTAACAATTGTGATTAGTTTATGCCTATTAAGTTGTTGATAAATAAAAGATGTTAGATATCAGAAGTTAGTGGAAAGGTATGCTGTAATTTTCGTGGATGCTTAGTTTTGTAATATGATTAATATTTTTAATTATTTTTATTAATGTAGAGGGAACTTAAACAATACAGAAAGAATCATAGCAGCCAAGAAGACGACGACCAAGAAAGCTGGACCGTAGAGATCATCGTATGGTCCTGGATCCCTGATTCTTATCATGCCAGCTCTCCAGAAATATAAATACAGAGCGTATATGGCAAACAATATACTTGTTCCAATAAATACCATACCGCTATATACAGCCTTAGTATCTCCTAAACCCATCATAGCTGTACCGATCCCGCCTATAAAAATTGAAAAGTGCAGCCAAGATAGGAAAGTTCTTTCGTTCGCAAAAAATACTTTCGGTTCGACACGCACGGGAATAGCGATTCTCTTATCTTCAACGTCTATTTGTATTCCCTTACTAGTTTCGCTAGGAAATTCACCTTCGTTTGCAGTTGTGTAATCTTCACTGATTTTTGCGTTTTTTTTATGTACGTCGACTACGATTTTTCCGCATCTGTCGAATTTCATGTTCCCGGTACCGTTTTTGTATTCTTTGCGTATTTCTGCATTCATCTGCGGTAGCCAGTATGGTATCGTCTGTATTTGCGGGTACAAAATGGATGTGCCGTGTATAAACTTACTGAATTTGTCGACATGTTCGATCAGATTGCTGCTCAGCAGATCCTCGATCCATTGCGGCTTTTCACCATGCATGCTTTGGAGTTTAATTTCCAAAATTGCATACGGAAATCGCACGATGTCAGCGTCACTCAGCTTGTAGAACGGATACTCGCAATCTACATCTTTTCTTCGCCAGTTGTTTATGCTCGCGTTGAAATTTCCGTTGAGACACTCCTTGATCATACACAAATTTGTGTCGAGCGACAATCGCACTTTGCTCGAATTAGGCAGCTGGAAAGCTGTTCTTTTGTAAAAAGTTCGTGTGACAGGTCTCAAATTTTTTTCGATAATTGATTTTTGCACTTCGTTGTATAAATGCCTTGTTTCTTCTCTATTGTCTTTGTTGATTTTGCTAACCTCGTGCCATATATCTTTTCCGTTCAAAAAATCTGTAACAAGATTTTCAGGTATTTTGAAGCGAAGTTTCATGCTTTCCTCGCCTGTCCAGTCCTCCTCGTGTCTTTTTCTCTCTACAAAGACTTCTTTTGTGACTTTTTTTCCGTACCATCTGATTCTAATTGCCTCGGCACCTTGATCTTTTTTCAATCTTCCGTGGTATAGTTCGAATTTCGAGTTGTCGAGATACACGCTAGAAATGCATGTGTCGTGTGATTTGTGGTCCCAGTTGTGGTACGGCGAACAGATAGAATCCTCGTGCGATATGCTGCTTATATCTTTTCCCACATCATCGCTATTGTAATTTGTAGAATTGCCGCTTATGTTGTTATTAAATTTGTCGTGTTTTTTCTTCGATGATTTTATTTTTGCCGCTGGATTCTTATCTTTTTTATTGCTTGTAGTGTGCACGTAGATTGGCAAATGGTTGAGAATCGCACATTTCAAAGCGGTGATGTTTTCTTTGTGCACCCAATATTTGTTCGTTTTTCTAATAAACGTATGTGTGCTGATTTTGTTATCTTTGTCTTTAATTTCCTCGTTGCTTGTTAAAACGATCTTGCTGATTCTATATAAAAGATTGTCTAACGCATCTATCTCGTGAAACTTTTCTCGAAGCTTGATTTTGTACATCGGCCTGATCACAAAATTCGTGTTTCTGTCGTGCTTTTTCAGAATTTTATTAAAAGCAACAACATTCAGTCGAATAAATTCCGATAAAAGCCTGACATTTTTCTTCAGTTTTTCTATTTTCTTTTGAAGCAATTTCTTCTCTTTTTTTATATCTTCTAACTCTGCAGGCGCAACGTAAGTCGATCTCATCGCTTTTTCCTCTGCCGGACTCGACAATAAAAATAATTTTTTCGCTTCGTACTCCAGATCGGAAGATGTTTGCAGCAAATCGTTGCTACGTGCTGTCACAAAGTCAAAAACTCTTTTTAGCTCCAAATCTAAGCTTGAAATAAATGTCTCCTCTTTGAAATCCGCATCTTTAATCAGCTGCTCAAAAAACGTGTAATCAACGTAGTTACTGCTAAACTCAGCAGTTTTGTGTTTGTTTAAATATTTTGAAAATCTCATTGTTCGTTTTTAAACTTCTTTTTTCTTATTAAAACTTTCTTTCAATCTTATATAATATCTTTAAAACTGTTTTGTATTAGATTAAACGTATCAGTTGCATCAAAAATGTGAAACACCTTTTTGGCAAATGATTGTTTTACAAGCAATAAAGAAACTTATAAAAAAACTAGAGAAGGCTATTAAAGAATGTAACTTTACCGTTATAATTGGCATCTATGTTTTTTATGATTTATAAGATCTTTTTAATATTGATTAAACAAATGATGTATTAATTGCAAAGGAATTATTAAATATATAACTTATATGAATCATAAATAAAAATGTAAAATTACAAAAATTTTCGTAAATGTATTCATTTTTGAGCGGTTTTTCACAAAAATAATCCTTTGTTTCTTGGGAAATTTTCAAATAATCGCGCTTGTTATGAATTAAAGAATTAAAAAAAAAATTTCAAAAATATAAAACTTATTTGCACAAAAAACATTTTTTTGCTTTTATAATCCTTTAAATATATAAAATTAAGCATATACAACCAATGTCTTTCAATATGTTTTTTGATAGGATTGTTTCAATAATTTTAAAAAATATATTAGAACTATTCATTTTTTTATCTTGAAAAAGATTAAGTAGCCTAATTTGACATTTAAGAAGTTTTTTATTTATGCTTTATTAAAATTTTAAAAATACTTTATTCAGAATAATTTCAAAATGTTTTTTGATACTTATTAACAAAAATATTACTTCATCAGATTTATTTTTGGTTTTTTTATTATTTTATGAGCTCTTGATGTTTTTATCCTTTTACTCGAATCGTTTTGCACAAAATAGTTGTTGTCATAAATTTTTTATGGGTGTTTTTACACAATTTTATCATTGCAAAAATAAAATATGTTTAATCAAGATAACATGAACATTTTGTTCAAAAAAAATTGATTTTATAAGTTTTCATTTTATATTAGTAGATATAACAATGATTTTATAATTTTTATGCAAAACACTTGTTACTTATTGATTTAAAAGTCTATTTTTATATCAAAAATATAAATCAATAGAAAATAATGTTTTTATAAAAAAATTTTTATCAATTTAAATTACATATTTATTACAAAAAAATGATAAGAACAATAAAATTAGATTAACTGGAAAATTTGCCTGTGATAAAATACTCATAGAACAAATGTTTTTTTATGCTTAATAAATGAGTAATAAAAATAAAAGAAAGTTAAATATTTAGATTATTAAATAAATTACATATTAGATAACCATACTATAAATTTTGTTTTTTTATGCTACAAATGTCCTTTATTTTGATTTATGCAAGTATTCTTAAAAATATTTGTAAAGAAATGATCTTAAATCTAGTTATTGAATAAAATATTTAATATATACAATTAAAAAAAATCAATACATTTTATATTTAAACAAAAGAATTTTTGTTTTTTGTTGTAATTTTCAATGAATATAAAAAAGATCTACCAATAAAATCAGAGAAATAAAGTTGAAAATACATGATTAAAAAGCAATTTTTTTTAAAAAGTATAGAAAAACAAAAATTTTTAAGTCATGTAAATTATATAGCATTTAAGGCTTTTAATGTTTTATTAACAACAATAAATATATTAAAATTTACACAAGTTATTAAACAAATATTACCTTTATATTGCTGATTATACCATAGAAACAAGAATTCAATAAATTAATGTTATTTTTATTCAGCAAAATTTTAATTTGTATTGTTTTTTTAAAAAAAAGTATATTCTTGGTACATTGATTAAATCACAAATTACTCTCAATGCGAACAATGAATAAGTTTTTATACTTATAGTTCTTTTGGACTTTTTTTTTTCAAGATTCTTCTAATCTATTTGTCGTAAATAAATTTACAACACAGCTTATGCAAAAGTTTTTATTTTTTTTAAAGATAAATCCTATACTTTGTATTCTTTTGATTTTGATTTTTAACTTTAACCAATTAATCTGTAATGTAGTGAATTTCCAAGGTTTAACAATTGAATATATTGTTTAAAAACAACTATAAATACACCCTTAAATGATAAAAGAGTGAGAAAAATGCCCAACAAAATGAATAAAGACAATACAATAAAATTTTCCCTTTTTGAACTATAAATAAACTTATCTTATAACCTTTCTAAGCGAATCTAGGCAACAAAAGCTGGAACGAGAGACTACTTTTATATCTCTAAACTAATCTGCAGCAAATTTAAAAATATTATTAATAAGAGAAGAAAAAAAACCAAAAAGTCGATATCTGTATTGTAATATTACATAAAACAACTTGTAAATAAACGTTTAATAGTAGATATGCAGATAATTATAAATTTGATTCATCATTAGTATATATTATAATATCAAAATCTTGAAAAATACAAATTTATTTTCCCATTTTCAACCATACAATTATTATTGACCACATAAAGAAAAGAAGTCACAGTGTTCGTGAACCTATTTAATCCTATAGGAAAACAAAAATTAAAGCTACCAACTGTAATAAAGAATATGAATGATATTTTTTATTTAATTACGCGTATAAAAATACCTTTATTAACTTTAAATGAATAATAATTTACGCGAACAAAAAAGAAACATAGTAAACCAAAATAAAAACACTTTCACGTAATTCAAGATTATGCTTCTATTTTTTGTATTTACCACAATATATACAGAACCATTCCTACTAAAACAATATTATTTCTAGTTTTAAAGATAAGAAATCTTGAATTGTTAAAAAAACAAGTTTAGATCTATTTGCTATTATTACATATTTATAAAATCTATAACATCTAATTTATAAATTTATTTATTTTAAATTGTAATTTTGCGAAAAA
Source organism: Edhazardia aedis USNM 41457 (assembly GCA_000230595.3). Lineage (NCBI taxonomy): Eukaryota > Fungi > Microsporidia > Culicosporidae > Edhazardia > Edhazardia aedis. The sequence goes on from AFBI03000029.1 coordinate 468,164, forward strand.
ATGCATTTGAGCTAATTCTCATACGAAATTATTGTATTTATATGTCTCAAATCTAATAAAATTGTTTTTTTTGGAAATTTTATCGCATCAAAATCGAAAAAATCTAGTAAAAATAAAATTACTATCTATATATTTTAGTTTCTTATAAACGTTCAATTAACTAGCTATATTTCCAAAAAAATAATAATCAACATAATGTACAAAAAAAGGCTTACTTTTAATTCATTATTACTTTATATGACATTTTTTATCATACAAAGAATAAATAGTTGACAAAACTGAAGAAAATAAAGGTAATTACTGCCTGAATTCTGTTGATCCGCACAGGAAAGTAAAATAACCTTTCCACAATTGAATATGATCAATATAATTAAATAATAATACAATGTAATAATGTCTATCTTTAAAAAAATTCCGTCTAAACATTTTACTATAAATTCTTAATTTCTTTTAGCATCTACAAAAAAATAATGATAGAACAAAAGAGCAGAAGTTGGAGAAAGAAAAGTCGTAATAAAAAGAGTGTTAATTTTTAAAATTAAACTAATAAAACAAAAATTTAATATTATTTTCTACTTTTTTTCTTTCTCACTAGGGATCTTCGATATATTGTTCTGAGATTAATATTTCATTTTTTTTGTATCTTATACAATATTTAAAAGTATTTTATATGTTTTAATAGTGATAAAAACTTAAACAAAAAAATATTATCACTCACATTCAACGAGGTAATAACTATTAAACAATATGCTTTTTATAACAATTTATGCACAGATTATATGTTATTAATATAACAATATTGATGGTTACAAAAAATTTCTAAAATAAATATTTAAAATGTAAAATCTTTCGTAGTGAACTATAATATTAATATATTAACGCGAAGCAAAAAATACATTTTTTACAGAATTTCATTAAAAAGATTATATAAGGAAGCTAATTATATAAGTGTATAGTTAAAAACGTGCAGTTAAACTATTAATATCATTATAAAACAATATAATTGAAATATTGAATCATTAAAATATTACTAAAAATTATATTTTACAAAATAACCACATTATATAATTAGGAATATTCGGCTAACACATCAACCAAAAAAGTTTTAATATAGTAAGTATAGTATATATTACCACATTTTAACCAAAAAGTGGATTAGTTTAAGTATCCCTATCGGATAAAACAGGAAAAAAATACAGAAAAAGATAAAAGAACGAAAAAGAAGTAATAAGAGGCAAAGAAGGTGTAATAAAGCAAAAAAATAAATAGTTAATATATTTTTTATTTTAGCTTCCTCTTTTATATTATTTTTTTAAAATTTTTTTTTGCTTTTCGAGTTCAGCGCAGAAGTTCTTGTCCATTCGTAAGATCATTGTTTACTACATTTGTAATGATATTTTTAATAGTTGAATTTGTGCAATAAAGAAATCATAATTTGAATTAAAAACAGAATTTTATCGATTAACTTTGATAATCGCAAAAAAATTCAGAAGCAATTATTATAGAATATATTTATTTGTAGATAGTGTCAATTTTCCGTGTAGTAAATCTTGTGTGATTTTATGATATACTTTTACATTTAATTCACACAAAATACATCATGCAACATTGTTTATCATAGTTAGAAAAAAATTTATAAGTTTTTTACTTATTACTTATGTGATATAAATATAACAGATACTTGTTAATAAATTAATTGTTTGTTAAAAAAAAGAAGAATAAAAATGTATATTAATAATTATTATTTAATAAAAGAAATAGTAGTTGTCCTACCCTGGCTGTATCCTACCGTGGGTGTGGTAGTTGTGGAAAAGAGATTTGGTATTGTGACCGCTCCTTGAGAAATTGGTGCGGTCACTCTCTTGTTTCCTAGGCTTATTTATATTTGAACTGGTATTATTAAACATAGATTAAAATAAAAGAAATTTTCGGGGTTGAATATTTAATTATAATTTACAGAAAATGTTTTTCTATAAACTAAAAAATAGGGGACGATTTTAAAACGTCACAGTAGTAATAATGTCTTAGATAAAAATAATAGTAGTAGTAATAACAATAGTAGAAGCAATTTTATAATGAATCAGCATTTAAGTAAATATATTAATATAAAAAATAAACATTTTAGAATTTTATTTTAAAACAAACGCAGTTCCTTCTTTAAAGGACAATTTGTAACACAAAAAATAGATACTAAAAGTTAAACTTTAGGATTATAAAATAAAAACCTTTAAAAATTAGCAAATATCTTTTAATTAAAACCAACCACTTAATATCTCAGTTTTCATAGACCTGATCCTTATCAAAGCTATCTTGGAAATCGATATTATCGCCGAACCACAACTTAATCTCTCTCTGAGCACTTTCCAAAGAATCGCTTCCGTGGACCAAATTACGTCCCTTATCGACACCAAAATCACCACGAATTGTTCCCATCAAAGCTTCTTGCGGATCAGTTGCACCGATCATTTTCCTACTTTCCTTGATAATATTTTTTCCACTCCACACCATACATATTATCTGTTTGTTGAGAAAGAACTTGATAAAATCCTTGAACCACGGCTTATCGACATGTTCAGCATAATGCTGTCTCAGCATATTTTCTGTTGCAATAACTAATTTCATAGCAGTTAGAGTGAAGCCTTTCTTTTCAAATCTTGATATTATTGTGCCTGATAACCGACGTGCAATGCAATCTGGTTTGAGTGCTATAAATGTGTGTTCCATCTTTTTTAAGGGTTCGGCTGTCTTAGTATTCAAATGTGGTGGTATGGTGTACGGTATTAGCGGTACAAAAAGCATTAAAAGCATTTTTTATTAAAGGATTATCTACAATAAAGTTGAAATTTGACATTTAGAAAATAACGGTATTTTTTAATGTTTCTCTATTTCCATTCAAATTGCTAATTGAAGAGAAAAGTTGGTGCATTTTCTGAACGCTTCTTAAAAACTGCTTGTTTGTTATAATTCAATATGAAATAAATTTTATTATTTATATTTGATGTGCATGAACTCTAACGAAGTTTTCAGAATTATGAATATCTTGAGATTTTTTAATATAAAATTACATTTTTTTAATAATCTACATGTCATTTCAAATGTTTTGCTTTAAATTGTATGTTTAAAAGATAACATGAATCGTTAAATTGTAAAGATTGTCAATATATTTTTTAATAAAGTTTAAGCAAAAATCTAGCAAATTCTTTAATATAATTTCACATCCCGCTTTTGATTCTTTAATTTGTTTTTTAAAAAACATGCCTGCACTGAGACTCGAACTCAGGACCTCTTCGGCCACAACGAAGCATTCTAACCAACTGAACTATACAGGCCGTTAATATTGAGAAGTTTAATATATATACCACAAAATAAATTTTGTTTACAAAACATATACAATATGATATATAAACAAACATAGAGCTACCAAAATTTTTTTATGGCTACAAACGAATTACAATAATCATTAAAAAAATATCAACCTTTAAGATGCATGGATTTCAAAAGAGCAAAACGTACAATGGACTAAAATTTTAAAATTCAATATTAAAACGCTGAATAAAATGATTAAAATAGTACATAATTAAATTTGCATTATAAAAATTATCTTTACAATATTAAATACTTTAGAATTCGGAATTTAATAGTATACTCACACAAAAAAAGAAAATGAGAAAAGAATCGTCTAGATAAATGATAAAGAAGAATAATGACATTTTGAATTCGAATGTTTGAAATAATCGTTTTTAAACCTTTATTATATTGTTTTTTTAAGAAATTTTGCGAATCATATAAATATAAAATAAAGAAATATTTAATGTTAGAATCGAATTATAAAAAAATCTTTTTTAACAAATTATAAATCAATTTTGTTGGAAAATTCGGACATAAGAATAATTTTTTATGATTTTTTTTTCTCAAACAACTTAATTTTTAAACTATAACTTTTGTTGTAAAAATTTACTATCTTTTAAAATTATAACGATCAAATACTATCTAAAAATCTGTTTATTCACAGAAAATCTCAAACTGTATAATAGTTTTTTTTCTCAAAATCGCAAAAATGTAACTAAATTTAAATAATATTTTGGTTGAAAGCTGAGATCAGATTCAATTAGTATATCTTTATGTAATTTTTTTGAATTTTAGCTATTTACTTTATTACTGTTTTTATCCATTTTTGTTAACAGCTTATTTTTTTCATTGCAAAACCTGTTGCTTAATTCTTACAGACGTCCGATTTACAAACACATTTGCTCGATGCAGAATATACATTTAAGCATTTGGTCTAAAAATTATTTGCTGATGTTATTAATTTTAAAATGTTTTTTATAAAAAATATTCATTATTTTATGGAAATTTAAATCAAACTATAATCGTTAGCAAGAACTGCCTTTGAACCGCTTAACTACTGGTTTGACCAATTCTGACGTGAAAAACCAATGTATTAAATGGTTCTAAAGCAACATTAAATATAATAAGTACAATTGTACTAAATTTTTGCATAAAATTTTAAATACATTTCTTTCTTTTCTACAGATTTCAAAGAAAAACCATTAGACTTTATTAGTTTTTTATAAGGTGTAATAAAAAAACAAATCTATATTTCATAGTAGTAAAGAAAACAAAACATTTCACTTCAAGTGTTTTTCTCTAAAAAATTTTTATTCCAGCTATTTCATTTTCTGTAAAGTACAATAATTTGTTATATATTTATATACATTTATGAACTTATCTGATTTTAAAAAAACCTGAAATTCACTACTTCTAGTTACTTTAAATAACATAATAATATAAAGTTACTCAAAACCATTATTTAACGAACAATTTTAAATTTAATTACAAACAATAAAATTATGCCTAACTGCTGCTTGTAAAGAACATTTTTGCCCGCAATTATTTTAATAACAATAAAAAAAACTATTAATTATTTACCAAATAACAACATATATCGTTTTACAATTTTTTATACGAATTTCATAACCCCTTCATTGTACCTCTTATTACAAATTCTACTTAAAATTCATAAGCAATCATATAAAAATTACAACTGAAAAACATCTATATGCTTGCTGTAACTTAATGGCTTAAGTTAAAATAACGTAAATACATTGCGTAAAGAGACGATTTTGGGTTAAGAATTTATTTATCATAAGATGGGTTTAAGCGGCCAGGATTGTACCTGCTGGCGTCCACATCTGGTCTACCTCGTCACTCCTTCCTCTGTCAAACATGGGTGGAATTTTGAGATTCTATTTAAAGCAAATATGGAGGTAAATCTTGGAAGCAAAGCCACACAATTAAGAGGTAACACATCAGAGAAGATAATGTGGTTAATCTATTTACCACAATACTCTATTCGGTGTTTTTTTTTACAAAACAATGCGACTTTAATTGACTTTTTAACTCTTTTGATCGCTAATTTGTAAAACGAAATTAAATTAAGATTCTTTCATTATAAAATCGATAAAAAATTTTTTTATGTATATTTGCTATATGTCATCATATTTTATTTGATAATATATTTATTAGGTAAATATAAAAATAAAATACACATAGGTAGTTTCAAAAATATGCAAAAAACAACAAACCTTTTGTGTATCATTATTCTTAACATATTTCTATCATTGATGCACTAATTAATGTATAAAAATAAAAACAAAATAAATAGATTGCCGTACTCTAAGGGTTACCGGTAAGATTGGCAAAAATTTTGAAAAGAGTAAGTTTTGTGCTTTTAAATTTAGTTACTAATTTATACACTGATCTGCCTCGGTATGCCATGCGGCTTTATCGGAATTAATTATCTTTAATTTCTGTTCTTCATTTATACTCATGCTCATTGTAATAATTTATCTGTATATAAACAACACACGGTAAGTTTAATGATTGAACATTCTTATTGGTCATATATACATAACTAAAGTCAAGAAATCAAATATAAGTCTGAAAATCGCGAAATTATATAATTTCCAGATGCAATTATAATTTGATGTCATTAAAATGTAATATAAACATATCAAAAATTTCTATATTGAACAAACGAATAAAATTAGTAAAAAGATTAAAGGTAGTTTTATTGATGCTTCAAACATTTTTTAGAAAATTTTCTTTTACTAAATGTACCTAAAAGGCATGGTATTTTGTTTTAAAAAAATCGCTATGAATTAGCATAATAAAAGATTTTCTATTTTTAGATACAACAGTGAGAAATAAAGTCATGCTCTTATTGTTTTTATCCACATTGAATTTCATATCTAGTTAAATATAATTCATTTGATAAATACACTAATTACATAGTATATAAATTCACCTCTAATACAAAAAAAACTGATAAATAGCAATTTAAAAATGAAAAATATTAAAAAATAACTAAATGCACAAAATTGAAAAAGAAATATTCGCTTTTATATTTTTTAATTTTTGAAAGATATATTTACAATTTAAAAATGATGGTATATATAAACAATCCAAATTTTTGCAATTCTTATTGCATATTTTTCGCAAAATTTTTATAATAAAATTGTTTACAATAGGATTTAAAGCATATGAAATATTTTAAAAGCCGTATGTTTTGAATTGTTAACAAGTGTCTATCATGACATAAAAAATTAGAAAAGAATTGTTGTTTGGAACCACTTGTACTAGATCAAGTTATATTTGTTTATGTATAGTAAGCATATATTATATTAGTAAAAAACCCTTCAATGTTCTTTATATATTTAGTAATATATCAAAATTACTAACCACCGTTGTGGCATATAGCTTTCAAAGACATGCTCAGAATTTTTTTATCTGTTGAATAAGAATGCAAATTTAAACCATGATGTCAAATACATAGTTTCAAATACATAAAAAAATTTAACTTTAACACAAAAAAACGAAAAGTTATCTAATAAACCAAAATTTTGGCATCATTTGCAAAAAACACATTTTGAATCTATTGCGTCTATAAAATGTTCATTATAACTAGAAAATTGTGCTTCAACATGTTTTGCTACCAAAATAAATTAAAAAAAATAGTTATACAGTCTATAAAACCCTACAATATAAAATAGGTGATAATATTTTAAGTATTTGCCAGTTATATATTTGTATCTATTATGAAAGAATTGGCATCGCCATTTTCTTCATGTGAAAAACCGATTGCTTATTGTAATTAAAAAATAGCCCATAAAACTTGATTCATATTTTTATTTAAAATGTTTTCTAATATCTCAAACATAAATAAACAAACGCTCTAACAGTATCTGCCTGCTTCGGACCCAATGTGATGGCACAACTTCTAAGTCACTGTTTAACAACTACCTTACTCCTTCTAGGTTGACGTAGAGCTGGGAAGTTTTTGATTTTGGGTTTTTTGTTTTGTAAAAAACAGAATATTGTTGATCATATTTTTTTACCATAAAAAAACAATGTAACGGTGTGAAATTTACAGTAAATGTTTATTTAAAAAAACCTTTTTTTTGTGTTATTTAATTAATTTTTTATACCAAAATTAGACATATCTAAAACCATGATTTATTTTTGGCAAAAATATACATTTATTCCAAAGTCGTATATTTTTTAACAGAACAAATACCATTATTTATATTATATAATAAAAGATAACACCAATATTTATAAAAATTTTTTTTCATGATGTAAAATATATCTTTCTTTAATTTATTTCACAAATTAACTTTATTTTCTACTGATTACTCTTTTGAGTATTTTCAGGAATAAGATCTATATTTTTTATGAAATTTAATAAAATAATAATTCTAAATTCATTAGAATTTTAAGAATTGAGCGAAAAGAAAAATCTGTTTTATTATTTTGCACAAAAAAGACTATATATATTTTTTTTAAAAAGTGTTAAATGATTCGTTTTCATTTTACCACAATTCAAAACATTTTCTCAACGATTTTCAAAAAAAATAAAATCTTACTGTGGCATTACTTGGTGGGAATTTACCCGATCCCAAGAATCCTTCTAAAATACTTAAATTATCATATGAATGTTGTTTATTTAGATCAAAGAATTTATTTTTATGTCCATGTGGATTCTTCTTTGGAGTATAATTTTTCATTATTTTATATATATATCTATGGGGTATTAAATTTTCTTTCTTTTAAATAGTAATTATTTTTCTTTGAAAAGTAAGGATTTACAAAAAGAAAGAATAAAATTTTTATTAATACCACACTTACATAATTAAATGAATTTTTTTATGTTAATTCAGATTTAAAATTACGTCAAAAATATATTTTCAATGTCGATAAGTGTTTTTCCAATAAAATCTATTTTTATAAAAATATATTTGGGTTTATTCATAAAAATTTATTGTTTTCTTTAAAAGAAAATCTTACACGAAACATTTTTATTCATTTATATTGTAAGAAAAGACAGGCGAATGATATTAGGCACCTAATATGTTATTTTTGTAGTTTTATAATATAAAACAAGAAACATTTGAGAAATAGAGAAAAAAGGGATTGAGAAGTAACTAAACAGGATAGTAGTAAAAATATTATGTTAAAAGTATTTGAATAAAATTTAAATAGAATTTTTAACCATTTGATATATAAAAATAAAAATAACATATTTTGTGTATTGGAATTTGTACAACACTCAATAATAATAAATTTGGGATATATCCAGTTATTTAAACTCATTGATTTTAGCTGTGTTTTGACAGATAAAATTTTATATTCTTCCAGCTGAACAATTTTTATTTTAAATGTAAGTAATTTATAATTTAAAGTATATTCAGACAGTCTGAAATCTCAACAATTTAACTTCTGCCCAAAAATAATAAAAGAAATATAAATAATGCATAAAAAAAACAAGTTTAAAAATTTAACAATATACTTTTGAAATTGAAAAATTTGTTTATTATCACTAATAATTACAAAGATTGTCTTGATTGTGTCTTTAGTTATGTTCTATTGCTATTTTTGGAGGTTAGAGTTTTTAAATTACGTCTATACCTTGTTTTGCTACATTTAAAGGCTGTTTTATAATTTATATTTTGCTAAATTTTGCTTGTAATAACGTAATGAGTGATATTTTTAAATCTAAATAATGACTTTCGCATGCGAGAAAAAAAGTTATATTAGATATTAGTAAAATTATTGAGATAGATATAATAGTTTTGTATAATTATTAACAAAAATATATTCTTTTTTATGAAAATTATATAATTTCTCATATAAAAATATTGGTGTAAATTTTAATTTTAAAATTTTATCATTTTCATAATATAATCAAAATAATAACATTAAAAAATATAAAAAAATATTCGTAAAAATCAATATAAAATTGTTACTTTCATTAGTTTTGTAATTTTCACAGTTACAAACACTAAATCAAACATTTCATCACAAAACTTTCTAAAATTGCATAATATTTTTCTCGATGTTAAAAATGCTACTCCACATATTTAAACTTCTTTTAAAAAACAATCAGCAAAAATATAGCATTAGATAAGCAAGAAACGTGAATGTTGTGGAGTCACTAGTAGATGTTTTATATTTAATTTAGATAAATTTATAGCTCACAATGCGGAATTTTTATAATATTTGCCAAAAAAAATCTAAAAATTACTGATTAGATTTATTGCTTTTATTTTTTCACCATAATCGCTCTACTCATAGGCTCGACTACAGTTTTGTTAATATTTCTGTGCAATCATTTCTATATTATAGGTTATAGGTTCAAGCAGCGTTTTTAAGTTTACGTGTATAGAAATCTATCTATATGGTTCTTCTATAAAATGATAACATACGCTCCTTTCCTTAGCACTAAGGTAGCTATATTATCAAAACAGCTGCTAAAGATTTATAGCAAGTGTTTACAGAAATTTCTATATTTTCTTTTAAGTTACTAAGCCCTTAAAACCAATAGTTAAATTCAATGAACTAGAATTTTTATTTATTTTCTAATATTTATTCGCACTCACTGCACTATTTTTAATTTAATATACCAATAAATGTAATTGAATCTAAAAGATAAAATTTTTTTCTTAATAAAAATTTAACTAATTATTTCTTACGATTGTTGTGAAATATTTCAATATGTATAACAAAAATAATATTTATATTTCTCACTTACTTTAGCGTTTTATACAACAAACATCTCCAGAATTCAATCGTATGTAAAAATTAAACAGAAAGTCTACAATAAAACAATTATCAACAAAGTCTACAGAATTTGAAAAATATCAGAAGTCAAACCTTTATATGACTTCTATTTATATTCTTCAAGAAACAAGAACAAAGAAGTCAATATATAATTGATAAAATATGTATTGTTTGCATTATAATTTTATGGGTCTTGCAATGTTGAAATAATTTTTTTTCAGTAATATGAAACAAAAACAAAGTTTTGAAAATTGAAATACCTAAAAGTATTTTAATAAAAGCATATTACTATATTTGTGGGTAAGAAGTAATTATAAAATAATTCAAAATAATTATAATGTAAAAATTTTAAACGAAACCTTATGACATAAAGCTTAATCAATTATTCTTTAAAATCATAAAAATATTCAAAAGAAACAAAAAAATCTAATTTATCATATTGTCATTTAACAAATTTTGAATTGGTGAATTTTAATCAAAAATTCTATATAAATATAAATTCTTTTATTTTTGATTTTATTTTTATTATAAATATTGCTATTATTCATGCTTCCTCTATTACTTTTACTACGAATACTATTGGAAATTCATCTAAGCTATTCATTTTTTATCTTGATTTTTTCCTTATATTCTTTTTTTAATTTAATGTGTAAAATTGTCAAATTTAAAGACATTTAAAAAATACTTTATTGGCAAAATTAAATTAAACGATTAAAAAATGTCGTAATATTTTTCAGATGTTGCAATAAAAGGAAAAGTGGAATTTATATCACACATTAAATCAATGAAATAAAGGAAATTATTTATATCATTCAAAAATTATAAATATTACCGTTAATAACATTTGAATGACTTAAAAATGTTAAGATGTTCATTATAAAAGAGTTTTTTAAGCATTTGAACACCTAACAAATGGTAGTGTGGCATGCAAAACAAACAAAAAAAATATATTTTAACAGTATTATGCACAAACCATTTACTTCTAAAACATTTATTCTACCAATTTTCATAATTGCAATGTTATTACAAAGTAAAGATTTTAAGGATCGTGAGGATTTTTTTTTATCGATGAATTCATAACTATAAAAATTTTTAATTCTTTGTAAAAAGATAAAATACTCTATAAAAAACAAAATAATACCTTTTACTCGATAGATCTTTATCAATTCAATTAAGAAGGATGTTTTTTTAGATATTTAAAATTATGATATTAAAATATTAAAAAATACAAATATATTTTGTATGTATAAAATAATAAATTTTTAATTAGGACTCATGCGTTACATTTATATGTTTGATATTATAGATTGACTCAAAAAGAACGCAAAATAATCATATAAATCACAAAAATCGTTTTTAAAATAGAACTTCTGGTCAGAACATATAAATAATAATTAATACAAAAATATACGCATATGGAATCAGTTATGAGCGAATCTAATAAAAGAAATTTTGTGATGTCAAATAAAATTAAAGTACAACAGAAATTAAATAAAGGATATTCTATACCAACATCCATAAGAAAAAATTTGTAAAAAACAACATTAAAGATGCTAAGTTACTTTGTGATTCTTATAAAGATAAATGTGTACTTTAGATTGTAACGTAATTTCTTGTCAAAAACTATCGAAATACAATCTGCGTATATATCTAAAAAAATATAAATCATGTATTGTTTATATACAAATAAACATCAAAGTGCCTCATTATCACAACACTCTAGGGTTTTTTAAAACAATATTATTAACATATAAACCTTTATAATAATAAATAGAGAAATTTTTAAATGGTCTAAGATATTAATATTTCATAATGAAAGTAAAAACCGAATTTTTTTCTACCTTTTTTTAATTCTAGTTTGAATATAGATCGATAATTTTCTGCTTTTTGTAATTAATGATCGTTTTTCGCATTATCTTTAAATATAAATTTAGAAAATTATATAACACGCAGAAAAAATCTATTGTAACGAGTGATACAAAACAAGTCAGAGTATTTATAAATTGATAAAAATGTTATTGTTATGTGTCATTAACATTTATTATATTTTGTACTATAAAAACACAGGATTTTAATATTAATATGCCTATCTAAGAAATTTTATATACGTAATTTTTTTGTTCCAAACAATAGCTAAAGCTACCTTAATTTTCCTAATTATAATATGAAATTTGTGATAATATGCACATTTGACTTGAATTCTATGAGATTTTAAATTGAAGCATAAAATATATTAAAATTTGTATTTTTTTTATGAAATAACATTGTTAAAAACAGGTACATTTATAAAAATAAAATAATTTTATCATAAACTTTCTCATAAAGTGTGATAAAATATATATTGGTAACAAATATTTCTTTAATTATATATTTATTGATAAAAAATCTTTTGTAGTTTCAAATTGAGTTGGCGTAATATAAAAATTCACTTTTCAATTTTCTGTGATATTTTGCAAAAAGAAATTTAATAGTCTTTTTTGTATTTTTTGCTAAATTTTCTAACAAAAACGTGTGATACGCAATAATATTTATATATAAAATGAAACTTTTTTAATATATATACAAAAAAATATAAACATCCCTTTCCACTTTTTTTTACTAGCAGGAAAAGGTTCAAGACACACACAAAACGGAATAGTTATAATCATAAAAAATTTACCTAGATATTAATTGTTTATATTCAAAGTTTAATTGGTATCTTTAAGAATAAAAAGATCCTCACATGTTTTTTTTTCTAGTTTCTGACTACAAATACATAATATTTCTTACGATTATATAGAATTTATTTACTATTATTATTGATACTACAGATGGAAATTCCATAAAGGATCATATGCTTATAAGTTTATTTTTTAAAATTTTTTTTTAAAAAGGAAATTTTATTGCGAAGAAATATTTATGAAATATTTCAAAGTTTTGCTATTTTTTTAACGATTTTTTGAGATATTGCAATTTTAAATAAATTTACTACTATAATTATTGTTATTTTTATATAAACAAGAATACAGTTTTTTTTATATTATTCATTACATATTATTTATATTAAACTGTAAACTATTCACATTTTTAACTATTTTTTTACTCACCTTTTTTCTGCATATTCACAAGATTTTGATAAACTGGTATCTACTTCCATTTGAAGAACAAATAGAATTGATAAACATTGCCAGTTCATTTCCAGTTCTAAATTGTAACATTAAATGCAAAATTTTAATAAATTCTAGTCAATGCCATATTTGGAATCATCGAGAATACTTGATTTTTTTCTTATAACATTTTAATATTATGAGTATAGTAATTATTTACAGGTATTGGCCTTTTTGTTAGCTAAGGTTGCTAAAATTTTTTTAAATTGATATATGGACATTTGATAGCATATGTATCAAAGATTTGTTCGTGTTTTTTTCACAAAAAAATATCATCACGATAAAATCCCTACTTTATAAACTTATAGGGTCAATTATTAATTTGTCAAATAAGTTGGCACTTTTATATTTCGCGTATTAGGTAGTTTTTTTTTGATTTCAAAATTTTTGCGCGTTTATTGTACTGATTTTGTCTAATTTCTTAAAATGAAATAAATTCATCGAACGTTTGTCAAGATTTATTATTTTGTATTTGCAATTTGGTTTTTATTTGTTTAACTACCTCAGTTCATTCGTACTTTCGGTATTTTACGATAATAACAAAAGAATATATTTTTTAGTTTTGACAGCACGTTAGTAGTATTGGCTCTAACTATCTCAGAATTAAAAGCATAAAAATTATTATGTGGTATATTAAAAAAAAGGGTATACTAATATTTAATTATAAAAATATACATACTTTTTAAGTTTAAATAGGTGACGAAAAAGGTAAGATAACGTATTTTTAGTTTTCAAATGACTTATTTTTTTTATGTAGAATTTTGGAGAGGTAGTTTTAAGTAATTTTTTTGTTTAGTAGATTTATCTAAACAAAAACTTTTCATGTTTTAATGCGGTAAAAATAAAATTGTGAAGTTTCATCTTAATAAACCATTATTTTGTTATATAGTTTTTAAGATTATATTTTTGAACAAATTACGCTAATTTTTGACATGTTTAATCTCATATATATGAATTTTTGTTTTGCATCAAGATTTTTTGTATACTTTATGGTATTATTTATCAATTTTTTTGTTGATAATTTATGCAAACGATGAGCAATTTTTTAAAAATTACTTATATATATATATATACCACATTATTTCCCAATAAATTATTTGAATTTGAAAAGTAGATTACTTTTATATCAAAGTTGTAAATGAAAACAAAAATGAAGATAAGTATTATAAATCAGTATGTTTTTTATATAATTTGTAAATTTTATGTTTTAAAAACAATTTTATAAAAGAATTTGTGTTACAAATGTCTCAAACAATTATTTGTTAAATATGCTTTTCTTTATGATAATGTAACAGTAATGATGATAAACAAACGAAGATTTCTAAATTTTTCTTTTGAAAAATAAATTTTTTCTATATTCATGGGATTAAAATGCAATTATTAAAAATAGTATACAAAATCAAACCATTTTTATGTGTATTTTAATGTAGATGTTTTTTTATGTACAGTAATATTAACAGAGATAGTTTATTGGATTTATAATAATCATTTTGCTGTGATATCTAAATACTAAATTAATTAGTTATTGTAAATTCCTATAAACTATAAATTAAAGTTAAAATCAAAACTTTGTCGTTATTTTTTTACTCTTATTGATTTATTATTATAATAAAAATTTTTTATTGTTAATATTTTAAGTTGCAATTAAGCTGCAAAAAAGTTTTTTAAAATTAAAAAGTGTTTTGAAACTAGAGTTTAATAAATTTATTTTTTACTAGAAAAACTAGCCATATCAATAAAATAGAATAAAAAAAATAATACAATTCGGGCAAAGCATGGAGTAAAATTAGCAGTAGAAAATACAAGTATTGTATAAAAATATTTAATTTCTCATTCTTATCAAACTTTTTTTTATTGTGCATCTTAATGTTTTTTGCAGTATACTTAGAACACATATTTTTGTTTAAAATTTTTAAATAAAAACAAATAGTAATATTTATTTGTAAATTTAACAATTTTCTATAATTCGATTTCTTGAAACGAATCTTTTAGAAAGATAATGCAATAAATGTCGTCTTGTCAATGTTTGTTGATATGGTAGAATAGTTTAAAATATTTTAAGTTATTTTGCAATACCATGCTTTTTATAAAAAAATTAATAACATTTAAACCTTAATTTCAATTTAAATTCTGAAATCAATAAGTTAAAAGCATTTGAAATACATAGTAATCTCAATCGTATTATATTAAACATTATTCTATGTAACGTATATCAAAAGAAACTTAGAACTAGTAAAATATATTAGCACATGTTATATTAAAGATGCGATTGTCATATAAGAGTAAACTTACGGGTAATTAAATTTGTTTTATGACGCTATTTTATTGGTTCAATTTTTTTATATTTTTAAATAGACTAAATGAATAAGTAAACGTGTCTAAGATAAATCATGATATTATTTTCATTAATAATCGATGAAATAAACCTAACAAACATGAATATATAATATAGTTATGTGAAGTATTGAGGAAATCTTTTTTTTAAAACCCTTGAAAGATAATATATAAAATTTTATTATTCTATTCTTAGATTTAGGGTATTTTAAGTTATATCAAGGTAATTCGGCATTTTTTTTGATGATTATAAAAATAATATTAATTTATGTTTTTTGAAATACAATATTTTGATATAAATATCACATATTTATTAATAAATCAAAATTGTTGATTTTTAAGTACAAATGTTTAGTTTTAAATAAATCTTTTTATAATACTTATTGAATATAATAGATTGAGTATTTTTTATTTTTGGTAAAAAAAAGAAATAAATTACAATTTGAATTATTTAAAGGCAAAAAAATTACTATAAAACCATTTAAAATAGAAAAGAAAGAGAAAAGAAGAAGGAGAATGAATAATAGTTCTAGTAGAATACATAATAATAGAAATAATAATGTTAGTAGTAGAAATATTAGTAGTACTAGTAATTCAAGCAATAGTAATAACAATAATTACTTTAATAAATATACAATTAGCTTACATGTAATATATTTTTATCGATATAATATTATTTTAGAATTTATTTAAAAAATAGTTATATTCCACTACTACAGGACACTTAAGAAAAAAATCATATAAAATTATGAAAAAAAATTTATTTTTGTAATCATTTATAATTTATGATATAATTTAATATACCGCTATTTTATAAAGCTAAATTTTGGCTTAATGCAAAAAATATGCAATCACATAACAAATATAAAAAAACATACAATAAATTAAAATAGCTTAAATGTTGTAATCTAATACAAGAGTTTAATTACATAACAAATTTTTTAATTTAAATTGTTCTTTTCGTTTTTTTATCAAAGTCTAAACACATTCTTTCTTGTTATTGCAATTTTTTTCTTCTTATTTTTGTTACTGTTTTTTTTCTCTTAATACTTTATCTACTTACTTTTTTATTCTAATATTAAATCTAGTTAGCAGTGTAATTGATTATATGTTTTACTTGTAAATTTAAAAATTTACTTTTTTTTCTATATAAAATTTTATTTTGAATTAAAATCTTCTTAAAGAAAGCGACTTCTCAAACTTTGAAAAGAAATCGTCATCGAATTGTTCTCCTCTCAAAATTGAATCTGCAGTATCAACAGCTTCATTTGTATCATCAAAATTAATATTCTTGAAGTTTTTTCTCTTTTTGATAGGCGGCGTAACCTTCAAAGCGCTTGTTTCATTTGTTTTTGGGAGCTTGATCAAGTCATCGAGTTTTTTCAAATCCTTTATTTTTGGATCTTTTTTGCTTTCACTTATTGGTTGCAAAACGACCGATGGCTCTATTTTTTGTGGTTTTGCTTGATTAGGCATATTTTCTAAAGGTATAACTTCTATAGGCTCAATTATCTTTGGATCCTGTGTTGCTTCTTTTGTTTTTAGTTCAGTTGGAATAACAGTTTCCTTAATAGTTTCTGTTTTTGTGATAATTATTGGTTTTTCAGATATGATAGTTTTTGGTATTTCCTTGATCATGGATTGCTTCGGTTTTTCTGGTTTTTCATTATCTTTTTTTATCAATTTTTCAGGTACAAAATCTTCTTTTTCCGAGCTTTTTTCATCTGGCTTGTCTTTTTTTTCATCTGGACTGTCTTTTTTTCTTTTGGCTGCTTGGTGTGGCTGCTTTTTTCCGGACTATCTTTAACTAAATCTTTTTTCACTTCATCGGCCTTTACCAACTTAAATTTCTGTGACGGATTATTTTTACTGCATGGTGCAAATATGAATTTTTTTTCAAAGAATGTTACACATACGTTGTTTTTCATTTTCAGGTTGAATGTTTTGTCGTTGAGCTCGACGACACTTGCATTTTTTTCTAAAACAGCTTCTTGCGGTTCTTCCATCGACGAATCGCTCTCGATTGAATGATCTTTTTTGTCTTTTTCTGGCTGATCTTCTGGGAAAGGATCGTCTTCAATTGTGTTCGGAATATTTTTTACATCTTTTGGCTTATCTTTAGATTTATCTAACTTGATCGGTAGATTAGGCTGATTAAACAAAGGTTGCGGAAATTTAAGCTGTTCTTCGGGATAAAGTGGTGTTTGCCTGTTGCCATATGGTGGATAAGCATCAATGGGTGGCCTGTAAACTGGCGGATAGCTGTTTTCTGGCTCGTATGGTGGTAAATTTTGTGGTGGATAATTGTATGGCTCAGGCTGTTGTCTTCCAACAGGCGGTTGATAATTAATTGGTTCGTTTGGTTGATTATTCCGATCGGGATAATTATCAACAGATCGGGGCTGTCTGCTGAATGGTTGCTGGCTCTCGGGGTAGTTATCAAGTGATCTCTTCGGTCTTGAATAGTTGTCTTCTGGCTTTCCGAATTGCTTATAACTTCCTATGTCGTTATTTCGTGCAGATGGTCTGTTGTATTTGTCGGAAGTCGGTTCTCGGATACAAGAATTGCGAGTTAACGGCTTATGCGGATCTCTTTCGCTTTTCATCGGGTTTGATCGGGAATTTCATCGTATTCGACAACTCTTTCGCTCTCATCGATTTTTTCTAGTTTTTCCGGCTCCTCATCACAGTTTTCAACACACACCTTCATCTTTTGCTTTTGATTTTCAGCAGGAAACCCGTTTTCTAGGTTGTGCTCGAAGGCTGAGTGCGATCTCAATCGACTAAACGCCCGTCTTTTTTCGCTTTTTGTCTCCTCAAGCTTGTGTCTTGCTGTATCTTTCTTCGACTTGTCGCTCATGGAGCCTCTTAGCTTTGCAGATAGTTCTTGTGCTCTTTCTTTCATCGCATCTATATCGTGCTTCAGCGATGGTTTTGAAAGTTCGGGTTTTTCGTCTTCTTCTTTATCTATACCGTAGTTGAAAAGATCTAAAACCTTTCTTTTTTCTAGAAACCCGATTTCTCTTTTTTTGTTGACAATCGCCTCAACAATCTTCACTAAAATGCTTTTGTTGCTCTGTGCGATCGTGTAATATTGGTCTTTTTTGTGCCAATACAATATTCTATCGTGAATTACAACATAAAAATCTTCGATCGTCTCCTTTGTCGGTGTTTCCAGCACGAGCTCGTCGTTGCTGTCTTTCATCACATACTTATCGCTATCATTTAATTTCAAAAGCCGCAAACAACTTATTTCTGACACAAACAAGATTAACAAAATTTTTCTAATAAAAAAAAATATTCTACTGCGTGTAACATCACCACATTGTAAAAATGTATTGAAACAGCAATTTTCTATATTTTCCAATACATTTTGTGTGTTTCTTGCTGTATTTATAGATTTTACAGCTCTTTTTTTCTTTTTGCTGCTTTTCATTTGTTTTTCCTTTTTCCTAAACTTTTTCCTACATTCAAAATTACAATCATCAAACATTTATTTTTTTTCTTGAATCTGAAATCAATGTTTCTTATTATATGAAAAATTGTTTTACTAACAACTTTAAAGGTGCATTCTGTTTGAAATATGAAACAAATTAATTATAAATTTTCATAAATCTGATTGAACAGACATGTATTAAACATTGCCATTTTTAGCTGTCCCCTTTTAATATATCTTAACAGTTTCAATTTGGTAAACTGTAATTATAATTCGGAACATAATTGGTTATCAAAAACGTTACAAAATAGCTTGTTTCATAGAAATTCATCTTCTAATTAATTGTAGACCTATTAATTTTTCTCTTCAAGTTGTAAATTCACCGTTTTGATTAGAATGCTTTTCTATTGAAACAGTATGTTTCGTAAGTTAAATTTTATTTGTTCACAGTTAATTACAATAAAAACTGCTCATATTCGTAAGAATATACATATTAGAAAAAATAGTTTTTTAAAGTATTTAATCATATATTAAATATCAGATATATGATATGTGATAAGATGGGTGATTTATAATATATTTGACATATTTTTTTCTTAATTTTACAAACATTTAGATTATAATGCAATAGATGTTTGAAAATTGATCTGTGAAATGCTAAAATATTTCAAAAACATTTAGATTGCAAAACAATAGATGTTCTATAAATTGATCTATGATCTATTAGTATTTTATTGGCAAAAAAATGTTCGAGAAATAATTTATTTTTCTTTTTTTGATCTATTGATTAAAATATTATTAGATTTAGATTTTATTCGATTGTTTAAAAGATTTTTGTATATTTTGATACATGATTTCAATATATTATAGATTATATGTCGTTTGAGAAAAGAACAGGCATCTTTTCTTATTATTACAAACGATGTATTCTAAATATTCAGAAAAAAATAAATTCCTTTTCTTATGCTTTTAATGAAAGATATTGCAAATTTTTAGCACGATAAATTATGTAAAAAATATAGAAACCTCATTTAATATTTTTTTAGATCAATTGATTTAGAAAAAAAAATCATAAAATTAGAAAAAAAAGTAAATTTAATAAGCCAACAAACAATAGAAATTATAAAAACACGATTTAATACATCACACAAATAATTTATCATTTGTTGAAGAATTATAACCGTTTCTTATAAAGATGAATCTTGAAGAGAAAAAAAATACCAGAAATCAACTTTTATATCAATCATTACATCTTCACCTTAATATTAATTAAAACAAAAGAATACCTGTTTCTTTCAAACAATATACTTTACAACTTAATTTCATATAGTTTTAGACTTATTAGCCATGTATTTATGAATTTTTTACATGAAAAGAGCACTTTTTAGCAAATTTCTTTACAAAAAGTACAAAAAAAACAATTGAATTATCATACATAAATATATTTCTACCATAAACTAAACACATTTAATATCAAAAAAATTTCTTCTTTTTTTAATCAATGAATCATTCAATTTTTTTATATTGTAAAATAGGCTATTTTTATTTGAATACTTTAAGAACGTTTTTAAATATCGAAAAAGAGATATCACATTAATTCTAATTTGTTTTTGAGTTATATAAAAAAGATAAATTCTGCTATAAATCTTAGATAATTTTAAATGCAAACAAACTAAATATACATGTGTATATTTTTTAATAGTTTTTTTTTGAAACATAAATGAAATACATGTTACAATCTCATCAATACCAGAATAAAAATTATAAAATCAAGTATTTTTATTTTGAAAAAACATTAAAGAAAACATTAAAAAAATACTTATTTTATACAGCAACATATAAAAAACCAATGTTATTATAACTTGATTTTGATCGCTTATTTACGGAATTATTTTTTATATAAAAAGTAGATTACTATAAAATGATAGGATATTATATTTGTGTAGCATTTAGATTTATATTAAGCTGATAATTTAATATTATCAATGTTATATATCAGTAAGTTTTCATTGGTAAAATTCCTTTTTTCTGTTTGATTTTTTTTAATATATCCTTATATCGCCAAAATTTGAATTATTCGAGCTTCGCAGTTTATTTACCATTAGTAACATTTTATTTATAAACTATTAAAAAAAAAGATTTTAAACATACCAACATCCATTAAAAAAAATACGTAATAATGTTATAAAATAAATTAAATGCAATTTTATCATAAATATCTAAACTGGATTTTGTTATCTATTTACAGAAAAAAAATTAGTTAGAAATCATCCTACTGCAGAATATAAGTTAATATGCTAATTTTTTTATTAATATTATGTAAAACAACGTAAAAACTTAGAATAAGTATAAAATCAATACTTTAATACACCACTATCAACAGAACACATTATTTATTTGCTTATAATAAATAGATTAAAAACACGTAATGCTGTAAAGAGTTCATTTGTAAATATAAATATTTAAATCTTTTTCTTTACCTATATAACAAATTTGTTTATTTTAACAATAGATTTTTACAAAAAAATCTATTAATAATTTTTATCATAAAATTATAATATATCTTAATATTTTACACATCATAACATAGAATAAGCACTTAAAAACACTAGTAAATGCCTTTTTTTTAAATATGGAAGTAAAGTAAAATTCATTAATTATATTTAATTACACTTCTCATTTGATTTTTCATTAAAAGATAGAAAATTAAATAGAATTATAAATATATTAAAAAAACAACATAATACAAGGAATTGAAGATGTAGATAATCAGTAAAGTACCTTTTACACAAAAAAAATTAAATATTGTTTTGATAAATTTTTTTTAGTATTTAAAAATACTGATTTTTTTCAAATTTAATTTGAAAATTGATTCTACATATGCGCTAACACTTAAACCTTATTTGATAAAATCGATTTCTAATACTAAAATTTAGGCGATATACATATCATTTAAAAATTGCGTAAAATCATTCATAAAACTAGTATTTTCATTTTGAAAATTAAAATTTCTATTGACCTTTGTGAATCAGAATACTTGTAATTATAAATCAATAAGATTTTATGTATTTAAAACAGATCTAATAAATAATCTTATTTTTTAAAGTTTTTTTCCCAGTGAATAGTTTTGCAAAAACAATTTATTCAAGAATTTCGAGATATTTTACTAATGGTTTTGTAATAAAATTTATTGATCAAAAATACTTAACAAAGAATAAAAGACTAAAAACAAACGTATAAGCTAAAAAATGATTTTTGTATAATTTTGTTTCTACAAATCATTGACTTATGATTTTTGCAATATTCACTTGGTTGCAGAAAAATATTATATACATCGATGGGGATTAATTTACTGAAAAAATATGAAATTATATAATTAACTATTTATTCTTAATAAAAAAAAATTATTTTTTAACCATAAATATTTTTACTAGTACTTTTGTGTACAAAATATATGCTTTATGTTTTTTTTTCAGAAAAAGTTATTGCTCTTCTATTTTTATAATCTAATAAAAGAATCTACCTGAAATTTTAAATGAAATTTCTTTCTATAAAATTCACTCGTGTAAACATTTTTAGGATATAAAAGGTATATATTTCACAGAATACTAAAATAATAATGCTATGTAAACTATTAAGTTTTACATAGAATTTATATATATATATAAATTTTTTGTTTTATGTCGAAGAAATATAAAATGAATTTTGTTTGAAATATATTACTAGAACTGGTTTATATATTTCATTCATAACTTATTTAACAAAAAATAATCATATTCAGAATTGATTTTTTAAAATTATATTTTTCGAGCTAAAATTTTTTAACTATATACACAACAAATAAAATAAAACATAATTGTTTTTTTTGTCTAATCAAACATAAAATTTCAGCCAAAAAAAAAGTCGAAAAGATAATTTTCTGATAAAATTATGTCACGTGTCAATTTTTTGGTACATAATCGCTGGTGATCACTTTCGTCTTTATTGCTTATTCTATACTAATTATTTCTTTTATTCCGTAAATCAATTCTTTTCCGAGTTTTTTTTTGTAATACCGTATTTTTCTGACATATTCAGATTGGCTGATTTAAAAACCTAAATCAACATTTTTTCTCATGTACCTCTTTTTTAATGAAAATAAATGTGTTCTACTGCAGTTAAAACAAAAGAAGTGCACAAAATAATAATCAATTTTCTAATATTCAATTTAAATACAAATAAAACCACATACATAATTTTGTATCTCATAGGTAATAATTGTAATATAAAAATTTGGTTCTTAGTTATATATGAAGAAAGAAAAAATCGCAATAATATTTAAGTAATTTTATAATATAATAATAAATATCAAACAGATTTTTAATACATCCATAAAAAATTAATATGTTTTTTTAAGGTTTTGCTGTTATTCATAAGTTTCTAGTTTCATATAGAAATTAATTTATATAACTATAAAAGAGCGATGTATTAAAAAAAATATTTAGGTACAGTCATCGTGGTTACATTTCGTTATAAAATATATTTGTTTTTTTTCATTGGAATAGGTTATTGGATTGTTTTCTATTACCTTTAAAGTAAAAAACAGACAATAAATGCTCAAAGTAGTAATTTGAAATTTTTAAAAAGAAGTTTCTTCATCAAAAATTTCAAAAAAAAATATTTCATAAAGATAAAATACACGAATACTGATTATAGAATCCTAAAACAAATTTTCATAAATATTGTAGAAAAGCTAGCAACATAAGAATTTCTTTACCTTTATACAGTGTAATATTTAACTCTTAAATTGTATATTCTATAACACCCATATCTTATATTTTTTTTTCAAGCGATAGCGCAGATCAATTGGTATTTTTAATTGATATGCGACATATTAATCACAGTTTAGAAAAACTAGAACAGTATTAAGAAACAAAAAAAACAATTCATAAATTTTGATATCAATTGTACAAAGTTTTTCTGACTTTTAAAGAGTCAATTCAAAATTCAAGTGAGAAAGAGCTCGTAAAGAATAAATGAAAAATTAAAAAATAAAGTTACTTTCAAGTGAGACCATATATGAAACAGATGACAATCTATATTTATAAATTAGGAAACTTAACTAATAAATTTACAACAATGATATTAATATCAAAATATAAAGTAATAACCAAAATATTGAATTTAAAACATTTTTGTTTATTTATATCATCGTAATATTTTTTCAAGTAAGTTGTAACTTTTAAAATAAGTAGTTATTAATAGTTTATATTGTAATTTTTTAACTATTTTATCCGTAAAAAGCTAGATAATTTTCATATATGAAAATCTTGTTACAATCTTGAAAGGAAAAAACAACATAAAATTTCAACAGATTATTTTATACAGAAAATTTATTACTTTTTTTAATTAGTAATTCAATATCTTCTTTTCTGTCATCATTTAACCTGAAATATTTCGTTTAAATAATCGTTTTATTTAAATTTTTGAATACGAAAAATTAAAAAATGATATATCTATAAACTTCGTTTTAAACAAAGTTAAATATTAAAAACAAAAAATTGTAAAAATTTACTTAATACGATAAAATACGTTTATAGTGTGCTTTCCTGCATTGAAAGGTATATGTTGTTTTTGATAAAAAAACATTTAAAAAAACATGATAACGAATAAAATAAAGTGATTAAACACCGAATTAACATCTATATGATAAACTTTTACTCTTCATTTACTTTGTTTGTGTTACCTTTGGAAAAGGCATAAAATTATCAACAACTATCGAAAAATAAAAATACTAAATTGGCTATTATTACAAATTTACTCTTTTCAAAAAATTATTTACCAAAAATCCAATACATTATATGATTTTATCAATCCGATTTTCTTAGCTAAACAAATATTGAATCTTTTATAAAAAAATTGCGAAATAAAATCATTAAGTACAGATTAATAACATATTCTATAAAATTTACTTATATCTAAAACAAACAATTCTTTATATCATTTTTGTCGTCGGAAAGAACATAAATGAAATTTAAACTTAATCTTTACATAAAAATTACAACATTATTCATTTATTATTATTTTTTATGTACAGAAAAAAGCAATAATGTATTCTTCGGAAAAGATACTAATATCGAAACTTCATCTAGTTCAAACATATAGTCACTATCTTAGAAGAAATATCTAAGACTTTTAAAGTAATATCTAAAATAAAAAAAATTGGAAAAAAATACAATTTGAAAATGCTTTGTTAAAATTTCCAGTTATAGGAATTAGTACATATACATACATATATATATATATATATCAAAAAAAAATTCTCAAAGTATTTTCATGTTTTTTTAAGCTAGTCGTAATCATTTTCTTTTTTTCTTACTTTGGTTTATGTTTACTTATTGTTAATTAACCATTATACAAAGTTAGTATAGGTTTTGAACAAATGTCATTGTTTGAAAAACTAGTATTAATGAAAGTGTGATGTAAAACGATCAATAAAATCAAAACACAAAAAATTAAATAACCAGAAATTATTAAATTACAATAGCAAAAAAGTAATTTATATAATATAAAATCAATAAAATTATATACATTATTTGCGAATGCATCACGATTTAAAACAAACCTATAGAAAACATCTTACAGCGAAATTTTATTTACCGTGAAAATTTTTAACATTTATGATTCAAAGAACATTGTGTTATAGTGATGCTATCTACATAATTTTATTTTTCAATTCACCAATTTTAAGCAAATAATCGCTGTTAAAAGAACACACTAATAGTTTACATTATAATATATAATGTGTAAAAATTTATTTCTTAAAAATAAAAAACAAAATATGCTATATTAAACATTGCTTTAAACCAAAATTTTATTCCCACAATTGAAAAAATTTAAAAAAATCAAAAGTAAAATATTTTAAATCCAATAAAGGATTTTGTTCATAAATGAGTACATTGATTTCTTAAAATGTGAAAAAAAACATGTCTGTAATGCATTTTGTTTTGACATCAACATTCAAAAATTTTTATAAAATAGTACTGCTAATGAAACACATTCTCATGTCCTTTAATTGAATTAAATAGATTTTAGCATTATGAATATTTGGTTTTCTTTGGTTTCCGAAATTTCAGATTCTGTTTTAAAGATATTTGGCATCATAAACACGTTTTCTAATAAATTTTGGTGGTTATACTCTATAGGTAGTCTATTAAAATAGTGTAAGCATGGTGACATAAAATAGAGAGGATTTAAATTATGTTTTATTGACGTTGACACTATAAGACAGATTAAGTCAGTGATTACTCGTTTGTTCATATCTCTCCTGCTCTTGTCTTTCTACTTAGGTTTTCCACATTAATTTTAGGGATCAAATTCATATGATGTTTTTAAAGAATTTTGACAGAATAAAGAGGTATATTATCATTCACCACCGAAAGGAGCGCCAAAGACTGCTATGTTTACAGTAAGGCAAACACTTTGGTTGTAGACTAACAACATATGGTGTTATTTATCACAGTGATATTTCTAAATAATTTTCTTAAAAATATTTTTATAAAAAATTTTCCCTATCTTGAAAATTATTTCATAAATAAAAAAATTGATTTTATCTACAATTACACTTCACAAAAAATATACAATCAAAAAACATATTATTTCGCATTAAAAGTTAAATTGATCAAAAAAAGAAAAAAAATCGTGATCGCATAAATTTTTAATTGCAGTAAAATAAAAACGAACATATATATAAAATAAATAAAATCAAAATTTGTTGTAACATTAAATTTTTAACTTGTATTAAAGTGTTTAGAGTAGTAAAAAATATCATAGTTTTATTCTATAATACTAAATAACATCATTAAAAAGCTATCTTCGAATATAAATAAATATTTCATATAACCATTTTTGACTTATATTATAGTATAAAAAATAGCATAATACCCGCATTAAAAACAATCTAATTAATTTTTTACAGATTTAGATTTTTTAACAGAACAATTTTAAGTGTATTTTATTTTTTCTATTAATGCACATTTAAGGATTATCTTTTTCTAAATTTTTAGATTTTATTTGATTTGCTGAAAAAAAATTGTTTTATGTTGTTTTGCATATCTCTATGCTAATAAATTATATTTTGATATTTCATTTTATAAAAGATGCTTATACTTTTTCAAATATGAAACCAAAGTAATTAGCCTTTAAGATGCAATGAGTTATTATAAATAGATTAATGGTGTCTTGATTAAGATCTTAATTTTGATAGTATTTTGCAACTTACCTTTGAATGCTGCAATTGCAATTGCAACTCAGAATAGAATCGTGGAATCAAGACAAATTTGATGGAAGGGGGCATTAAAATATTAATTCAAAATGGTCATTTAATTACGTTTTTATGTAAATATTATTGGTTACTGTTTATTTTGCGATATTTGCAAACTGAAATAATGAGTTACTAAAAAACATGCGTTATAAAATACTAACATTATAAAATATTGTTTAAGAGCGATATTTATTCCAAATATACATATCAATGGTAAGTACGTCTCTTTTCACATCAAAATTATTTTAGATTATAAATATATGTTTTATAAAACTTAATATCTAACTAATCCAAAATTGTCACATTATATATGTTTTCAAATAAATTCATTCATATTAAAAATTTTATCATTTTATACTGCCTTTGGTGTGATCGATTTTACTATTTGTTTACATATTGAAGAAATTATATGATTTTTATCATAGTGCACAATTTTTTTTTCATTTTGAGAAATAAATATGGCGAATGCCCACGAAATACTTGTATTGAAGTTATTAGAAAATCAAGTTCATATTTTTGAAATGCAAAGAATATCCAATAAGAATTCAACGCGTGAGAAACAAGAAACTATTTTTAAATTTATCTTTAGTGTATTTTTGCATAAAAAAATTAATCGTTTAAATCTGTATATTCATACTATAAAGGCCATAATCACACAATATTCTTGGATTTATGTATCAAATATATTATTCAATGTTTATATGGCCTTGAAATAAACTCTTGGCTCAAATTCTAATATTTTTGTGGTTTTTCTATGTACAAATCATTAGCTTGATAAAATAAAAAATTTGACATTATTTCTAACAGTTAGGTATTTAGTTATTAACTTTTTTTTAACACATTTAGTTTTTTTATCCGGAATTTTTCGAGTATTTTTTTTTCTGAAAAATTTTTTGAAAAACACTTTGACTTTGAATATTATTTGCTTTGAAATAATAATATAAGGAAAGTTGTCATTATAAATTTTATACCTATATAAAATATACTCATCAGACTCATAATGTAAAATTTAAATTACCAGTGATATCATTTAATTAAAAAACAACATCGTTTAATAACGACCTAAATCGATCCTAATAATCTCATAAAATTTCTTTAGATAATAGGAGAGAT
>AFBI03000003.1:15770-124355 GCA_000230595.3 Edhazardia aedis USNM 41457
AAAAAACAATGCCATTTTTGTTCAAAATTGACAAATTTAGAGTTTTAATATTGAATTACAATCAATTATGTCATAAACTTCGAAACATTCTTCTTACTTATTTATCAGAAAATGTCAAAATTTTAAAACAACAACAAATACACTTACAGACAATTTATTCAGTTAAAAACGACAGTATCAGTAAATAAAATTTTCAAAATTCGAAAGTTGTAATTATATTACGACATACAACTTTAAGGTAAGCAACTTATAGAAATATATTAATAATAGTAGACAGATATATTTTCTAATCATATGTAATTTTATAAGGTAAAAAATAGATTTCCTGTATAAAAAAATTTCTTGTTTTTCATTGTTTTATAAAATATAAATGGTTTTTTTGAAATAATTTTTTTATGTTTATTGTTTATATGCTTATCACTATAACCAATGTATTGATTACAGATTTTTCTTCTAAAAATGCCTTGCTCACAACATTTTTTAATATTGGTAGAATTTCACTTCTTCTTTTATTTATTTTTATTCCTAATACCTTCTTGTTATTTTTCTAATATGGAAATTTTTTCAATTAGTTTATTATGTTTACTAATTTTTTTTTCATTAGAAAATGAAAAAAAATCTTAATATTGCTTAAAAAATCCTAATTTTCATATTTATATAAATTTTTACAGATTTTATAGTATTTTCATAGAAAAAGAGATTTGATAGTTTATATCACACAGAAAAAACAGTTTTTTAGTTCTATTTTGACATATTCATATGGTGAAAGAAACTTTATTTGTGATATATTTTTTACTTCAAAAATACACATAAGTTGTGCTATTTTTTTGATTGTTTTATTTTTTGCTATGTCATCTTCTAATTTACTAACATCTGATGCAAAAAATTGATGGTGACAAAAGAGAAAAAAAAAATTATTTATGAAAAACTTAAATTAGAACTATTATGTCGTTTACAGCTATAGAAAAACATAATCATAAAACTATCTAAAACAAATCTAATTTTTTTCAAAGCCGCATATTTAAAATAAAAAAACATTTAAAATGTATTTGAGAAAATTACTTCTGAAATGCATACATTTGATAATCAAGAACCGTTTGAATTTAAGTCGCATTCTTAATTTTACTACGACTTCCTTTAATAAAGTTTTAAAAAACGTACACAGCAAAAACTACAAGAAAATCACTAAAGATTTTTATTTTTTAAAAAACATAAACATTATTGTAGTGGAATATAGGAATTCGACCTTGAGAGAAATTATCCTCAAGAATGGATTGATGATGCGAGTGATACTCAGCTTGTATCTTTCCATGGTCGGTTTTTCCTAGTTATAGGTTAGAAAAATGTAATTAGAAATATAGTTAAAATTCTTTGGGTTGTTGTTCATTTTATTATTTTATTATAAATCCGGAGGTGTACTCAGAATTCGTATATTTATAGCAATATTTTTCCCAGAAAAAAATTTTATTATTCCAACTTTAACACTTCATTAAAATTTTGTGTCATTAAAAATGACACAACAATAATATCAAGTAAAAATATAGTATATTAATTCAAGTTGCAACTGCAGTAGTTTGAATGAATTTATAAAAATAATGGGATGAAATAATATAAATGACTTTATTTCGATAAATAAAATGAAATTAATCAATCATTTTGTCTGATTGATAGTGCAATATTGAATTGTATTTTTATGTCATTTATCACAAAAATTTATATTGCATAAATTCGATTTACAAAAATTTGTCAAAACCCTTAACAGTAAAAAAAATTATTATAAATGTAAAATTGGAACAAAAAAAATTTAGCACACAAATCGAATAATAATGTGTTATCTGACCAGATACTATATATGTGACCTAACTTCTAGTGAAGCACACAATAATAGTATTTTATTCGAAACCAATTATATGCAATAGCATAGATTCTAGAATCCTTAATGGTAATCACTAATAATGGTACATCTAAAGTGACTAAGTGCTATTTTCTTAAGTCTTGTAAACCGAAACCAAATTTTGAGAAAGTCTCAAACATTTTCATTTTTTATATGCAATCTTCAGAATTTTTTAGATACTCATTCTTATGGCATCTCTAATATTGCCTAATTAATAAAAAAATAAATAAATGAACTATAATGTATCTGAAAGCAAAAAATTATGAACTAAATCCTATAAAATATTTAATTTCATGATTTCTACATGTTAAAAACTATACAAATTGACATAATTAATTGTTTAAATATGTAAAAACAATAAAAAAAATTAATATGCTAAATTCGATCATATAATTTGATTATAATTTATATGTACTAATTCAAAAATTTAAAAGCCTATAAACTAATAAAAGAATATACGCGTGAAAATGTAAATTATACAAATATATTATTATTTAGGATTAAAAATTTTAACACAAGAAAAATTCTTTATTTCATTCAGATAAATCTTTTTATGTTGTTTCTACGACATTAAGCTTTTTAGAAAAAAACTGTTAGATGTAGAGTATCCGATAAACATTTTGTTTAATGCTTTTATACCTTGGTTCAACATATAAACGAATTTTTATGCACTTTTCAGGCCGAAAAAAATTTTGCGATTTTTTAATTTTCTAAAACAAGAAAATAAATATTCTTGAATTATTTGATAACTTTTGAGAAAATTTAAATATTATTTAAAATTGTTATGTAATTTACTTTATAAAAAACTTTGTGAAGAGTTTAAATAATATATAATTGCAGCAGAAATAAGAAAAGGTTTTCTTATATGTTGCTTACAAATATAACCACTAAAATTATCGAAGTTCTGTTGTATTTGTAATTAAATATTTTCATCTTAACTACAAATATAAAAATTGAAGCCATTAGTACGTATTGGTAATATTGTTATTTGTTTTAATTATTTTGCAGTTCAAGATAAAAAGCAGTTATATTACATGCATTTTTATTGTTTTATTGTCTTGTACATCTCTTTTTGTCATCTCCTTCATAAAAATTACAAACATATTAAAACGAGAAAATTTATGAAAAGAAAATAAGATTATCGACAAATTACACATTAACTGCATTTAAAACATTTTAAAATTTCGAGCCTGTATATTTCTTTAAAAATTAAACATTGAAACCTAAAAACACTTCGATAAAAACAACGTAGTAAAATTAAAACTTTCATTAAATTAAAAACTAACCCAAAAACAATAATAATTAACGATTTGATATATAAAAATTATAAAAATAAAAAAAATTCAAAATTTTCAATTACAACGCTCTCAATAAAAGAATTGATGTTTTTTATTGAAATGTTATATGTGAGAGAAAACACGGATCATAAGCCTAAACGTTTTAAGTGCAACGTTTGTGAGGCTATGATCTTTTATTACGAAAACAGGGAATGATTGATAGGTTGTTCAGAAGAATACTTAATATACCGATACATTTTATAAGAATTTTAAAACAGAGAAGCATAAATTAGCAATAAACAATTAATAATAAAAGGAGGTGTTAATAATATTATTAATAAATATAAAAACAAAGATTACAAAAAATTAGTCTTTTTAAACATATTTAGACATGTTTGTTATTATTATTTTATATTATATGCAAAAACAAACATCCTATACTTCGAAAAACCAAGATAAATGTGAAGACTCGCCGTCTGAGGAATATCATCACTTTATATTTTCGGATACATTTTTTCGGTAATATAGTTTCGAATATTGATTTGTTATCAAAAAATCATAATTTTAATATCCGTATGCTCATTAGTCAATAATCTGTCATTTGAATTATAAAAAAATATCGAAAATTGGAAAAAATAAAATTGAAATATTAAATTGTTTTTGGTTAGAAGATATATTAAACGACATTAGCAAAATAAAAAATATAATTTAAAATTAATTACATAAAATTTATATTTTTTATTTACAAAGTGCGATATAAATCTCACATTAAAGTCATTAATAAATTAGTTGTTTGTAAAATTATAATTTTATTATATTTGAATTAATCTCTTTGAAATATGGTTTAAGATTTTAATAATTTCGAATGATATTAATTTTTTTTTGTAAAATATTAAATTAATTATTATTTTCTACATTTAAATATGAGATTTTTTAGAGATTAATTAGATCACAAAAAAGTATTTGAATAATAAATTAAAAAGAGATGAATAAAAATTTATAATGATAATTATTCTTTTTTAGAAAAAATAGTATTAATAATAGTTTATAGATAAGTAATAGTAATTGTAATGGATTATAGAATCAACATTTTAATCCATATAATATTCAAACAAAAAAATACTTTTTAATTTTATTTTAAAGCAAACACTTTTCCTTATTTACAGGACACGCAAAAAAAAATTTTCAATGTGGTAAATACATGTTATATTTCATAAAGTATGCAAATAAAATAATTTATAAAAGAAAGAATCTATAAGATGAGCCATTTTTTATAAAGCAAGAATTTGATGCACTGAATTAATTGTTTAAATCACAAAAGAAACAAAAAACAGTAATTAATTTCTAAAATCAGTTAAGTTTTCATCAAAATCCTTTGAATAGCATTGTTACACGTCCAAAAGGTGCAATTTTAAAATAAAAATTTAACTTTAATAAGTAGTGCCAATAATTGCAATAAAAATTGTACCGGTTGGATGATTTGGGTCCACCTCGCGATCTTCCCGTTTTTTTTTGCATTGAGATGAATTAGAGGAATTGAAAAAATATATTTAATCGATGATTGTTTATTTAAAAAAGTTTAAATACCTTTAAAAATCTACAATACTAATAAATATTGATCAATAAAAATTAAATTCTTTATCAATCCAATATATATCATATTAAAAAAATATATAAAACCAATTATTCTAAACCTATATAATAAAAAAACATCTAATTTCAAATTGAATCAATAAACTATATGTATCTGAAACAGATCACAACAAAAATTTTCAAATCTATTTAATTCATAAAAAAAAACAAAATGTAAAACCAAACACAAAATGTGATTTTCTTTACAACAGTAACTTTATGTAAATTAAATTTTTGTTACGATGACATTAAATTTGACATTTATTATATGCAATTTTCAATTTCTTGGAATATTTAATTAGAAATATTATATAAAAAACTAGATAATTTTATTTAATCTATCAATAAAAAGAATATTAGATGTTTTTGTTGAAAAGCAATGAATTATAGAAACAATACTGAACCAAAAAGATCTGGATTTAATACCTTTACATATAAAAATGATTTTACTGTGAATCAATGTTGTTTCAATAAACGAAATTATTAAAAAAAATAAACATTTTTCTAAAAAAAAAACTTTTCCAGTATATTTTATTTGTTTAGTATGATAAAATAATTTTTTAAATAATACGACACATCTTCAACTATTTTATTTATCTTTTTTTGATATCTTTAATGACAATATGGATGATCGAGAAACATAAGAAAAAACATGTAAGAATGTAAATTATGCTATAATTTCATATATTAAAATGTAATATTTTGTCTTTTTGTGTTTCCCGCAGATTTTTTTTTATTTATCAATTCCTTAATAGTTTTTAATTTTTAACAATTTTTTCGCTGGGTTGCATAAGAAGTTTTTAATGTTATCTTTATTTTAGTATTTTTTATGCTTTATTATAATTACCGTACACACATAGTGGCAAATGTAAATAGCTTACGATTATGCAGTAGAAGGCTTGGTTAGTTGCTGAATATGAATTCTTAATTGTTGGTAGAAGGACTGGACTGGGGTAATGCCTGCGATCTCGGTCTGAGGCCGAAGTGGGCACATTGTCAAAGAACATATAATATTCCTCCATGAATTACATTGATCGAAAAAGTTTAATCAAAAGGAAGTAAGAGAATTAGAAGGATTATGACATTCAGATGAACTACAAGCAATTACATTTTTGACATATTTTGTTTAGCAAAACTATGTAATTTTTAATACTAAAACACGTGTTTTTTTTGCTTTTTTAGAAATTTTATATTTAATAGTATCTTTTTTATATTATTCTTTTTATTTTAATCATATCGATTTGTGTTTTTGATACAAGAATATATTTATAAAAAGCTAATAATTTTTGTTTAAAATGAAATTATAAATTAAAATTGTCTTATTTAAAATCCTTGGTTTAATATTTTACTTTTCTTATAATACTTATTAATAAAAGCTTATATACATATAAACATACAAACATTTATTATATTTTGCTATGTTAAACAACACTTAGTATTCACAACTGACTAAATTTTTTTTTGCACTAGATTAATAGAAAAATTAGTTGTCATGTTAATTTCGATATTATTTATATGATATGATTGTCAATGCTTTATATGTTTGTGATCACTTTTACATTTTTAAAATTTCATTTGCTTTAGAAATGATGCATTTTAATAGAAGAGTGAATTTCAATTATACAATAATGTGAAAATGTAAATTGCATATTATAAAACGGGCAGGAGATATTTTTTTGGAACCTTAATGATTTTAAAACCTTTATTTATATTTTAGTGTGAAAATTTTGAGAAAAAAAACTTATAAAAAAATGTATAAATGTTAGATTTTGCGCGTTTTTTCTTCGTTTTATTTGACGATTACTGTTCTTTTATTTCCCATCTTTATGATAAGGGGATCGTTTTTATACATCGTCCGCTACCTAAAGTTATTTAGTTGGCTCGCTTTATCACTTTCAGAATAAAATTTCAAAAACTAACAAGCAAAAAACGGCAGATCTATACCATATTCCTATTTGCGCTTTTTTGGTTCGAAAATTATGCCATAGACGCTTCATAATAATCCTTCTGTATAATTCAATTTTTTTTTGATGCAATAAACATTAAAAATAATCTTAATTCTCTACTTTTAAAAAGATATTAGTTGATAGCGATTTCTAAACTCGCCACTAATATATATTGGCTTAATATTTTAGGACATATATAGTTGGCATGTATGATAATAAAATATATATATTTATTAAAAAAAAATAAGTTATAAACGAACATAATATAAGCTTGTATATTAGTTAATTCACGTAACTCAGTTTTTCTGCGTTTTTTATGTTTTTTCGAGCGTTTTATTTTTTGTCAGTGAAAATTAATGCTAAATTAATTTAAATGACATAATTTTCATTAAAAAATGATTCTAATATATTCTTTATGTCTATTCAAAACATGCTTTCATGTGTATTAACAATATAAAACAGGTTAAAATATTACAATAAACTATTTTATTATGGTTTTGTTTTTTTATTTATGTTATATATCGCATAAGTTTTTCTCGAATAATTTCAACAATGTTTAAACTGAATTTTCTTGCCCTTCATCGGAGAATTTTATTTTTCTAATGTATAACCGTAATAACTATGATAATTTAAAAATTTCAATGTTTAATGAATCAATTAGGTCAAGGCCTGATTCAGCCCACCCACAAATAGGGAGCTTATCCCGAGGAGATGGTTCATACAAACCTTTACACTTTCAAACTTTCCGGGCTTCAAGTCTGCGAAATGGTGTGGATTATCTACGACCAACCTGGAATGAAACACTAACAGAATGTGCCATTCTATAACTGCGTTGTAATATAAAACCCACGGCGGTCTTTTTGTTCAGTTTTTTCCTAGAACATAGAATTGACGATGCAAGTCCACGACAATAATATAATAGAAAATTTTAAGTTCAAACATTTTCGATAATGATTACTTATATATATTATATAAGTACGACAGCAATTTGGAAAAAAATTTATTTTTGATAAAACTCATGTCTATTTAATGCCTTTACAAATAAAAATTTTTTAATTTATGGCTGTCACCTGTAAAAATTATTGCTTAAATAAAAATTAAATATGAGTTTGGCAATACTGAACTTTTTAATATTTACGGATTGCCTTTTACTTCTTTCAGTGTATCTTTTCACTGTTATATTTTGCACCTGTTATGCATGAGTTCTCATGCACTTTAATCATTTATACGATCAAAAAACATCCTAAAAACGGGTCTTGATGAAGATAGAGTGTTTGGTAATTTTCAAAAATATTTGACCTGTATCAAAGAGTTTTTGATTATAATAGTTTGCAACAATATTAAACTTGACATGAATCTAAGTATATATGTACAAAAAATTATTAAATATAAATTTTTGTATTGCATAAGAAAAGATAAAATTTTCACTGTGATTTCTAACTTTGAAATATTACTTTTTTAGTGCACTCAATTGGTTATTTTCAAAAGATTTGGACTACGTGTATCAATCAAAAGCCAAGTGACACTTTCGAAATTTTTGTGCCGATAATTAGATATATATTGTATAAAATCAACTTTAGATAATATGAAACAATCATCACGAAATAGTGTGGTAATCTTTATGAACTGAATGGTATCATATATAAGTATACAAAGAAGGTTGTATAGATATTATCGATATAATGGCACTTGAGATTTATCAACGGTGATTTTGACATGTCTCAAAGTATTAAATGAAGTAAAAATTATCTAAAAGTCTTCTATTGTAAGTAAAAAAATTATTGTTTGTATTCTGTGACTACTAGTGGGTATCTTTTTTTTCGTATTCCAAAGCAAATCTCGAATTCAACCAACAATTGATATTTATGTTTTTTCAGAGTAATAAATTATGCAATTACTTTTTAAAGTAAAAATTGTTGTGGATTTACCACTTTTTAATGATTTTTGCACATAAATATTAAAAACGTCCTTTATATGATCATTATGTCTGGTTTTCTATTCACTAAAAAGATTGGATATAATGTCCCTCAGTCAAATAATGAAATCTTCTAAATAAAAGATAATCTACTATCGAACTTTGGTGAAAGAATCAGAATATTTAATTAGCCCAAAAGACTTATATAAATTGTGGTAGTATAAAATATTAAAAAATTGTTAAAAAACATTCTTCTTAATCTGAACAAATGTGGATAATTAGAATTTGATTTAATATGGAATTTTGTATTTCAATTAATAAATGAATACGAATTTACTATGTTTATCAATTTTAGTTGTTCCAAAAATAGAATGTGCTTTTGGTTTATCAAAAGTTGGAACTTGCTATAAAAAAAAAGAAGAATAAAAAATGTTGAAAAATATGTGATGTTTTAAATTATAAATAGTTTACATTTAAAAATAAAAATAATGATGAACAAAAATAATATTTCTTTTTCTTTAAATTATAAATGTAATACTTTTAACAAAAACATGTTAGAATATTATTTTAGGTATAACAAAATACCATGTGAATACAACATAAAAAATTTTACTATCTTTTTCTTATAATATTTCCTTGTGCAGCTCATATAAACCTTTGTGAAGTAAAAAACTTAATTTTTATTCATAATTATCATGAATTTTGAATTGAAAATATCGTTGTTGCTTGATTAAATGTTTTGTTTGAGGCATTAGGCAAGTATATTTCATTTATCTAACATAAATAATATGAGAAAATTTAAGAAACAAAGTAAGGTTTATTTTTTAGAATTAATTGCAAGATATACTAAATTTTTATAATAATTTTTTTTATTTATTTGACTTGAAGTATAATAAAAATAGATTCCATTAACTATATTAAGATAATCTTCAAATCATTTTTTGTAATTTATCATAATGCGCAATATGAGTCGCTTCTAATTGGGGCTTTTGTGTGATATTAAGCATTCAAAACCAACAATAATAGTGGTTATTATTTATTAAAGAG
This sequence comes from Edhazardia aedis USNM 41457, assembly GCA_000230595.3. Lineage (NCBI taxonomy): Eukaryota > Fungi > Microsporidia > Culicosporidae > Edhazardia > Edhazardia aedis. Next base: position 25,482 of record AFBI03000003.1, read on the forward strand.
AGTGAATATCAATTTTAAATATAATTTAAATTCATTAAAAAAACAAAAATTATTAAAAAATTACATTTTTGTTTTTAAAAATTAAATAGTATATATTTATAAGCTATATACCTTTTTTTGCCATAATTAATGTACAGACTTTATCAGATAAGAACTTTGATTTTTTATAGTACTTTTGTTTTTTTATTCAAGCAATTTTTCAAAAACTTGAGAGAATATGGCTTAATTTATCGCCTCACCCGATTTTTTTTGTTAAGATATGAAAATTTTTGTTTTTGTGAAATTTTTGTGCATTGTTTACAAAATTTTTTAGATTTTTAAGAGCAGAAAATGTTATTTGTATAAGTATTTTTTATATTGTTTTAAATCTATATTATTTTTTTGTATAATATCTGAGATTAATCACCGGTAAAATATATACAGGATTTATGAAACTGGCAGTTTCAAAAAAAATGAATTCAGAAGAATATAAATTTATAAAATATAACATAAATTTCCAATAGTTATAGCAATTTAGTTTTGATATTAATTTTAATTGATTTTAATTCTGTATATTATTATTTTTCTGTATTGGATATAAAATTAAATACATTATTCTATACAATAAAATATAAATGTTATTGTTGATGCCATGACTGGAAAGAGAAGGAAGCTTTTCCTAATCAACCAGTAGAATAGCTCAGCAGCCTTCTGGCCGAAGCCATAACGTTATTGTTGTTTTCGGTTAGCTAATATTTAAAAGTCATAAATCAATTTAATGTTTTTCTGATGAGCTGTTTTAAATTTGAATATCTTAAAAGTATTAATGTTGATAGATGTCAATGAAGGTTTGCCTATTTAAACAAAACATAAATTAATTAAATAATGAGTAACGAACAAAACTTTTCTTTTTTAAACGTTAATGAATCAGTTAGCGCGTCTAGCACTAACAGTTATTAATGTAAATTGAAAATGTTTTTAATATTTAGTACTTATTAGAGGTGTTAAAAATGTGATAAAAATATTTAGAAATTATATACCTAAATTTGTAAACCTTATCTTGAGTATTAGATTAAAAATTAGTATAAATACTTTGAAAAATAAAGTTTTAGATCCTGAATAAAAAATATATTTTTGTATATTATTTAATTAGCATAATTTTAATTACAAAAAAACTTTGTAACTACAATTTTGATAAATCTACACTTATAAATAGATTAATCTATAAATTTGAATAAGAACGTATCTTTATAAGCTATGAAAAAAATGCTTGATTTTCAAATTTCGCGAAATCTAAATTGCTAGATTGTCAATAAACTCTTGAAACAAAAACATCCCCAATAATTTATGGATTATTTATTCAAAAATTTAATTTTTTGTTAGAATTTTTTGTTTAAATCTAAATAAAATCATTGAATTCGATTATTGATTCTAAATTTTTTTATTTTTTCAGTCAACCTATTAAATATTAAAAACATTCTTATCAAATACATAGGAAAATAAATATTCAGTATTTTTTTTATTGATTGATGATTGCATATATTGATTGATTGAATTTTTTTTTCACACATTTTTCTAATAGTTATAGGATTTCATTTCTCATAAAACAGATTTTTTTTTATTTTATATTTAATTTTGTTTATTTTCTATATATTAATTCATAAAAACATCACAAACACAGATGATATGACATATATTTTCTATTTGCTTTTAAATAACATTACAATAATATTTTATTATTTTTCTATCTATATTATTGAACTTTTTTATTGATGATAAATAGGTAATGTGATTTCATTGGTTTGAAAAATTATTGGATACAGATAAAAATATATAAGGGTTATGAGTTATCATTAGAATATATAAAATATGTATTTCTTATCACATGTATTGATGTTTTCAAAATTTTTGATGGCCCAAGATAATATTTCAGCGAAACCGAAACAGAATCTTTCAGAAGTTGAAAAAACTTGTGAAACCAAACAAGAAAAGAATGAAGAATCATATGTAAAATCTTTTTCGGAAACAGAGGAAATTATAAATTCTTTGACAAATGAAGAAAATTTGTTTGATCAGAAAGAATTCACGCGACTTTCGGAAAAGGAAATGAAAAATGAAATTCAAGGATTATTACTGGATTTGGATGAAAAGATGGAAAACACAATTAAAATAAAAAAAGATTTAAAAAATAGAGTAGAATTACATCGCTTTTTAGATTCAGATGATGAAATGCGAGTTCAAATAATCGAAACCATCAAATTATTTCAAAAAACATTCTCATCTTTGAATTTTTCTGTAGAAAAAATGAATCAGAAAGATTACAAAAAGTTAGTAACGAAGGCAAGAAATCTTCTTAAGAAATATGAAACAACGAGAAACGATTTTATTTCCAAAATAACTACATGAATATATATTAAAACATGAATTTTTTTATATATATAATATCGATGATTTTATTATTACATTTAAAATAAAAATACTATTTACATTGTTAATATTTATTATCAAAGTTGTGATAGGGAATTTATCTTTATTCAAAAACTATTAAATTTTTATCTAAGTTTTATTTATTAATTAGCTTCTAAAGATTGTATAACAATTAAACGACATATTTTTCGATTAAAAAACCTATAAATTTATGGTTATAGGATAGTACTTACAATAATATAAATCCCAAAATAATCTTATCACTAAAAATAATTTTATGCATAAATTCTCCTCTGTAATTTATAAGTATTTAAAAAATTGAAATTACAATTTTCAACACACCATTGACTCTTTACTGAACTATATTTTGTTTGTAATGTGAATTTTCGGGATAAAGAAAATTGAATTTTTTTTCAATAAACATAGAAAAATTTATATCTCCTTTACACATTTGAAATATTGTAGATAAAAAATCATTCAGAAAATAAATATAATAGCTTTTTTAAAAAGTGATTATTTGAAAAATTATAATTTTTATAAAAGTTGATATTAACTTAAGCAGATACAAAAAAATTTACTTGTGTCGATTTATAAAAAGATGCTTGTGTATGTTGTGAAAGCGGTTTAAGCAATCTTCCTGACAAAAATATTTATGAATACTAGAATCATTCATGATGTAATCAAATATACATTTTAAAAATTTCTTTATAGTTTCTCACGATGTTTTATTCAAAGAAACAATTTGGTTTTTTATATTGACTCGATAAAAAAAATGCAAATTTCACCAAACTCTAATGGTAATATTTCACTATGTATTAATAATAAAATTTTTGACACAAAATCATATATTGTTCTGAATTATACATTAATTACAATATAAACCTTAGACAACAAATGAATTTATAAAAAAAACATTAAATGATTAACAATTTAACTTGTTTGAAAACTTTTTTTGAATTTTTTTACCTTTTTTAGTGCAATACACGTGATTCATACATTTTTGTAGCGATGCAAACAACTTTACGAATTTTTATCAGAATTTTATGAAAAAATAAAATTTCGAATATTTCTAACAGAAAAAAAACAAACAATTATATATAAAAAAACATCACTAATCTTTTTGTCTTGAATAGATTTGCATTCTGTAAACATAACATATTAAAAGCTGAAACAAAATGTAACCACTCGTATTGATCTTTGAAGATCTTAAGTTGATTAGTTTTATCAAAATCGCAAATCAGCTAAAAAATTTCCTGATAAAAAAAAACCAAATCTATTTGATATTCGTAATATAATAAACCTTATTCCAGTAAAAAAATACACAAAATATTAAAGCCACTAAATATGATGTAGTTTTAGTTAATTACAATGAAAGTGAAAAATTAATAGAACTTAAATTTTATTGTCTAATGATAAAAAAGAGGCACCATTAATCATTAAAAAAAACTATCCGAAATTTCGGTATAACAAAAGAATTAATTTTTTAGTTAAAAATTTGATTTTTAGTTTTTTCAGCATGCATATTTACTTTCTATTTGAAATCAAGTCAAAAATTTATTATATTTTTCATAAAAAATCTTTTTAGTGACAGATATAAATTATGTAAAAATATGGTGTGTTTTTTCGAGCCTATTTCAAATAAAATTCGTGGTTATTCATATTTCAATGTCTTTAGTTTTTTTAATAATTTGTTTTTTATGCGAGATATTTGCAGTTTGTTACGTTTTCTTATTATTCTTTACCCATCGAAGATTTTCTGTGTTTTTGTTTCTAGTTGTATATTTTAACTATCTTCATGCTTTCGAAGATACAACATAAAAAAAATTGATTTTTTCTGACATTAAATAAAATTAATATTTTTAATCCCAATATTGATAGTTAAAAAAAGCAATAGATTAATTAAAAAATGCATTCAATTAGATAAAAACCTTAAAAATGAATTGAAGAAATTGAATTTCATAGAATTGGAAAATTCTTTTAACTTTTTTTTTAACAAAATAATGTATTTATAATATGCAATTGGTTTTTCTGGTATATCTATAATATTATCAACTAGTAAAAACCTAATTAATCTAAGTTTTAGGCTATCAATAAAGAACAAATGTGAATGATCGAAGACAAAAGATATAGTTTTATTCGGGTCACTGTACATTCAAGAAATTAAGAAACAATGTGTGTAAATGAAAATAGCAAAATAAACAGTGATGATAATCTAACGAGAGAATGTGTCTAAGAAAAAGAACCTTAATATTTTTTAAAAAAGATCTGTAAATTATAATATCTCTTTAGATACAAATTATAACATTCCTAATATTTTTTTCTTTCCAATATCATAGAATTTTGTTATAAAAGGTCAGCAATATCTATAAGAAGATTAGTGATTTGCTATCTATTATGATTTTGATTCTTCTAAGGTTGTCGATGAACCAGTTATTTTTGTAAATATAAATATCGGAAAAATATCAAATAATATTATTTATAAAACAGGATATATATATGAATCATTTAAAGTGCTAAAAAATATCGAAGTAACTTGAACTTTGTCTTTTTAACGTTTTTTTTGAATTACTATCAATTTTCTTTTTTTGTTTAAATGCCTGAAATTTTGAGTAAATTACCTCTTATAAATCAAGTATCTACGATTTAGTAAATTACGATCAAATTTTGTACAAAAAAGTTTCCGAAAAATTTAAATGAACACAAACATAAATTTTTTTTATTATAAAATTATATAACGAAGTAGGCTTAAATAAATAAATTAACATATTATTACATCAAATTTTAATAAAATTGAAACATTAAATATTTTTTTGTAATAAAGCACAATTTATTTTCTATGTTTGCCTATTTTGCTCCCATCAATTTAAATTAATATTATATCAATATTTTTAAATCATATGATTTTTTAAATACTACAAGAAATTTAAATTTGCTGCCACTTTCTTGCCTTGAAAGTATCTAGCTTAACCACTACATATTCAAAATTTAAAAACCAATAAAATAACGATTAATATATATTTATAAGAAAATTTAATTCATTGGATTTTAAAAATTATCATATATAAAATTTACGATCAATATCAATTCACAAAGTAAAAACAGAACATCTGTGGTTATTTATTTGACAGTTTTCTTTAAATAATCAAAAATTTTAATATATGTATTCACCATGCACATAAATATAAGCTGGTAAATAGATTGAATAACAATATTTTAGTGTTTACCGAAATTTAAAATAACTCTTCATTAGGATTAACATATTAAAATACATTTTGTAGTGTCTAAATTATAAAATTATTCGCAATAAAATGTAAATAAAAAAATACATAAATAAATTATTGATTAATTTTTTTCATGTAATTACAACAAATTGAAAGTTTTTACAAAGGATTTTCTACTAAAATTTGGGCTATTCCATAGTTTCTTTATGAATTTTATAGAAAATTTATTATCTTTTGCAAAAAGAACAATTACAAACCAAAACAGGGAAATGACTTTCAAAGTTATAATATCAAGAATATCAAATATTTAAATAAAAATAACATAGTAATTTGATTTATGTAATATTTGGAATCAAAATACTGTTCCAGATCGCATATCACAAGAGTTTTTATCCGATGTTCTACATACAATCGATAAAATGAAACTTTTTATTCTCGTCAGGATTAAGCATTCTCAATTGTATAATCGATGCTGTTGAGAACAAGCTGAATTATATAGTATATACGAACAAACATATATATACAGATGAAAATCACCAAGAAATATAATAAATCGATTGATAGCAAAAATATTTTACGGTAAAGACGCCTCAAGACTCTAATAAATTATTTTTAAAACCTCTTTCGTCTATGCTTTTCTAAACCTAGCTATAGATCATATTTGTATCACATATTACGAATTTAAAAACATTTTTTTTGATTTTACAAGCAATTTTAATGATTTTATATACAAAATGACTATTATTCACATAAATAATCTTTTTAATGAAACACTATTATCAAAATATATATACGTAAAATATTTTTAGAAGACTAGGAAGGTGATTGTGTAGACTTGATAGGAATATTCAATTATAAAAATTATTGTATAATAAATGTTAAACATAATTTTTTCATTTTTCAAAATTTGAAAACCATTGCCAAAATTTGTTTTATTATACTATTTCTTCATAAATGATTTTTAATATTATTTTTTGGCAAAAAATAATTTTTAAGGAACTTAAACTACCACTACTCTATAGAAAGGATGTAACCAATAAATAAATAAAAAACCGGTTTACATATGCAGAAACGATTTTTCCTGCTTTAAATAAAGCGACGATATTCATAAATAACTTTTTAAACACCATAAATATATGTGTATATTCTTGTTCAAACATTAAAACTCATATAAAATAAAAAGAGTGGTTTCAAACTTATTATTAACTTTCATTGCACAAATATCAGAGCTAATGCAAAAAAACTTACAAATTATGCAAATAAGTTGGTTTCTATCTATAAAATCATATTACTACACCTTAAAACCTATTGTTTTAGAAATCATAATTATATAGTCTGCATAATGCACATAAAGGTTAATCATATGATAACACATTTATTTCACTTTTGAAAGCTACAGTAAAATAACAAAATTGTTATACATTTTCTTCGAAGTACTATGGAAAAAAAAAGATAATGAAATGTAGCTATAAAAACTATTCTGTGCATATCGCTTTAATTCTTTTTTCAATTTTATAATCCGAATTAAATGCTAACTACTTATAAAAAAACATTTAAAAAATAACAAGCATATATTCAGAAGAAACAAACAGTTTAACAAAAAGTGTGTAAAACAAAAAGCATTCTGATAAAATGCATTTTTCGTAATGTTTTTATTAAAATACTTCTTGTAATGTTTGTTGACATATTAAACTGGGCATTTTTTTAGTCTTTTCAGTGTTCTACAGGTTTTGGATAAGAAATTTCCGAAAATTACACAAAGAAATGCATTTGTTTAAAATTTTATATTTTTTCAAAAATTAAAATTACTTATGCATTACATATATTTTATAGCAATGTATATGTTTACATTTAAGCAATTATCATATAATTTTACGGTAAATAATATAAAATTTTTGCGGTTAAATTTTTTTCCAGTTTTTATTTAAGAATTATACAATAAATATTTTATATTCACCACATTAAAAAAAATTAATTTTCTGGTATTAAAATTATACAAATTTCACCAAACTTTTGTATTAAATATTACATAAAATGATCAAAAAATTGTATCTTTGCTTCTGTTTTATAATATTATTTTATCATTAAGATAATTTATCAAAACCTATTGTGAAATTCATCATTAACGTATAGAATTAGAAAAGGTATATAATTGTAGTAATACGTACAATTCTGATCTGAAAAACCTTTTTATTTTTAGTTCTGCTTCTTTTACCTCTGGTAATCCTCTTTTTGTTATTTATTTTAATGAACAATTTATGAACCATACTAATGTTAGAGATTAAAAGGTGCACTATTGAAAAATACTTTTTGGCGTATCTAGTCTCTGATTTCATTTGTCTCCTAAGATTCAATGGCTATAATATAAAAAAATAAACACCATCCAAACTATTTTTTTGTTTTAAAGCCATTGAACCACTCATATCGCTAACGAAAGTGTAAATCACTATAAACTAAAAATCACAATAAATTTGCATTTCTACACAAATGATTGCATTCAAATTATATTAAATGCATTGATTCCTTCGCATTCATAGATTTTATTATCATGCATATGAAACGATAAAAATAAAATTTTTACATGGTCAATTTACAACGCTTAATTGGGTGCTTCTTTGAACGATTAAATAAAATTACTATGTGTTTTATTAGATTTTTATCGCTTTACAAATAGTATATAACATTTTATGCACATATCATAATATATGTATGTAGTAAATATTCATAGCGTAAATTCATCTTCTTAAAAACATTTTAAGTAAGAGTAATAATATCTCAAAGATACTAAGATCATTATACACTATATAAAAAATATTTTTTCATTATCAAAATGTAAATATCATATTAAAGGTTCTAGTAGTTATAAAATTTAGAACTTTTGAACTCAATGAGTATGATTATGATGATATTTTTAAGCGAAATCACAAATTTTTATTTTAAATCATCGAGTTAGTTTTTTTTGCTCTATTATCAGTTTTACTACTTTAAGAGTAAATATGCACTGTAAACATATAAAAAATCATATGAAAAAAAATCAATAATCAATAAAACAGTTATCATCACTAAATTTACCGATCTTTATTTTGCATTTTTTTAATTTTATTATTTAAAACCTTAGTTTTACAAAATTGTCGTAACTTGAAGTTCATAGCAAAAATTCTAAAAAAGTACATATTTTACATACGAAATGTATATACTCGTATGATATTTCTTTGGATTAATTTATTATGCTTCAAAAATCAAAAGATAACAACTTTGATATATTAAAAAATTTGCAAATTACAAGATTATATTTAAACATTTTTAATATTAACATAAAGAAACATTAGAATATTCAATGCGTTATGAAAAAAACGATGAAGTTTTTTTTGCTAAATTTAAAATATTATCAAGCTAACAGCTACACTGCATATGTTTTATTACAACATCGTATAGTTTTTAGCACGTTTTGTTCATAATCAGAAATATACTTTTTTGCTAAATACATTTTTAGAAGAATATATATTTATGTCTGTAAAATAAAAGGTCTTACATTTTAAAAGTATTTTAATAAAAAAACATTTAACTTTTTAAAGTTATTAAATTTTTTTATGTTATAATACGCTCAAAAATTGTTCTAAAAATCCTCATTAGAAAGATAAATAATTTTTTAAAAAAAATAAAACTTTTCGCATCAATAACACCCAATAAAAAATAGAAAATCATATAATTGCATAAAATATTTTGTAAAAAAAACTGGTTATGCTTTTGTATGTTATTACAGTGTAGAGAATATACATAAATTTTATAAATGTGTTGTATGATTAATTTATTGACGATTATATACAATAAATAGTTTCAAATAAAAATCAATGCGTAAAAAACAAATAAAAACGTAAGGAAAAATTTTATTCTCTTTATTTTTTTTCTTGCAATTTTTTTAATATAAAATCAAGTTTTAAAATGAAAAACTGAGCCTTTAAGAAGTGCAACAGAATAAAGAATATAATCAGTAATTTATCGAAATAAGATCAATATAAACAATTTTGGCATAATTTGTTAGGTAAGGTAAACGAATCGAAGAAAAATGCATAAATTACATACATTTTTGTCAAAATTAAACATAACTTTCTATAGTAAGAATAATAAAACTATACTAAACATTAAAATTTGGTATAAAAATATTTTTTCACAATTTTGAATGATTAAACGCAGATTATCTATTCAACGGCATTTTTATTTGTTTTAATACAATATATCTTTATTTTAAAAAATTGCAACATTGCAAAATGCGCAAGAACTCACAAACTAAAAAGGAAAAGAATTTTATTACAAAACCATTATATAATATTTATGCATTTCAATTCAAAAGAGCTTGAAAGAGAAACGATATAAAATATATAATGCAACTTTTAACGATCTTGTATTTACAAAAAAGAATAATATTCGTCAAGTTGTTATTTTTACATTTTCATTGGTATTTATACGTATTTTTATTCTATAAAACAGGAATAATACTACATTTTATTATACTAAGACTATTAAATTTTAAAAACTCTAAAAGCACTACATAAATTATGTTTTTCAATCATTAAAGCGAAAACATTACACAGTTTTTCTAACATAAAATACTAAATATTACATGGTTATATGATAAATCGGTGTGTGTTTTTTGCATTTTGGTGAAAGTCAAAAAAATCGACATTTCGTAACAAATATTTATCAAAATTTTTCCATAGAGATAAATACATAGATTTCATAGAAATTTTTCAAATTGTTTAATAAACACAAGAAGGTAAATGATCAAATTTAGAGAGGTAATTTTAAAAAAATTATTAAATGCATAGCCAGTCTGACTAAACTATAGAAAGTTATTGTAAAATGTTTTTTAAACTGCATCAGCTAATTTTTTAGTTCTGGGTTATATCTTCTTGTGAGATGTTACATCCCAAGAGAAGCCCGCCTTGCCCGTCCCTTTCCTGTGAATATTTTTTTTGATAAACGTGTTTTTCATGTGTTAATGTACGGATTTTCATAAAAGAAGAAAAATTATTTAAAATCAAAAATTTCTTTTTAATTTAAATTCTAATTTTTTATTAATATAAAAAATATGTCTTTTCAGCTTAAGTTTTCTTTTTCTATGGCATGTCAAGAAGAATAGTACCTCAGTATAAAGACTTAATATTTCATTCTAGACCTAATATTTTACAAAAAATTAGGTAGAAGGCAACAATTAAACAAGCTTTGTATGTTTATAAATTTGAAAACCACGAAGAATGTATAATGAAAAACGAACGCAAGAGAAATAAGTATAAAAAAAATATATTAGTGCAACAATTATTATAATATACAAAATTCATATTTTTTGTTTTTTATAGACTAAAACCGTAAGCACTTCATACATATATCGCCAGAAAAAATACAGTTATAAATGGTAATATTAATAGGTTTTTTTCTTGTTAAACTTTTTTACTAGTTCATTTATATATATTTTAATGAAAAAAGACAAAATAACCTTCGTACTATAACTAAGCAAATATAAATATTAATAGATAAGTGCATATATAGGTTATATGAGATTTGATTTTATTAAAGTTTTTTATATATAAAATATAAGATAAAAATAAATGTAAGTAAATAATTAGAATGTTATATCGAAATTCAAACATCTATCGATATGTAAATATATGTTATAAATACCAATACTATGAGAAAATGTGTTTATGGTACAATTAAAGGTCCGAAATGAAACAACTTTATTAGAAGTAAACTAAAAACGAGAAATACATGTTTATAGAATTCGTAATATGTCATCTTAATTTTTAGCATTAAAAAAAAATAAAAAAGTTGATTTTTTTAAAGAAAAAACCAATTCAATTTTATTAGATGATTTTGAAATATATAGCACTAAAAACGTAGGTAATAAATTACTCTTTATGACTTCTAATTTAAATAAACATGTATGGTTGTTTTTTTCATCCTTTAATTAAATGCAAAAGTACATTTGTTGATATAAAAAAAACAAAACATATAAAATGATTATATTTCATTTATTTAAGTTTGTAAAAACAGTTGAAATACCTTTTATAATAGTTGAAAGTCTAATAAAAGATAATATTTCAACAATTCTCTTGCAACAACTGCTGTCTATGTACATATCAAAATAATCTGAAAAAAATGAATTCTCACATTTAAACTTTTATTGAAATTTAGTAGTTTGATATTTTTTTCATTTCTTTACTAGTTTTTTGTGTAAACAACTATACAGAAATAGTCTATGAACAAACAAGAAAGTTTTTGACGCTTTCACTACACTAATTAGACGATTTAAGCGTACTTTAGAGTGTTATAACACATTTTAAACAATCCAACATTTTCGAATTTGTTTATTATATAATATCGTCAGCTAAATTTTACATTAAAAACAGATTAAGTTATAAAAAAATTATGTTTTAATATAACCAACACAAAAATCAATAATTTATCTTAAGGTACATATACTGCTATAAAAAAATTTATTCTTTTTCTTAACTACCACTTATTGATTTTTTGCTTTGTATAATACATAGAATGAACTTATATCTTAAAAATTTTCCAAATGTAATTTTTAAATTTTTTTGTTCAAATATATATATAAGAAACATCTATAATTTTTTATATGATTTATACAATTTTTGGTGATATAAACAATGAGTAAAACTGTTAGATATTGTATAAACTGGTAGTTTTTAGTTAAACGAAGTATTTCCAAGTTTTCATTGTGCCAAAAAATTTTTTTTTAAAAATTTTTTATCAGCTATATGTACATATTTTCATCAAAATATATTCCAAACAATTTAATTTAAACCAAGATCATTTATAATAGAAGAATGAAATCATAAAAAGAGATTTTTTAAAAAGAAAAATCTTGAATCTATAAGTAAGACTTTTAATATCGGTAAGAACCTTTTTTGAAATTGATAACTTTTACAAAAAAACTGAATAGATTCATGGATAAGATTATTATTTTCATTCTGTTGAGAAAAATCTTCTATAAAAAAAACTATTAATAAATGTTAGTATTATTTTTTGCAATCTATTTTTCTTCTTAGACTATTTTTTAAAAATCAAAATTGCTATCTATACAAGCAATTGAAAATTTGTCAAACAATGTATATAATTAAATTTATAATATATGAAATTATTTTTTAAAAAACATTCTTTTTAAGTTAATTTGCTTAGAAAAATATACTTGCATGAAAATAAAGAGTTTAAATTCAATATGTCAAAAAATAAAGCATTTTATGTTCATATGCTAAAATAAGGATCAACAATATGAAAAATCCTTTTTAGTGAAATTTTCATTCCGATATTATAATTCATCTATTTTTTCTTAAGCTTTTAGTGTTTTTACCAAAAAATAGAATATATTTACACTAACAACGAAATTTCTAAAATAATGTTATATATAGTTATACATATTAGTTTTTTGTTTTAAATGACAAAAAACAGTGGAAAATTGCGGCAAAAGTAGATGTACATTTATTTTTATGGATCTGTAGAGAGCGAAAGCAGTTACAAGCAACAAAAGTTTTTTAAAAAATCTATATATTCATACTAGTTATAGAAAGATTATGTAGAGTAAAAAATCTAGATTTGTCCTAGCATGAATACAGAAAATTCATTTTTCGATATGCGGTAAGAGATACAGAATATTAATTTTTATTAAGATTTTGTTTCATCAAACTGCTGTAGATACTAAAATGTGATTTATTTTAGTGAATCTAAATGTTGGTTTGGATTAAATCGGGTTTAAATAAATTTTAGACCAATCGACCGCAATAATAACATGTAATCAAAATTTACTAAAATGTTGCATTATGAAAATCGTGCATAATGTTGAAAAGCTATAATATTCTTTTATATTGTATTTTAGATTTAATATGTTTCTGATGTATCACTAATGTGACAAATTATCCTAATGAAACCTTTTCCGCTTACTATAGCAATATATGACAATATCTTCCTTAAACCCCTTTTTTCTATATTTAACGTTCTATTTACATGAAATTTTCAAAAATATTATATCCTATATGACCAATAATAACACGTTAATTTTTTTATAACCTTAAATAGTTATTTTGTTATCTAAAAGGCCTTTTTTTTAATTCTTTATGTGTAAACATATGTAGTTATCAGTATAAACCCTTATTATTAATGTATAATTTTTTTAAGTATACATAAGAAATGTTTATGCACGTTATAGGTACAAAAATGACCCGTTTATATTTTTTTATGTTTTTGTAATGATATAAAATCATAAAATTAAAATCACACCATTTCTGATGAAAACTTTGAATCCTATTGAAAAAAGTAGTAACTTCTTATCTGGCAAAAAAGGTTCGTGATTTCAAGACTGTCGTTATTTGAATAATTTTACAATAAATAGATCAATTATTTGTCTAGATTCTTTGCCAATTTTGTAATGTGTATTTTCTAAAATAGCAATTAATCTGTAAAAGCAAGAAGCGATGAAAAGTCACAATAATCAAAAAAATATATTCAAGTTTATAGGCAAAATAAAGAGAGTCTGTATTTTTTTATAGAAAAAAAACATAAGTTGTAATCCATTTTTTTATGATTCTAATAAAATTTGACATTTTTTATCCATAATTTATTTATGTACTTAACATAGAATTGCATTTATTTTATTTTTTTTTCAAAATAAAAAACAACACAAACAGATAAACAATATGAAATGCACATTGATTCTAGATATTTTGATCACAAATATTTTATATATTCCTTTAACAAGTTCGCAAATCTTTCAAAAATTATATATAAACTGATTATTTAATGTATTGTAGATATAGAACGGTATCTAAAGTTTTAAATATATATTATATATGTATATATATATATATATAACGTTTTCCGTTTTTAAATTATATTTTTAAATTATTATTTTTTTGAATTCTACTCTTAGATAAATATTCTTGTAGAGAAGAATATCTTGCTTTTTTGTTTCATAGGGCATGAAAAAAAAATGATTCAACGAAATTGAAGCGATAAAAAATAATATAGAAATATAAAGAGAAGATAATTTAAAACTAGAATCACAACGAATTTAATTAATATTTGTTTAATTTTTTTTTACTGAATTATCAAGTGCATGAATTGTAAGTACCTGAATCTGGACTAAAAACAATTTCTCAATCTTATAATCATAAATATGGATGGTTTATATATTAGTATATCAACGATAATATAAAAGTTACAATATTTAGTATAAAGAAAAAATCAAATAAAGGCTTGACATAATATACATTTTTTTAATATATAATCCTAGATATAAAATATTCTGCCGCGTATTGTTTTTTACTTCATTACATTTAAAACACAATTTTTTTAAAATTTATACATTATTCAAATTGTAATAAAAAAAGATAACGATAATAAATGTTTCATTAAATTATTGATGAAAATAAGAAATCAACCAATAATAATGTAGTAACAAAGGTTTCATTTACAGTGTGTGCTATCAGTGAAAACAAATTTTTGTTACTATTTTTTAATTGGTCGAAATGCTTTGATAAGAATGTACCAACCACATATATATTTCCATACATGTTGTTTTATATATTAGTGTTTATACAAAACATCGAAATGATTTCTTACAAAATTTTTATTTTATTTTCATGTGTTGGGTTTATATTCAGTAAAAATAGTAATAAGAAGGATATCGATAATAAATCAGACAAAGAAGGTGTTTTGAAAAAATTTAAAACAAATTTGTGATATAATCAATGGTGAGACATTCGACTTTTATAAATAAATGAAAGACAAAGAATATAGTTTTTTTAAGTATTATATTATCCATTGAAAGTTTTTATATTCAATTGATATACTTAAAAATTTGTTTATCATATGCTAGTTTATTTAATACATAATTCGTGGGAATATTGAAAAAAATTAATGAAAAAGAGAGAGATTTTCTATAAAAAAATAAAAGAATAAATAGATTCTAACGCACTAAAGGTATTAGCAATTTTTCTTCTGAAAGAATAAAAGATTTTTATGTATTTTTTACTTACATTTTTCTATGAAACCTATTTTTGCGGATTTCCGTGTGAATTAGGGATATTTGGCATATAAGAACCGTTTCCCATGGTAGATCCCGAGTCGTTAGTATCATCCATTCCGCTATTTTGTCTTCCAGAGTTTGCTTCGTTATTTTTCTGAACCGAAAAGAATTCAGGCATGCCATATATTCTTTCTTCTTTCATCTGAGTAATCTGTTGCTGGTTTGTGTTTTGTTGTGAGAGTGGGCTTTGCTGTTGACTTTGGTTTTGGCTTGAGTTTGGTTTTATATTTGAAGACTGATGTTGTATTTCTGACTGTATCTTAGATTTAACTTTATTTAAGGATTGAATTTGTGTTTTTTGCTTTGATTTTTGTTGCATAATGGCATGTGATACTGGGATTTGCTCGCCGTTATTATTTAAATTCTGTGGATTGATGTTGCGACTTTTGTGTTGATTTTGATTATTGATTTGAATTTGAAGTTGTTTTTGCATATGGATCTGATTTTGAATATCCAGCTGTTTTTGGATTTGAATTTGATTGTGAATCTGCATATTAGATTGTGGGCTCATTTCATGATGGATGTGGTGTGGGCTTATTTCTTGCTGAATTTGGTGCTGATGCTGCATATTTATCGGGCTTTGCTGCTGATAATGTTGCTGATTCTGATTCTGATTGATGTTCATCGGCTGATTTTGGATCTGCTGATTTTGAGGCATTATCGGAAGCATTTGTTGCTGATAATTGTAGTATTCCTGAGGTTGCTGAGCAAGAAATTCTTCTTGTGTACTAGGATTATGGTGTTGATTGTAATTTTCCGGCATTGGGCCAAAATCCAAGAACGGATCGGGATGTGTTGGATTGAATGCATCGAAATTCAGATGCATGGGCGGTTCGTTGAGTGGCTCGATCATTCCGTATGCGTTTGGTTTGCTGCTTGGCTTGATTAACGAGGTTCCTGCGATGATTTCTCTGATCTGGCTGGCAGTGAGCGGACTTCTTTTGTGGCGTGTTGCCATCTTCACGCTGTTTTTCTTTTTCAAGGATTGCGGTGGCTGGTGGTTTGGACGTGGCATGTACGGCTGTGTGACTTGGAAAGGCTGCATGCCATCCAAGAAGTTCTGTGTGGCAATGTTGTTCATGTATTTTGAATATGTGTATAAGTTAGTTTCTCTTCGGAGGTCTCTTTCTAAAGCATCGCAGAACAAGGCGTCGTGCGGGACAGAATACCAGTAGAACACCTTTTGCTTTTTCTGTGTGCGAATACATCCGTTCTTGTATAAAAACTCGAGAAAGTCGCTGCGTGGTCCCTCCAAGGTTGCGTCGATGCCTGGCTTCAGATTTCGCAAATCACTGAAGACGCCTTCCTCAAACTTTTTGATGCTCTGCAAAGTTCTACCGGCATTTTGAAATCGCCAGACGAGGATCTTCACTATGTCGGTTCCTGTTATATAAAAATGCATGTTCCACAAGACGCAGTGCACGTAGTCACCGTTTTGCAGCTGGTACTTCCTTATCTTTTCTCCCTCTCTGAATTCCTTCGGCGCATTAAGAAGGAAAGTAAACAGGTCTTTGTCACCCGTGTTTTGTAGATTCATTTCTGTAATGTCCATTTTTTTCCTTTATATACTTTCGAAACAGGACTTGAAACAAATATGCAATTCTTTATTTGTTTGGAAAGTTCAATTAAATGAATTTATGGTCCAATTAGAATTTTAATGTATCAGCCAATAAGCAATCTCTCAGAGCCAATATAAATTAATTTCACGCATGTCTGACACTCATCCAAAATACACAAATAAAAACACGCTTTCTTTCCTCCAATCACTTTTTATTTAAATCCTCACCCAATTTTTTTTCTATTACATTGCTAAATCAGGCTTAAAAATCGTCTTTAATTACCTTTTAGGGGTGCGAACTTTTTTAATATCCAGATTTAATAAAATGTCATAAAAATTTTCAATCCTTAAAAAGCCAAAAGTCTTGATATTCCTAAGCGATTTTTCTTATGAAAACCTGAAAATATGTTTCAATTTACTTCATAAAAGAGAAAAAAAATAGAAAAAAGTGACAGAAAAAAATTATCTTAAAGATATCATTTTGCTGTGTGTTAACGTCAAAATTCATTAGAATCTACAATAATAAGAAAAAAAAATCTATTTACCTGCATCAATTCAATCAATGAACAGTTTTAGATTCTTCTTGCTTTTTTTGCAAAAAATAATTTTTTTTAGAAAAAGTAAAAAATTGTATACTACCATCAAAAATTGAAATATCTTTAAAAACGAAATATATTTTCATTTTTAAGCATAAGTAAAACTAAAAAATAGTAAAAAACTAAATTTTATGTTTTCTTTGTAAAAAAATCTAATCTCGCCAAACAACTAGCCAATAGAATCAAAATTGGCAAAACAACAACATTGACCCCTGTTGTTATAAAAATTAACAAATTAAATCGAAAAAAATGAGCAAACTCTTATTTGCTGCTTTTTTATATTTTCCTATTGACCATTTTCTTTATCCTTTAATTGATCATTTGTAATACTGAGGCGTAACACATATCTTTCCAATCACAATTTTCCACATTCTGGCTGGTAATTGCAGCAAATAGATAAATTTCATACTATGTGTAGATGTAAGAATTTGTTTTTTTGTGAATTTTACAACAAAAATAGTGTTAATCCCACAAATGAACAATCGAAAACTGCATAATCCATAAAAATGCATTTTTGGAACGGAGATCTCTTAAAAGGATTTTATTGCAAATCAAATTTCATTGATATTTTATTTTAAATTATCAGAATGTGCATACTTCGTAACTAAAGGATATTTACCATGAATATATTGTACAAATTATATATTAACAATACAATTCGGCAGAATAAGTATATATTAAATATACATTTTAGAATAATTTCTTTCCTAGGCATAGGATACAAATTCTAACTATCCATATATAAGGAATAATGTTCATCACATAAATATTCAATTCTATTTACCATATATATATTTAACAATTCTATATGCTGATTATGTTGAGGATAAATTCAATAATTCTAAATTTACAAAATGTTTAAAGATTCACATATAAATTTCAATTAAGTAATGAATAGCCAATTTTGCAATTATTAAAAAAGCTCAAAAATCTTATCTCTTCTTCGTATCTAACATTTTTTTCTTCTATTTCTAACAATTTTTATAAAAAATTGATCAAAGACGCTACCTTTCACAAAAGAACATTTTCTCACAACATTTTATTATGTATAAATACAAAACCAAGTTTTCAATAAAATTTTATGTCTTCCCAATCTTTTATTTTACATCTGTCACCACTATTTTATATCTAACTTTTTTACCAGTTCCATCTATTTACATCAACATTCTAAAAAAAGTATATCGAAAAAATTTACTTCAAAAATAAATACATTTTCTAATACAAATTAAACCAAACAAGAAACCAAAATTAAAAAGATTTATACACAAAACTAAACAGTAGTTTTGCATTCATGTTTGGAACACAAGCAATACTCTATGAAAATATATAACATTGCGTCAAACTTGTAAAACTCCACTTTACATTTGATTCAATAATTAAATTAAAAAATATTTAAGATTGGTCGCTGTTAATACCTCAAAGAACAAACATTAGTAACAAATAGAAATTATTCTTTTATTTTCGTTTAATTAAGTACAAATAGCACTAAAACTTCTGCATAATTTTGTTCAAAAAATATTATTGTTACTTATCAGATTTTTTAAAACTAAAATCTTGTGGAATTGTTACAATTAATAAAAAATTTGAAACTTTAAGGTCTGATAGTAAAAGTTTCACTTTTTTTGTAGTTTGATATTGGCAAAAGTTTTGTAGTTATATAATAAAGTCAAACAATCCATACAAATAAAATTATCGCCAAAAAACTATTTGCGATTCTTTAAGAAGTTATATTGTTGTAAATTATAATTGTAAAACACAATGAAAACAAAATCAAAACATAAATTATTGCAATTTACATTTAAAACTTATACATTCTAACGTAAATTTTTACAAGTTTATAATTTGTAACTAGCAATCGTAAAACACAATGAAAACAAACTTAAAACATACATTAAAACAATTTACAAGTAAAACTTATATATTCTAACGCCCTTTTTACAATTTTACAATTTTGAACTTATAATTGTAGAAAAATCAAATGAAATACATTGAAACAATATACTTTCAAAATTTATAAATTTCAAATTACAAAAATACTAAATGAAGCTATAAAACAAATTGAGAAAAAAAATAAAAAAAAAGAAAAACATATTTTTCAATTTTATGCATTCAACGCTTTTTTACAAAAATAACATTGCAATAGGATATAAAAATATAATGTTTTTTTCTACAACTAAAACCATTAAAAATATCGTATATATCTTCATCTATAATATTTACTATATTTATCAAATATTTCCTCTGATTTTAAATGTATCAAATCTTATAATCATCACATAAGTCAAAATATGTATAAGTTATAAATTAAAAAAACCAATAATATACATAAATATTAAATATTTTTTGTTTTTCATATTTTACGCAATGCATTTTTTGTAACTTACAATCTTATGAAAAAGAAAATAAGGATTTATTAGAAATATTTATCTTTCATCTGTCATTATATAATTTTTGAAAATCGTTTTTACGTTTCTTAATCTAAAATATAAATTACGTTTATTTTATTTATCCCTATAATAAAGTAAATTTAAATTTTTTTCAAAAAATAGGCGCTGTTATAATGTTTTTGTATATTTATAAACTAGCATGTGGTAGTATAAAATATTGAAAAATTGTTAAAAAAATATTCTTCTTAATGAGAACAAATATGGATAATTAGAATTTGATTGAATATGGAATTTTGTATTTCAATTTCTAAATGAATACGAATTTACTATGTTTATCAATTTTAGTTGTTCCGAAAATAGAATGTGCTTTTGGTTTATCAAAAGTTGCTAATTGCAAAAAACAAAAGAAGAAGAAAAAATGTTGAAAAATATGTAATATTTTAAATTTTAAATAGTTTAAATTTTTAAAATAAAGAATAATAAACAAAAATAATATTTTTTTCTTTTAAAAATAATATGAATACTTTTAACAAAAACATTTTAGATATTATTTTAGGAAATAACAAAATACCATGTGAATACAACAGAAAGTAAAATATTTTATAATCAAAAAAGTGTTGTTTATAAAAAGAAATAAAGTTTATATTTCGAAATAATCATGTTCTATATTTGAAATATATTGTACTATAGAGAATAGATAAAATGTTTAGATTTCTTTAAATAGCTAGTGAAAGACTTAATAGCAATCAAATTGATTGAAAGTTGTTTATTACAAGTGTATGAATCAATGATTAGTGATGGAAACTATAAAAGGAATTAAAAACACAGATAAGGTCTATTTTTAAGACGAAAGAGATGATTAATATATTATGTTTAAAATATGCCTTTATTTTCACAACACCAATTCGATGTAATATAAATAAAATATTATTTCAACTTTTTGCACATTTTGACAGCTAAAAATACTTTTGTGTTGTGATTTTTGTTGCGCGCTGAATGTTCCACTATTTAGATATAGCAAATTCGAGCCTAAAGAAGTAGAAGTACCAAACAGATAAATAAGAAATCCTGGATAAACAGGTAAACTAAGATCCGTATATTTTTGATTTTGTGTTATTGATTAGTATTAAAATAGTTTATATATAGTTAAACTATAAGATGATCTAAATTGTATAATAGAAAAACAAGAAATCATTCTATTTATAAAAGCATTGCAAAATATCTTCTTTGTGATAGCCAAAAAAAATAAAAAACATAAAAAAAAAAGTAGGAACAACACAAAATAGAAATATTTTTCTCATAAATAACACCTTGAATTTTAAAGAAGCATAAGAAAATCTTCAAGAAGTTATTCCCGTATATGGCAAATTTAGAATGAATATTTTTGAATCGAATTTATGAAATAGATCATGTGAGACACAATAAAATATGAAAAAATGCAATTAGTTGTATTTAAAAATTTACAAATATCAAACTCGATATACAATTACAACAATTTTTTCTGCCAAGCTCAACCAAATATTACAATTGACAAAATTAATCATTTTACTACCAAAACAAACAATCAAAATTGTGAATGTATCAGATCAATCTGTGGAAATTTTTAAATTATAATGAAATTTTTTCTCGGCTAAATACATCAATGAATATTCAAAACAACCTTTTATTGTTAAAATTTTGCAGCGAAAATATCAAAGAAATAACATCTGCATATTAATATTATTTTTTATAAATTTTACAGCAAAAACAATACAAAAAATGATAAAAAACATTGGGTTTAAGATTTGGATATATTTATGAAAAGAATTAAAGAAAACACAATTTAAAAGACATCCACTGTTGCATAAAAAGGTTGAATAAGGTAATAAAACGATGAGAAATTTTACATTAATAACCTTTTTTTATAGAATAAAAATGCATATATAGATTGAGAATTTTGTGTATATTTGATATATTATACCATATAAAGGCTTTAGAAAAACACTTTTTGTACTTAAAAAATATTTAGAATACAATAAATGGATATTTGTATAGCAAAAAACTAATGACGCTTGAAAGAATGAATACTAAAAAAACTGGTGAATTTAGATTACTTGAAAACATAGCTAAAATGAAAAATATTAAAATTTATGTAAATAAAAAATCAGATCGTGTATTAAGTAAAAAAAGCAACCTACCTTTAGATATTAATATCCAGGGTATCGATAGTGGTTTTATAAAAAAGTTTAAATATGGTTTTATTAAAGGTACAAAATAAATATTTTTTTATGATGGTGTCGTATCTGTGTCTATTTGGTTATTTCAATACAATTTTCTAAAATATCGCGATTATAAATGTATTTTTTATAATTGTTTTTTAGTATTATTATAAAAACGAGAAGAAAAGTGTTTTTTATATGCATTTTTTTCTTAATAAAATATGTACTATTTATATTTTTACATATTTTTTTATTTAAATTTTTTTCCAAGACTCAAACTCTTGATGAACTAATCCCTATATCCGAAGAAAATACAACTATAATTGATAAACACTGTCATTTCATTTCTATTTATAAATTTGAACACAAAATGCAGCATTTTCTTGGTTTCTAGTAAATTCAATATTTGGCTTCGTTTGAGAATATTTTATTTTTATTCGTAAAAATTTTTAATATATGAAGTATCACAGGTGGCTTTTATATTTTGAAAAGAATTTTCTATACAGAAAGAAAACTCTGTAGACTAATTTTAAATAGAACTGTCTTTTTAAATTCTTAAGTGCAAAACGTTTATAAAATAAAAAAAAATTCTTTTTATGTTTTTTTTTGTGTTTTTTATGGTTAAATAAAAAAGATATATTTTTTCGTGTTTATCAAAACCTAAAAATCAACCACTTGAACCTCATAATTCGCATAAAAACATATTAAGCCCATGAATCACGTTTTTTATTTATTGTTTTAGAAAATTTTAGATTTAAATTTTTTTTATAATTTTAATTTTATTTTTGGCTCATAATTTCTTTCAATTCATATATTTTTAATTTTTTTGGTTAGTTGAGCAAAAAGATTGTTTAGATTATAACTATAGAAATTCACATATTGTAAATCTTGTAAAGAAAAAAAGATCAATTTTCTACAATTACCACTTTATGGTATTTTAAAAAATTAAAGCCGAACTTATTTTTTTCAAAAATCAATAATATAAAATCAAAATTTCATAGACAAATAAATATTACACATAAAAAAAATTGTATTCTATTTTTTCATTGAAATAAATTTTAGCTTTAACAATATAATAAAATAAATTTTTCTATAATGAATTTGTGGTTTAGTAAAATATTAAAAAAATTTAAAACAACTTATTAAGTTAAATAATACAAGAAAAGTATTATTTATTCTAAAAAAGGTTTATAAATCATTCTTTTAACTTTTCATTGTATTTTTGAACGAGAAAAAAAAACAAAACATTTTTTAATCATATATTTTAGATTTTTTTTAATTTTTTTCACATTTATTTGTAGTTGGTTGTTCAAAATTTGCATACAAAAACATTTTTTTGATGTATTGAATAATTCAAAAAATATATATCTAAAATTCTATTAAATATTTGTAATTTAATCGATAATTTAGTTTATTTCTTATAAATTTAGAAAGTTATAACATTATGATTTTTTTATTAAATTCAATTCTTGTTATAAGAAAGTGCTAATTTCAATCTTCTATTAATGTTTTTTAAATTCAAATAATTCATTTACAATTCTAATGATTGCAAAATTAAAAGAATATTTTATTGAAATATAATTATAATATAAATCGTTCCACCTAATGAACAATTAATATTTGAAAAAACATTTTAATAAACGATATTGTTCGAAAAAAAATTTGTAAAAATTTTATATCTTAATGCTTTTTCATTTTTCATTTGTTTTTTTCTATTAGGAATTTTTTTTTTATGTTTAGACTTATCGAGATTCATTACAAAAAAACTTAAACCATTTAAAATAAACTTATTTTATTTTTTTTCAGTGCTTTTATACACAAATGTTTGCGAATTTTTGGTTTTTTTGCTTGGTAAAAATAATCATAATCAATTTGTAAAAATTGAAAAAAATAAATCTATGTGAATTTTTCTGCGCATGGAAATACACTTCAGTACCGAAATATATATTAATAAACGATCTCATGTGCAACAAAAATACTTTACAGTCACAATTAAATCGTATTCAGAGCTTAGAACACATTTTAGCAAGGTAATATTATACTAAAGAATTTAGAAGATAATAATGCAATTTTTGATAACTAAGTAATGGAAAAGTAAAAAATTAAAAGAATTGTGTTTTTATAATTGCTCAAAAACAAAGGCCAATCGCGCGCTGGCGCGAAAATATAGTTACTGTAAATCGTACAAAATTATAATGTACAACAATTTTTTTGGCGTTTTCAAGGATGTTTTTTCTAATTTAAATAAAACAAAAAACAAGCATTTAATACTATGTTGACGTTTTTTTATAAACTATTCTAGAAAGAAATTACAAAAATTTTTGTTTGTTGGCTCTCTGTTAAGAGAGGGCAAAAAAAATAATAGAACAATTGGTTAATAATATATTGACAATTTATACTGTTTTTCAGAAAAACTACTGCTTCAAATTTATAATAAAAGTAGAATTAAAACAAGAAGTCAGAAATAAGATGACATTTGAAAGAAGAAGTAGAAACATTCAAGAAGAGATTGAATTTAATGTAATTGGTAGAAGACGAGACTTATATTATGAAACACAAACACAAATTTTTTTTATTTTTGTCATATTGAAAGTTATCAAACATATATCATACAATATATATTTTTGTCAGATTAAAGTGTTTGCCTTTTTTTCATGTTCAGCACGTAAAATATCATTAATATGCAAAGACATTTATATTTTGAAGTGATTTAAAAACAAATTTACAGTTAAATTGTTACTTTTTTTGCTGTTTTGTTATTTTATATTGTTTGAATATTTGAAAGGGTTTTTTCAGGTTAGAAAGAAAACTTTGTTTTGTATGGAAATTATTTCACATTATATAACTTCTACTAACTTAAAACATTGATAAAACATGTCAATTATTAAAAAAAATTCTCTGATTTTAAGAAAACGTAAATTATATTTATAAATTCAGATATTTGTTTTTTTTGTTAATACATACCTAATTGTTTATCAATAAATATAAAATCATAATTGTTTGATTATAGTAATATTTATTATTGCTTGTAAAACTGAACACAAATCAGGTTTATATTACCAATTTAAATATATATATATTTTGGTGCATTATCATTTTTAAGACTTTTATTTCATTCGATCCGAAATATTTCTTACAGGTTGAAAAAGTTCTGAAATGATAACATTCTAAAATTATAATCATCGATGCATGTATAAATTGATTTTTTTTATGTTTTATGTGATCTTCTGGTTTTTTTGATCATTGGATTGATGTTTATATGCTAGGTCAGATAACCGCAATAAAAATTGCTTGAAAAGAGCTTTTATATACTGAATATTATGAAAATTTGCAAAACTGTATTTTAAGATTTCGTAAATTTGGTTTTATTGATTTTTTGTTGTGTTTTTGGTTATTTTGTTTTTAAGTATTTTTTGAAGTGACTTATATTTACGTTAAACAACTTTTTTTTATAGTTAGAATGTTAAACTACAACGAAATATCAAATTATAAATATATGATGCATCATCATCATGTTCTTAATATCCTTTATTATGTTTTCTTAATGCTTTTGATCATTTTCCTGTGTTCATTCTTTCTCTTATTATTTTTTTTCTGAAAACTTACACCTTTGTTGTGATACTAAATACGCTAGATGTACTATAGTATATGAAAGTAATATAGCCTTTTTTTTATATAAATATTATTCAAAATATTTTTTTAACAAAAATAAAACCAGAAGATATGTTGTTTCCATTTTGCATATAAGACTAAGGATGAAGAACTTATACAATTTTTTATGTAAAATTTTCAAAAAAATAACTTTTAACACTATTTTAACTTTTTGTATTTACGATAGATTTTATAATTTGTCTTTACTTTTTTCATACCAATTAAATAAAAATACAGGGACATTTTTTTTATCAATTGATAAAAAAACCAGAAATAGGCATCAAAATCAAAAGAATCAAATTTTTTATTTGTATATAACAATTGTGCTACTTTAGATTTTATAAATCTAAAAATATTTAAATACATAGTATTTTTAAATTTAAGATTAACATTATAGTAAAACAGTAAACACAAAAAAAATGATGCATTCATTTATATAAAAAAACTTGATCTTTGTCTATCAAAAACCTGAAATTATGAGAGATAAACACAATACACAGTTATGTAAAGAAATTGGTTTTTTGAAAACATTAATATTAACATACGACTATCTTATGATATTTAAATTATATTTTTTATATTGTCTTCTATGTGATATCTCGAAAATTTATCATTGCTTCCTAAAGATTGTGATTTATAATTTCAGTGTAATATTTTATGTTTTACTTCAACAGAAAGGATTTATTACACTCTAAAACATATTTATGTTAATAAAAACGCCATAAACCGATATTATCTAAATAAAATGTTTCGAATATTTTAAAATTTGCCTATTAATATTTAATTTTACATTTTATGGTTATTTCTTAATTTAAAGGTTTTGCAAATATGTTTACGACACAAATAAAGGAAACTTAAAAAATGTCATAATTTAACTATTTATATAACTGGTTTTTTCTTAATATCCTAAAAGAAAATTTTTGGTTGTTTTTGTGATATTCACATAGTTTTTATAAGAAAAACTTTAGTTTAAATGAATTCTTTTCTTTACCCTTTACGGGAAAAATATCTTTTTAATATGAAAATGGTAATTTCGATCTTTAAAGTGGATCTGTAGCACTAATAAGCGCCAACAAGAAGACCATGTTCGTAGCAATGTGAATAGTTCTGAACAAAGAAAACCCAACACCATATTTACTCAATACTTAGAATTAGGACTTGAGTCTTTATATTATGATGGTTTTATAATAATAAACTCTCAAATAGTTTATAGTTGTTCATTATTGAAGTTTTTATTGATTTTTTTTAATTTTTTTTGCTATTAATAGAACATAATATTGGTGCTATTATGATTTACTATAATTATTTATACGTTTTAGTTTACTATAGTTAACGTTTTTATGCAAATTTTGTAGTTTCTTTTTTCAACACCCAATTTAAATCCATTTCAATTTATAAAATTTATAAAATGTTTTAGTTTTATTGCAAATATAAAATAAGAAGTATTCTAATCTAAGACATTATTTTTTCGCATGCAAAAGAATGTATTTTTATACAAATTATATAAAAATTAACAAAAAAAGATTTTAATTTATCAGCTTATATGTGATTATTATATTATTCTATAGATCAATTACATAATTAGCAGATTTTGTAATGTCATGCATTAAAATGAATTTTTATGGTAAATATTGCAATATCTCAAACTATTATGTGCAAAAAATAGAGAATGTCTGTATATAGACTTAGAAAAATACCTTAAATGCATATTAAATTTGCGAAATATTGTGTTTATGAAAACATCATAAACTGAAGAATACTAAAAACCTTTTATTGTGCGTCATTTGTCTCCTATAAAAATCATACATTTATCATTCTATAAGAATCCATCTGATCGTTTTTTAATGGCGGTGTAATTTAAGAAATTTTCTTTTTAGTCTTTTTATATACTACATTCTTTTTGTATAATACATTGCTTGATTTATGCTACTGTATATCATCTATTGATGCTAATGAATTGCAAAATTTATAATCAAATAGTCTATTGATCCAATATTTCATGGTTTTAAGCCTATTTATTATATATTTAGAATCACTCTGTTAAAAAATTAGTACAATAACCATTATCACAATTTTCTTTTATAAATTTTATATTTTTCATACAATTACACCTTTTTAGTCACAATACTTTCAGTTACATGCCAAAACATTCTATGAAAAATAAAAGATTTCTCTTTTATACATCATATTCAAAGATTTATAAGCAGTGTGGCACGACAAATATATTTTTGTCCACAGTTATACAAAAAGAATAAAAACATGGGCAACAAATATATACTTTTATATATACAATTGTAATAAATATATATATATGACCATATTAGATATTTTATTTGTAGTTAACAATATTTTTGCACCAAAAAATATTTTTTTCTTCAGTTTATTGGTTATATTCATACAATATGGCACAATCTTGAAGAAAAAAAGACATAAAAGAAAAAAGTTTATGAACATATATTTTCTATAAAGTTAGATTGTCTTGCAAGCACATATTTAAACCAATAATGGTTTAAATATATCGAAATTATAAAACTTAGTATATCTACGAATAATCGCTTCTTATAATTTTCTACAAAAAATATGCAACAAATGTAGAAAAAAATAAAAAAAATAAGTATAGAATTATCATTAAAATTTACTATCCAAACGCATTATACTTTTTTTTGCTTACGATTTAAATTCAACTAATGTTCAATTCTAGAAGTTTACTTTTATATTTTAAAAAAGTTAATATTATACTTTTTCCGAAATAAAATTTTCATAAAACAGAAATAAAGAATATGAAATTTAAAGGTAATTTAATAAGAAAAATATATAAAACACAGAGATATATGATTTAAAATTCACTAGATTGTAAAAACTGTTTGCTTATTAAATATCGAAAAGTCGTGTTACCTCATAAGTAGTATGATCACTATTTATAGCAGAATCGTTTTAATTGAATTGTAACTTAATGCAAAATATTGTACTTCTAAATTTTTTAAGGTTTAAATAAATATATTTTTAGTTAAGCTATAGATGAAAACATTAATAATATATTTTATGGTTTATATTGTTATGAATATCAAAACAGAGGTGTTTTTAAAATGTGTTTGTTATGTATAATATTGGGTTTTAATTTTTAATTTATATCTTTATCTTATCTGGCTAGTATAATTTAAATTTTATAATGGAAAATCGCTTCTTGCTCCTATAAAGTAGTGCAAGTACTCCAGTTTATGATAGACTACCAGAAAAAAATACTGTGGGTTTAAGATATTAAAAAAAATATTACCTTCTGTTACTACTTAATCAGAATTTACTCGTTTCCAAAAATATTTAAACAAAATTTACATTATAATATGAATGTTGTTTATATATTGTTTTTGTGAATTTTATCTGCACATCTAGACTCCATGCATTGTGGTAATATCTTTGAGGATTATAACAGTCTTTCAATTTTCAAGGGGTACTGAATATTTTTTTTAATAGTATTTCTTTTGTATTATTTTTATTTGTAAAAAGAATGAAGGAGTCTAAAAATAAATACTATTTAAATTAAATTTCATATACCTGTGATACCTAAATTTTCGATTGCTATCAGTTATCTGTAAATCTCAATTATATTTGAATTTTTTGCATTTTATTAACCTGCGCCATACACACTTGTCTCAAAATATATGCAGCAGATTCTAAATTTGCATAAAATTATTCAAATTTTACAATTTATTAGACTATTGGCTATTTTTTCTTCTGATAAAGATTATAATCAACTAAAGGCATTTTTTCATAGTAAAAAAACTAATCTGTATTTTTTTTATGAAAAAAATTTGAAATTTGTCTAATAAAGGTCCGTTCTTGCTTTTAAAGTACTTTTTATATTCTTGAATTTAAAAAAATTCATGTTCCGGATGAAATGTATAAGTCATTGTTAAAACTTTGGCTTTCTTTTTCTACGCACTTAGATCTTTACCTTTGAAATGGCTATCATTATAAATATTGATTTTGATATTAGTGACCATTCTCTTTTATTATTTTTATTCAATGATTTAAATTTGATGTATCCAATAAAATTAATTAATCTCAAAGATGATAAATTAAAACATATGTAGATTTCATAGATTTAAAGATTTATTTAAATAGCGGACTTTGTTTGATCCTCGATTATGTGAAATGTAGAATATTTTCGTTATCTATCAAAATTTACAGAATAACACGTTAAAATCATCAAATCGATTTAGTGTAGTTATTTATTTTTTTCACTTTTTCAAACCTTTTTTTGAAGATTTCGGAAAAAAAAGGAAACAAAAAAAAATCATTTGCTACATAAACATGAACGCAAATACTATTTCGCATTTTATTCTAGTTTTTTATATGAAAAGTCATGGCTGGTAAATTTTAGCGAAAAACAATAAAAATAAAAAATAAAGTTCCGCTTTTTTGATCGTAAATGATTAATAAATTAAAATTCAAAATTTACAAATGCCAAGAATTTAAATCATAAATAATTTATGAATTTTTTAATTTAGATTTATTATTGTATATTGCGAGTGATTTTTGAAATTGTTTCTAATTTACATACTTTTAAAGTGTTTAATTTGTCTAAGAAAAGTCTTTATTACAAAGTAAGCAAAAATAAAATTAAAATGACAAATTATCTAAAAAAAACAAATAAAAGACACAACTATCTGTCTATGCTGTAATTTAATTTTTTAAAAGAGAGTTTTTAAATATGTATATTTGTAAAATTCGCGTTGCTGCTTATTAACATTAAATCAGAGAACCCTTGATTTAAAAAATTATGCAATCTTGCCTAAATGTTCTTCTTGGATTGTACCTATGGCATAAGGTCTCTTAGAATCGATTTTGGTACCAATTATCTTGATCCTCAATTTGTCATTTTTCTTTAGCTCGTTATTTTTCCAAATTTTTTCTTTAATATGAAAGCTACTAACAAAAATCGTCAGCGGGCCGGCTTCGCAAAAAACACCCATCGCATTTACATCGACAATTGGCGCGTCAATGATCTCACTTTTGATAGGTTTTAGCAATAAGGCCTTGTAATTGACTTTAAAAACAACGTGCCCCGTTGTTGATATTTTGCCACCGTCTATTGTCAAAATATCAAGGACCATAATGATCAAGCCGTTTTCTTGTGAGCATGTGCCTACAACTGTTTTATACAGTTTGGTTTGGATAATTTGTGTGATGTTGTGGCTCAATTCAAATGGTGGTATGTAAATTGTTTGAAATAATTCGCCGGTAAAGAACATTGCCTGATTGAAGAAAAGGGCTTTACGGCTATTGGCTAAAAAATTGAAAATTCGTTTTTTGGGATACGTCAAAATTGAAAAAATATAGAGAAGTATGGAGTGGATTTATGAATTGTGAGCAAGGATAGATGCGGCAAATTTTTTTTAAATAATAGTTTTTACCAGTAGAATTTTTGCGAAATCAAAAATAAATCAATACATAATAGCAAGAAAATATATTAGAAATATTAACATAAAAAGTTCATCTTCGAAAAAAATAGAAATATTATATGGTAAAAAAACCAAATATTTATTGAAAAATAATAAAATAGTTTTAATTTTCTTTTTTTTATTTTAACATAAATTTATTTTTCGTTGATTCTTTGACTATTTCTAATAATTTTTTATTTCGAATGTTGTATTTATTCCTTAAAGAATTCATATTCCTTGCAATTTAATTAATACTGATATAAACATTAAGAAATAAGATAGAAATAGAATCAAGCGCTTGAAAATCATTAAATGGGTATATTGAATCTTCTGCATCTAAAATTTGCGATTATAACAATATATGATTAAAAATGAACTATAGTTATAATTAATTCTCGACATTAAATCAAAAAATATTATTATTTTGTATATAGTTCTTGTCTTGATATATTATGCGAGCTCACTTCATGTTCAAAATCAAACTTAATATAATTTTTGAATATGAATCATTTAAATGATTTTTAAAAAATTGCAAGTTGATTCTTTTCGTGTAAGATTATAGAAAAAGAACATAATATTATCAAAAATGTTTTTATAGTAATTCGTAACGATAATATAAATTTTTTTCTTGAATCTACAATATTTAATAAATACAAATGATTCAATTTTGATGATAATAATCAAAAAGTTCAATTATTTTTTTTGAAACTTTCGGTATTTTAAATTGGTTAAATGTATTTCAGATAAATGTATGTTTTCGAGGTGTAAAGGTATTAAATATTAATATCGGCGGCGCAGTTTTATAAAATCTTACCAATCGAGATATGTTTTAATATTGTATCGATACAGCATTTAAAACCGATAGTTCTGCTACAAACAAAATAATATTTTGGAACTTTTATTAAATCAAAAATTTTCTGTAAAGAAGGAAAAGTGTTTGTTTGAAAAAATTCTAAAATATTATTTTGTTTTTTGATATATTAAAGTTTAAATATTGATTCTTTATTCCATTAATACTACTTTTAATATTACTGATACTGCTATAATTTTTATCTTAGCTATTGTTACTATTATTTTTTACTAAAATAATTATTATTATACATTTTTATTCTTATTTTTTTCCTTCTTCTTTTTTTTTTAATTTTATTATATTTTAAATAGTTTTTTATGATCTTTCTGTCTCTCAAAACGACAATTTAATGTATAAAGTAAAATATTGCTATATTTTCTCCAGATCAAAAGAAAAAAATATTTTTCTGAAAAGTGTTTCTTAAAAAAAGCGAAACAAAAATTAAATAAAATAAAAAAATTGATTTTTTGGGGATACAAAAAGATAAAGGAGAGTTAATGCTGTTTAACGAAAATCAACAGTATGAATAAAAAGAAGAATTTCAGCTTCCATAAAACCTGTATGAGAAAAATCAATTTTTTCGTTTTTAATTACACACAACAAAGTCATTTCATATTTATTAATTGCCGACAATATATTAAATTTTTAACAAAAATTGCAGTCTATTATTCTAAATTAATGGAATTTATATTCATATTTTAGTTTTATATTTAAATTCTTATAAATTCTAATTTAACATAGCAACTAAATTATTAAAAACTTATATGTGATATTTATATTCAGAAAGAACCTTGAAAACAATTTCAAAATAATTTTAAAAATTTATGGAACAAACTTTTTTGTTTTCATAAAAATTAATGTTCAAACATGAAATTTATGTGTTATTTGTAAATAGTAAAAACATATTTTCGATATACGCGTCGTATCCATTAGGTATTTTATTATGTCTAAAATTTTATTCTAATTTTTTAAAAAATAAACTTTTATGTTTGTTTTAAGAAGTAAAAAAATTGTTTAATTATTTATCTTTTTTTCTAATGTAAAACATATATATTACACAGTTTTATAAGTTTTTTTATAAAAAAAACATCTTTTAGCCAAATTTAAAAAATTTTTATTGTGCAAAAATGAAAACCAGCTACATCATAAGTGTATTCTTGAATATAGTCATATGAAAAAAAAACCGAGAATGCAATTAAATTTTGAAATTTCATGAATCCAAAATTAGTATCATATTTGGCATCATATGATTTTTTTGATTTTATAGCCTTTTATCGCATTAATGTACGAACAAGAAATGATCACCAAATCCAATAATAAGCAACATCAAAATTTATTTGCATTCTTGTTTCTGTTAAGCTGTGAAACAAAAAAGCTTGATTTAATATTGGGTGTGTCAATAAAATGTAGATTATAATTAAACACATGAAAAACAATCACATTATTTTGAGAAAATATCAAATTTGATTCTAGTATGATTTATCTAAATGTTGATATAGAAAGAACAATATTTTTATATATTTTAGATTCAAGTTTTTATTTTTCGCAAAATCTAATCTTTTTAAGCATTATAAGGCTAATATAAACATACCGTGTCTTTTAATATAAGGTAAAGATATTTTTTAAAATCTGTTTATTCACATTTTGAATGGGAAATAAATATTAATATTGATACGATTTTTATTATCCTTTAAAGATTTTAAAGCATAAATATTAAAGTAAATTAGTTTTTTTGTACATATAATGTTTTAAAATACATTATTATCTATATATTTATATTTGATTAAAACATACTATTGTATTTGAGTGAGCATCTACAATTTATCAAGTTAGGTAATAAAAGTGAAAATATACATCTATTCAGAATGTAATATTATGTAGATGTACAAATAATAAAAGATTGTATTACGAGTTAAGTTTGCTAATATATTTTTTTCATAAATAGTAGTTAATCTTAGCAATTACTAGTAAAAGCTGACTACATAAAAGCTTAAACATAAACAAAACAAAAATTCTATATGGATATTTATTCAATTGAAATTTATATATTATAGTTCTTAAGTAAATAAACCCTAAAAACGACAGAAATATAAACTTTTTGTTATATTTAAATTTTTAAATAATTTTTATTCAACCATCTAAATAATACGTGATAAACACAATTGTATTTTTTCAAGTGTTATAAGATGGTGACTATAAAAAGAACTTTATTTTTTGGATATTAAAATACATTTACAACTTTTTTCATTGTTTTGCAATTTCTACAAATTTATGGGATCGAGTAAAAAATATAAATAAGGGATAGAACTCTTCGAATAAAAATTTACTTTCATCATCAATAACAATAAAATGTTGGTGAAACGTAACAAAGTATCTAATCATAAAGAAGGCATATATTTTATTCATACTGTATCCAAACAACGTATCTATGTAACTTTAATGATGTAGTATTATAATAAGAAAACGTCTGTTCTCAAACAACAAAAAAAACATTTTAACGCCATACATACCTTATATGCGTCAACCCACAAAAAAAGAAAAAAACACGACATATTATAACACTAAAAAATCTATAGAAAATTTTATATTGAAAATATATTATAATCATATAAATTGATTCTTATCTTATTAAACATATTTCCAATATAATGATGGCGCAAAAAGAGCAAATAATATCCCTTAAACTTCTCTATATCAACAAAAAAAAAATTGCATGTTCAAATTATTTTTAATATATAATTAAACTCAAACTGTTTCTAAAATTTATAAATTTTATGATCAAAATAAAAATATATGAGACAATATGATGTTTTTTATCACAATTAATTTGTCTTAATAACTATGAATTGAATGCTGACAAAGCTGATGAAAATTGTAATTATCATTTTTACAAAAAAACCAAGATTAAATTAGTATAGATGATAGCAAAAACGAAAAAATATGTTGTTTTATATGTTTATAAAATATTGATAATAATTTGTTTAGTATAAACCCATAAAAAAGTTAGAAATACATAAAAATATACGTTTAGATTGATTTTTGTTTTATAAAAAAGGCTATCGTAAATCGAAACAAAACTATCATGATCTGCTAAAGAGACCTTTAAAAAAAATTAAAAATGTCGTTCTTACGTTCACTGAAAATATAACATTTTTTATGCATTTATCTGTGTAATTTTATTATTTTTATTTAGTGTACGCTAATCCTGTAAATTTCAAAACATCCAATAAATGTTCTTTCTAATTCAAATCACTGTTTTTCAGACTTATTGTGCTAGTAACAACAGCAAAAAAACTAAAAAAAGATTTATTTATAAAATATTTAATATATATGATGCTTAGTGTATCATATTGTCAATCAAAGTTTATCTGTTTTAAATATTATGTGGAAAAAAAGTCCGTCGGTTTCAGAATTCCCTCTATATGAAGACGAATGTAGATTATAGATATATCTTTATAAATTATCTTCTGACATGACAAATCATATAATTTAAATATTTTTTGTAGATTTTTTTTGCTTTTAAATAATAAGATCAATTGCTATTATGCAATAATGGTATTATATTATATAAAATAAACACAAACAGTAATAATAAAAGTTTCAATGGACTTGATTTCTTGTAGCTTAAAAAAATCGTCATTTTTGGGTAATGGACTGTTAATACACTTTTTTATACTAAACATTCAAACTATTGATGTTTTAAGGTTTTATTTTATAGTCAATTTTTTATAATAAATGTTTTTTACCGTTTATTTTAGTTTAAGAAATCTTTTTGGTAATGATGTAATTAAGTGAATTTGAAATCGCAAAATTTTATCTTTGTATTAAGTTAATCTTGAATATTATAACAGGTTTTTTTTGAATTAAGATATATTCGAAATAAAAGAAAGTAAAAGTTATATAATTCATAAAATTCTTAAATGAACAAGTTTACTTAACAAAAAACACAGTCTCAAAGAAATTATATAAAATATATTTTTTCAATTATTCATTTTGTTTATGTATATTCGCTTGTTATTTTTATGATTTATGTCAACTTTATTCATTTATTGTAATTTATACATTTTTTGTAGTTCTGTCGCAATTCGGAACATGAACTCTTTTATCATAAAAAATATAAAAACAATTTTGATTTTTGTTTACTATGATAAGAATCTTTTAAGAGAATTTTATCGAATTTTTTTTTTAATTTATTCTCTTCGTGTTCTGTAACAAAGAATATATCCATTTTGAAAATATAATTGTAAAATACTAAAATTTTTTGTTTTTGTAATTTATTAACATTACGTTTATTTAATCCTTTGTTAATAGCTCCGATACTATTTCTATTATTGTGATTATTATATTAATTCAAACTATTATTTCTACGTTTGCTATTTATACTACTATTATTATTAAACTTGTAATTTATTTTCCTTCTTTTTTTATTATTTCGTTTCATTTAAATAGATATTCGTGATAATTTCTTATCTTCTAATAATCACCAATTTTTAAATAGAAATATTTTTATATGAGAAATTTATGTATACCATTTCTCTAATTTTTTATTAAGAATATTTTAAATCTTTCAATTAAAAGACTAGTTTTTAACTCTATTCTTCGAAATACTAAATAAATAATGTTGTTATAATTTCATTTATGATTTTTGTGGTATTTATACCACACTTTGACTTTCTGATTTTGGTTGCTGTCTCTATATGATTACTAAATTACAAAATGAATTTTTTCCTAATCTTAGGTATAAAAAATTTTATCAAACACAATTTTTCAAAAAAGTTTTTTTTACATATTCCAAATATTTTTATGTCTATTTTTAATATTTTATAAATTATTATGCACTATAAATGTTTGTAAGCATAAGAAGTTTTATATTTTTTTTTTGCGTTAAGTGCATAAAAAGGATATAAACAATAGAATTACTTAAACAAATATTAGTTCTTTTGAATTTCAAACTATATAGAAATATCAAATTTTGATATAAGTTTAGATATTTATTCAAAGTTAGGATAATTAATTCTCTAATTTTTAAAAGAGTCGGAATAGATATATAAATAAATGAATATTTTGTGTTTTATAGACAAATATAGAAGTTGTTATGTTATAATTTTATTCAAAAGAGTATAAAAAGATAATAACTGTTTTAAAAAATAGTTGTAACTGTTTTTAATTGTATTTTTATGTAAATTAAACATTTTATGCAATTAGATTGTTGCTAAAGCATGTTAAAAAAATTATGAAGGTTTTCAAATATCTCTAAAAAAATGTTTGTAAATTTAAGAGGTAAAATAATAAAAAATAATATGGTGGAGTTCAGTACCGGTATTATAGACGTACTTTAGATGTTTACTAAAGGTTTTATATTCTTAAGGAAAAGATTTAGGTTAGTTTGTTTTATTATTTTAGTTGATAGTTCGTAACTTTTATTCTATATGTTATCTGAATTATTTTATTGTAAGGGTGTTTAGAAATTAGATATTTAAGGAAATATGTAGAGTAGAAGTAAATAAATCTATATAACATAAACTAGTTGACGTGATCAAGATAATGAGATTGATATAGGATATTTTTAAGATAAATATTTTTGGCTTTTGATTTATTTACTAAATAATATATCTTTAACTTGAATATTATGATGTAAGTATTTATACATATTGCAACTAAAGTTAAATTTCAATTTCTATTTAAGATTTATTATTATTTGTTATATAAATCAAAAAAGACAATCATCTTTATTATAATGATTAATCATTGAAAAAATATCATAATCAATTAAATTCAATACATCGTGAATATATTAGATAACTATTTTATATGTATTATTTTTTGTTATATAAATCAAAAAAGACTCATCATCTTTATTTAATAGATGAATTATTGAAAAAATATCATAATCGATTAAATTTAATAAATCGTGAATCAAAAAGATAAATATGTTTATTGATTTGTTTTCACAATAATATGCTTTTCCATATATTTATAATTTAGTCTATAAACTATTTATTTTATTAATTAATAATGTGGTTATTCAAACCCTTCGATATAAATAAATCATAATAGACAATAGACTGTTTTCAAGAAAATAATTGTAATAGTAGTATAAATAGTACCTATAAAGTACATGATTAGATTAACTTTTCGTAATTATGATACTGAACAGTCATTCTATGGATAGGAAAATCGTTATTGGAATTTGAAATTGCAGAATATTTTTTGAGCATAAGTATTTTGAAATTAATTTCTATTTATATTTTTTTCTTGATTATTTACACAAATCGTCATTCATCAAATGACATTGCTATCAAAAACAAATTTATAAAAAATCAGCAGATAAATTATAGATAACCAAGTAAATTTTGTAAATATTAGATAACCATTTTGTTTTAACTATACTGTTATAATATTAAATTGACTTAGATAAAAATTTTATTTGTATTTTTTAAAATATTTGATGTGATTAAATTTATCGAATATTATTGTTGTATGCCAACATCTATAAATAATAGTTGAAATTTTTCTATTTATGGTAATTAATTATAAATTAATCTTGTTTCAGTTTTACCAGAATTTGACACATTTAAACACAATTCGAACGAATTACCATAAATGATAATATACAAAAAAATTATGCTTAAAATATAAAAGCAGAGAATTTAATAATAAAATAATGAACAATAATATTTCTTCTAATTTTAGAAAGAATATAATTTTTTCAATAACTTGAATTATGCGCAACAAAATAAATAAAAGCAATTCAATTATTGACTTGTATCTTTCGAACAAATGGATATCTGATGGATACCACAATAATTTAAATTGTTTTTTAGTGACCGATAAATATTTGCAAATAAATATATTGAAAAAGTGATTAAATCATCAATTGAAAAGTGTTAAATTAAAGAGTATCTTAGCATTCAACACTACCTAAAATGAAGAAATAATTTTTAATAGTATGTTAGAATATATTACTGCTATTTTTTTGTTTTTTAAGTAAGCAAAAATTTTGTTATGATAGATAAATGTTACATTAATAATTGTTCAATTCATATTTGATGGATAACTAACAGAGAAAATGTTTTTTTTTGAAAAAAAATTGAATAGGATAAACTAAGAACAGAGTCACCAGTACTACAACATTCTTTTAATCATATTGATAATCTATTTTCATGTCTTTTTTTTTGAATAAATGGGGTACCAGCGAATTTCTGATTCGCCGAAACTTGATTCATGGCATATCTGTGTCAATTCAACATTTACATTTAAATATCTTTCTATTTCTTTATATTGACAATATTTCGAAAAATGCGCACCTAATCGAGACTTTAGATTTTCATAAGAAATGATCAAATCTTCGGCAAGTTGACATTCTTTTAAACAAGATAGACAACAAATTCCGAATGGATTTATGTCGAATCCGCGAATCAAAGACGTAGAAATTAGGAAATAATCGAACGAAGTTTGTAATTTTTCATTTGTTATGACGGGAAAGGCCATGAAAAACTTGTCGATTTTATCGTACAGGGAACTGGGAAATTCTATTCCATAATGAGATAATTTTTTTTCTAAATTGCTGGTTAATTGATGGAAATCCTTATGGTTATTAATTTTTGGTTTTATTGTGAATCCCTGACTGAATAGTGCTTCCGAATAGGATAAACTGAAGCTACTGAACATTAAAAACATGAGATCATTAATATCTAAATTTATATTGTGTGGTATGATTCTTAATGAATGCTCATTGTTTAATTTGATTGCCTCTTCATAAGTGAATTCTTTTTTATTTATTTCTTTGTAGTTTGTGAGTAGGTCTATTTCGATTTTTATGAACTTTGAGTTTTTAAATATTTTTTTCAAACAAGGATTAAAGAAATATTTTTGACAGTCTTGTAAATTTTTTTTTCCGATTAATATTTTGCAACCAGTTTTTTCAGTAGTGAATTGTTCGTTAAATTTGGTAGAAAACTCATCAAGCTCGTTTTTTATGTTGCTAATTATTTTTTCTTCGAATATTTTTTTGCCGACAGCACATAAAAAAAGATTCTGAACGACATTTTTCCAAACAACACCTTGCTTGCAATAAGATCCATTTTCATCGAAATCTAAAGCATACAAATACATTTTTACGCATTTTTTGATTATATTGTTGTTTTTCAAGGAGTCTACAACTGTTTTGAGATTTTCAGAATATGAAGCTGTCAAGGATATGATAGCATCATCAAAATCCTCTTTTTGTAACTTGTAAATATTTCCACTGCTTGAAATAGTGTCTATTTTATTTCCGTTACATGCAAGATATCTTTGAATTAAACTGTCAAAATCTATTTTGGTGAATGTATTTGGTATATTTTGTGATGAATCGTGGTTAACATCCTCGCTTAATATCCATTTATCGAGTGTATCTATGAAATCCTTGTCCAGAACATAGGTGCTAGTTTTTTCCTGATTTTTATGTATATAATTTTTTTTCGCGACTTTAAAAATATTTTGACAGCCACCTGTAGATGATTGCACATTTTTAAAGCCAAACATACCGCTTATTCCGCCTGTAACCCAATCAAAAAGGGGCCTGATATTTTTTACGAACACAGATTCGCTATTCGAATTGTCTGTGTTTTGCAACTTTTTTATATCAAAATTGTTTAGACCGTTTTGGCTGCACGTATTTTTTTTACAACTTTGGATTCTTAAAAATCTATTAGCATTTTCACTTTTAAACCATATTGACTTGAGAGATTCATTGCTGATATGTAAGCCTGTTTCGTCAATATTTTTTACAAATTTTGTGTATGGAAATATGTTTTTAGCACTAAAATCCTCCAGTGTTTGACGCGTGTGAAGAACAAAAAAAATTGCACCTGAGCTGCGAGTGTATTCATCGAAATTTGTCAGTGCGGTTGATGAAGGCATTTCCCACCAATTGTAGCTTTGATCGATCAAGAATTTTACTTGGCCGAAATTTAATCCTATCGAGGAGAGTAGGCTTCCACAACATTCTTTATTGAAGTAAATAAGGTCATCTGCAGTGTTTTTATCGTGCATTTTATTATTTAAATACACATCTTCCAACGTATCTGTTACAAATATTTCGCTGTGTATTTTGTTTTTACGGCAGGTTAAACATTGTTCTGAACCACATTTTAGCTCCTTTTTGTCCAATTTATTGAATTTTACATGTGAGAAAAAATTTGGATGACAGATTATGTAGAATATCAGACTGCATCTACTGGTGTTTAGAGAATTTACAGCGTCTACGTTGTCATGTTGCGATTGATTTGAGCCATCCGGGTGTGCGAATCCACTACTTTTTGATGGCAGATTATTCCTAGTTCTATGTGATAACACAGGCATGTTTTTCAAAGTCTTCAACTCATAAAAAATTTTTTTTTGCGATTCTGTCAATTCGTTTGCGATGTTATTATAATTGAGATCTCGGAAAGCCGAAATGTAGAAGTTACTCGTGTTTTTTTTAGATGTATTATTTTGATAAAAATCGAAAGACGAATTGACTGATATTCCAACTTTCTCAAACTCGTCGCGCAATTCATTCAAATTGTCGATTTGTTTTGTTTGTTTTTCTAGAAAGTTATTGAAGCAGGCGAATTCGTTTTTATCATTATTGGACGCTTTATGTTTTTTTTTGTTGTCATCAGTAAATTTAGCAGCGTCTTTCGTCACTTTGAGAACGAAAAAACTTTGGAGGTATAATATAAAATATTCAAGTTCCTTTTGCTGTTTTTTCAATTCTTTTGCAATTGCTGTTTTGACATTCGTTTCGCTTTCTTTGAATTTGTAAAAACTCGAAGAAAAATAAAACCTAGATCGATATTTAGGCAGATCTTCTTTTAGCCTTGCTATGATTTGTTCATACTTATCATTGCAATACAAGCTTTCCAACAGATCTTTGATGTAAGAAATTTGATTTTTGTGCGTTGCTACCGTTTGGTTTACATCTGAAAAACTTTGAATTTTTTGCAATCGATAGCTTGTGTCTGCTTCGATTGTCCTTTTTTTTTCCTACGGGTTTAGAACTTTGTATGCTTGACGGTTGATTGGAATGCCTTTCGTGTTTTGCTGACATTCTAACAATCTTTTGGTTGTATTCCATCAAGGTTCTCGTGTAAAAACACTCCTTATAGAAATTCAATTTTTCTGTATTTGTCCCATCTTATATCGGTGTAAAATCTATTTTGATGTTATCAACAGATAAGCCATCAATGTTTAGTTTCTTCGCCTTTTCAACACAGACCTTCAATTCCTCTCCGTGTTTTCGCTGTAAATTCAATATCTCACTCAGGTAAATATCTGCATTGGCATCGGCAGTTTTCAAATTATTTCGAATTGATAAATTTCTCAAAATCTCATCATCCTTGTTTACTTCTTGATTCTCGAAATAGTTAAAATTACTCTGCAAAAAAAACACCAAAAACCCAATTTGTTCTTGTTGTTCGGTCGAATCAACCTTCAAATTTGCAAATTTTTCTTCGATTTTATAATATCTGAAATCGAGTAAATGAACAAAATTTTTATTTATTACATGTGCTGCAAAAAGGTCATTTAACCTTTTAACTGCTCTTTCACATGGCTTTTTACTGTCAAAAATATTTATTAATCGACCTATAATCTCAATT
The DNA here is from genome assembly GCA_000230595.3 of Edhazardia aedis USNM 41457. Classification (NCBI taxonomy): domain Eukaryota; kingdom Fungi; phylum Microsporidia; family Culicosporidae; genus Edhazardia; species Edhazardia aedis. Next base: position 68,517 of record AFBI03000003.1, read on the forward strand.
TGCTCGTATAATGTTGCCACATATTCTTCTAATTCCCTAAAATTATTATCGATAGATTGATTTCTTACGTCTGATAAACCTGTGTTAAGTTTTAAGATCGTTGATGTAGTTAAATTATTCGGTAATAATAATGGTAATGAAAATGGTGATGGTGATGGAGTATGTGGTGTATTTTCAGTATGTGGTATTGAATTATTAGGTATATCTGGTGTATCTGGTGTATGTGGTATATGTGGTTTTGGAGTACATGGTTTATTTGGAATATTTGGTTTATTTGAAGTATGTGGTTTTGGTGTATTTTCAGTATATGGTTTATTTGAAGTATGTGGTTGTTGCGGCTTTGGTTTATGCTTTATATATCGTGAATTTAGTGTGCTTTTTGATTGATTATCTTCAATGATTTCAGTTAGAGTTGCTGGTTCCCATTCATCAAAATTTTTTCTGACGTTATATTCACCTGCACCAGAATTATCATCTGTAAATAAACCATTTCTAGCGTGATTTTGTCCCGTTGCAAAATTATTTGGACAAAAAAATGTAAATTTGTGATCTGCGTGAGCTGTACTTTGAAATCGGCCTTTTCTTCTTGTCATTGTTGGTCTATTAGATGAAGCCGAAGATCCAAAGTATTTGTTGAATATCGAATTCGGTGACTCAAACTCACTATATTCATATTTTGTTCGATTTCCTCCACCATTTTTTTTGCTCGAGGCGGCGTAGTTGCCCTTTGCCGATCTCTTTCGAGATTTCATTGCTGCAAATCCTCCTGCAATACCAATAATAACGAAAATACAAATAACTACGATTATTATTTTTGTTTTATTTTTCATGAACGCTTTTTTAACTGGAATCTACTTATTTCTTGAATTTTGGTTTTTTAAGAGGCAAAAAGTTGAAAAATTTTTATTGATAAAGCTCATAATTTTTAGTTCAATTTCGCTTTGACCCCCTTTATAAGTTTATCTCAAGTTTACCAAAAAATTCTGTCCATATTAAAAAGAAGATATACAATTAAAATAATTAATTAAATTGTTTTGTTTAACACACAACTTTGAATTGAAGAATGTTTTTCCCTTTAACTTAACAATATTGGGTATTACTTTTAATTGGTTAATATGCACTTAGGAGGAAAAAAAATTCAATCAAGTGTATTTATATTTTACTGTACTTATTTTAATTTTAAAATCCGAACTAAAAAATTTTCGATATGTATGGTGGTTTTGTTAACAATAGCTTCGAAATTAAATTGTATGAAGTTTTTTTAAAATCGTATAAAAAAACGTATAAAAGCATTTTGAAACATTTTGAAGCATTTTTAGTCGAAAAAAACATCAACAATGTGATTTTGTTGTAATTTTTCATTGTTAATTCAAATTTATCGCTACACTTTTTATGTTGATAAGAATTAAAAAAATAATCAAAAACGTTCTTATCAATTCCGAAGACAATTATTAGAATTTTTTTCTGAAAGCTTGATTTTTGCAAAATCTGCTTTAATCACAATGCTTTTTTTATGGCATCATAAAGAGTAGGTATTTTTTTCAAAAAAAACTAAAATATATAGTGAAATAAAAAAATATCTATGAGGATCTTCTATAGCTATTTGAATAAAAAAATCTAGCATAGCTCTTTGGAGCTATATTAAATTCAATTTTTTTTTTGATATTCCAAATTTTCGTAAAAATTTGAAACTTGTAAGAACCAAAAAAAAATTAAATATACACTTTCCAAAATATCAAAATATTCTTTAAAAAATATGGATAATATATAATATGTTTTAAAATCAGTTATATCTAAAGAATAAATAAAAATATAATTTTAAAAGTATGTTGTATATTAACACTACATGGAAGAATTTAATTCAAATGTGCTCTTTTACGGTAAAGTATAAAAAATTGATATTGAACAAGTTTAAAAAAAATTTGAGCAGATTCGACACAAAGTATAAAAATTAACATTCAATACATTTTAAAATACAATGTAAAAACTATAAAAGCACTTATGTTTTTTGAAAATAAAATTGAACAACAAAAATTTTATAAATGATCTACATCATGCACATAATAATAGAATGAAAAAAATAACAATATTGAGATATATTTAACAAACAAATATATATCCAATAAATACCGCCAAATACCTTTTATTTATGACAAAATCCCAATGATTTTTTATATTGTTGATTTCGAAAATTATGAATGATATCATTATAATAAAATAGAAAAAAAGTAAAAAGTGTTAAAAATGCAGAAAAAAAAATACTCAAAATCACAGTTTTAATTTCATTTTCTTTGAATCTTGAAAGAAAGTATAATAATATGTTAAAATCAATATGCTTTTATTTTTTTCTAATATGTACAAAAATAATGACTACATCACAAGTTTTCGTTCCTATCATTTTAAGTAATTTTTTAAGTTATATTTCATTATTTATTTTTTTTAATTCAGTAATGCTTTTAGAAACTCTTCTATGACGAGTTTCCTTATATCTTTTAATCAAACCCAAACGACTTAAATAATTCATTGGTAACTAATAAATGATTCGCAACTATATTTATAAAACAAAGCAAAGTAATTATCAAATATACAAACATTTATTTTTTTATAAATGAAAAGAACACATCTGTACAGATTTATTACATCCTTTTTATTTTGTGTTTAATATTTGTTTGATTTGAACACGTTTACTTTGGTTTTTGAACAAATACAAAATATTCAATTATATTTTGATAATTGCATTGTACTTTTTATTCTATGCTTGATATTTGTTTGATTTGAACATATTTACTTTAGTTTTGAATAAATACAAAATATTATAATCATATATTGATAATTGACTTGTATCTTCAGTTTCTGCAAAAAATAAAGTTACTAAAAAAATCTGATCAAAGAAGACCACTAAACAGCCAATCAAATGGCAACAAAAAAAAGTAGAAACTGTAGCTTATAAAAGGGATAGACCAAAACACACCACAATAAAAAAAAGAATGGCCAAAAGAGAGAAAAAAAACATCTGGACGAATAACAGGGAATAGACTTAGCACCGGACAAACATATTATTGATGAATATTAAACCAAAAAAAACTTACATTTCTCTCCATTTTTTTATTATTAAAGTTTAACCAAAGACGTACGCAAAAATAAATCATAATAAAACAGCTAAAAACAAAAAAAATAATACACCAAACAACTAACATCTAACAAATTAGATCAAAAACGATACAATTGGAATGAAAGCAAAATGAAAAAAAAATTTTTACATTACAAAATAAAATTATTATCTTTACTTGTAAAACCAAATCAGTTGGATATTTAATAATGAACTAAAATTAAAATAAAATTGAACCTCACATCAATTGATTTAGTCGCGTACTATGGCACTGGGTATAGTTCAAATGACAAATTTTTTTTTAAATACGTTTTTTATAAAAAAATTTCGTTCAAATCTTTTGTCACAATAGACTAAAAATAAAAATAACCAGTTTATATAACTTATTATGTATCATTATTATATGTATGCTACACAAATTTGTAAAAGATAATTAAAAAAAATTATATTTTGTTATGTTGCATAAAAATTGATAAGGATTCATCGCTGATAATGTAGTACTTATTACTGCTAATAATACACATTTTTTAGAATATTTTTGTTTATATAAATTTCATTTAGCACAAAAATTATTAAAACGATCCAAAGAACTTTTTTCTAACAATCACCTTTAATCTTATTTAAATTTCAAAGATACTTCATATTTCTTTTTAAAAAAACTTTTATAATGATATAAAAATACCAATAGAAAAAAATACCTAAATATCATGAAAAAGTACGATACCTGTATTATTTGCTTTATGCTATAAAAAATCATATTCTGATATCTAATACACATTATACTAATACAATATTGAAATTCATTGTCTTTCATTTTATACACAACTTATAATTTTTTATATGTTAATTCTTCTAAATGTTAAATTTTTAAACACTGTTGTTTTTAGATCTGTTGTTTAATGTTATTTTTTTTATCGCTTATCAAACCGTTCTAATAAAATTCTGATATTGTGTTTCAATGACTATGATTGTTAATTTAAATCTTTCTAATATGTGATATGATATTTATGCACCATTCAAATGTGGAAATCAAATATTTATATTGCTGGCAAATTAATAGAAAAAAACTTTATATAATTATTTTATGCTTCATTTGTTGCTTATTTTTGAGCGTAAAATGTTATATATTGATTTAAAACATTTTTTAAAGTTTTACTGCTTAGATAACCCATTTAAAAATATATATTATAGTTAATTGCTATCTTAAATTTAGATGATTCTTTTACTGAAAAATGCACAACGAATATAAAAAAAATATATATAATGTTATTTGAATGACTTATAGCATAAAGTACGCTTTTTCCAAAATTCGAAAAACTGTTTATTCCCCGATTTTGAACTCATTGTTTAAATTGACATATATAAAACCACAAATATCAATATAAATCATAACATATAGAATATTTAAATCACTCATTTCTATGCATTTTGTATTCATGTGCTATAATATTTGGGAGTATGTTTACTAAAATATAAAATTTTATCACAACTACTAACTATTCACTAAATAAAAACTGTATATTTCACACAAAAATATATAATTTTCTCCTTTTTCATTGCATTTCATGAAGTATTATAATAAAAGCTTCTCAAAGAAATAATGTGTATAAAGTTTTAATATCTGAAACTACCGCATATTGTTCGACATGCTTTTAACAAAAAAAATTGACATTTGAAAAAAAATTAGTGAAGTATATAAAAAAAAGAATCTTAAATCTATTCAAAATTTTTCTTTTTTATAAAACTTTTTTTGTATATCTTAACTATAAATTGTATAATTTGTTTTTCAATTTGTTACAACTGAAATTATTATTGTAAAAAAACATTTTTAAAACAAAAAAAACAATCGTATGCGAGAAATATCGTCATAAAGTACTTTTAACGCATTCTAAAACAAAAGAATGGTTCTTTTATATATTCTTATAAAGAAAATAATCAGAAATACATTCACAGAGATTTTAACAAAAACATTGGGCAAGGCGAACTTGATTGAACAGCGTGCCATTTTCGCTTAATGATAAATAATATTTTGTATAAAGTAAATGTTAAATATTAAAAGCTTACGGTTTCAGTTTCCTTTTCATTATTATTGTATATATTTAGGGAAACTATTTTTTATTTTTAGAAATTTAGTCATTGATTTGTAAAAATGATAAAAATATTACCCGACAAATTTATCTTGTCAAATATTGTTTCATATTTAAAATAAAAAAAGTGTTATTATTGAATCTAATCATTACTAATGCGGATTAGATTGCTAGGAAAATGGCATAAAATGATTTAAGATATTTATCTGAAAATTAAGTTGTTTTTTAGTTATTGATTTTGATGATTATAATTGGTTTGAAAAACCAAGAAAAAATTATAAAAATTAAAAACATTTTTAAACATGCATAAAAAACAATCTTTAGTTTTATATTCGAAATTTTACAATTCTAATCAAGTTCCAATCTACAATAGGAAAAACACTTTTCACAATACTCTATTTTTATTTATATTCTTTACTGAATTGAGATATTTTTACGTATGTAAATTGAGGTTTATGAAACCAGTTGCATAAATTTGAGTTATTAATATAGTTTTTGTTTTTTATTTGCGTTATAGAAACGAAGAATCGGTCATAAATTGCTATAAAGCTGATATAAAATATTGAACAACATCAAAAAACCATGAAATAAAACTGTGTTGTAAAAGCAATTTTTACCACATATTGAAACAAAAAAACAGACAAAATCCTTCATTATACACTTTACTGGATGATTTGATTCCTATATAAATTGCTAAGTTTCATTCGTAGTTTTGTTTTATGGAATATTTTCTACTTAACTGGTTTCTAAAAGAAGTACCCATACGAAGTGTTTATAATAGCTTCAAATTCGTTTGCGTGAAACAATACATCTTGAAATTATTCAAATTCAAAGAGTAAATATAAGTATGCAAATCATTTTATATGAAGTACTTGTTTTTTTTGTGTTTTTATATGAATTAATAATAATAATAATAAAAAGTAATCGTTTATGAAATGATTTTGGGCGTTTAAATCTTCTTAGAAGAGAAAAGAACAATTTATATCAAAAAACAAAAAAGAATCGTTGGGAAGTTCGTGTTTACAATATCATATAAAATCTGATGTCTTAAACGTAGCTTAAATTGAAAATTTTTTTGGATAATAAATTTTGGTTAGTTTATTCTCTTCTTCAACAGAAGTCTTTTTACAAATATAAAAGAACTATATTCATTGTAAAAATATCATTGATTGTTTTAGTGAGCTTGAAAATTTGGCCTTTGTTCTTTTGATGACAGAATGTGTATTGCCACAACTTTTTGTGTGTTTTTATTAAAAATATTTATTGAATTAAATCAATCGCTTTTCAAAAAAGTCAAAATTTTACTTATAAAAACACAAAAAAAATATTCAAATATTATGCAGATTTTATTCTATGGTTTCAGACTGCTTAATACAAAACCTTCTTTCAATAGTTGTGATAGTAGTATAAGAAGTAGATGAATCATTTCAGTAAATTGTATGTTGTGATAAAAAAAATATGTTAAATTTCTAAGTGGTCGATAAAAAAATTAAAAGTCGCTAATTTTTAAATGGTTTTCTTTTAAAACATCTGTAACTTTAGAAAAAAATACAGCAAGCAGTATTCTTTCTAGCTGCGCACTTTTACTCATATATAAATTTATATATTAATGAAGCTGCACAAACGGTTAGAAGATTTAGTATAACGATTTGATGATAGTGTAAAACACATAATTTGTTTGCTCACTACGTTTGTATAGATAGCAAAAATTATTCTGCACTGAAAACTGACAAATTATTTCGAGACTTCTTTCAATAATGTAATCAAAAAAATAATTTTAATTTCATTGTGTTTTAAACCAATAAAACATATTTATGAGTTATTCACTAAATTTTATAAAATAATATGACTTCATTCACAGTAATGTATCTTACATTACACTAAATATCACGAAAATTCTACAATATATTGTACAACAAAATTTCACATTTTTTTACAATATAAACTTATTTATAATTATATAATTAGATTTGAATAACTCGATATAAGAGTAAAACAACAATACAAAAAAAATAGATTAAAAAAAAAAGATTTCTAATTTTTCTATGGTGATAATGATGCATGTAATAAACACAATTGTATAATAAAATTCTTTTATCATCAAAGAAACCTACAAAGGTTCAATAAAAGTAGTTCTCAAAATGTTTATGCAATATAACTATTGAATAAATGCAACAATGATTGAAAAAGGTTTTTTTCCAGAACGAAAAAGATAATTACAAATCATTAAAATATCAAGAAAACAACCGCATTGTAGAAAAATAAATACATCTTTAAAACCTTGTTCGAATTTTTAATAGGTATAATTTTAAATGAACTTGAAAACTTGATAAATATCATACTATATGTGATACTAAATAGTATTAGAAAATTTAATTAGAAATTTCCTTTTTATTAAAATTTCGGTTTTTAGATTAATAAATAAAAGGCAATATTGTACTGTTTAATAGATATGTAATATGACAAAAAACATGTTACAAATATATGGTTTTATTCGAAAATTCAATAAAATTTTTTTTAATATTAAAATTAGTTTTTTTTATTTCACTAACTACTTTTATTTTACAAAAAGCATATAAAATTTCTTTTTATCATTAATTATAGCAATATATTGCATATTATTGATTTTTTAAATAGATTAAAACAGGTAATAGAAAAAACAACCTTTTTCAGCACCAAATTTATACAATATATAAAAACAATAGCAAGAACAAAAATTTAGTGCATAAGCATTTTAAATAGTATTTAAAAATTGCTTATTGTCATTTTAAAAGTATAATATTATACAACTATACAAAAAAATATATTTTAAAGCAACGTTTACATTTTTAAAAAAATATTGTGGTAAGAATATTTATTATGAATTTAACCTTGAAATTACAAACATATTTTAAATTAATACATATTTAGCTGAAAAAACGATTATTCTAAACTAAAAAAATATTACTAAGTGTTTGGTAAAAAATATATTTCATGTATAGTTTATGCATTTTATAAAATATCGTTTCTCGCTAGAAAAATTTTATGCTATTTTTGCTCTTATATTTTTAAGGCATCCTGTTAAAGAAAATAATTTTGTGGTAAATCTTGAAACATTTTGAAACAGTAAATTGAAATTTAATTTGTACTCTGTACCACACCCAAAAATGTATATCGTTTTGAAAAAAAAATAGAAAATTCTGTTGTGAACTCATAATTATAAAGTATTAGAGTAATCAAAAAATCTTATGCTATTCGAATTCTGAAAATTATCAAAAATAATTAAAAGAGAAATTTAAGGCAACAATGGTAAAAAATATATGCGTTAAAAATATTATTTTTAAAAATTTCATTATATTCAACGGCGTATTAATAGGCTGAAAAAATAATAGTTTATAGTCATTTAATTTATAACAGATACGTATTGCTAATACAGCAAAGAAGTTAGCATATTTATTGTGTTTTAAAAATAAAAAACTTATATTGCCTAAATATCAAAATGCGCATGATTTTCAGAAATTAAAAGACACATAATTTGTTGATTATAAAAAAGTATTAAATATAAGAATTATAAAAATAGTCATAAGAAAGGCGATTATATGTTTTGAAAAAAATTAAAGGTAAAAAAGTATGATTATTTAACATAAATCTAAACACAGACGTTTAAAACGGTTTAGAATTTGCAAACAAAAAGATAAAATGAAAAATCGCTTCGTAGTTTATTTATAACATGCGTTTTGTAATTTTAAAATATTTGTATTGTGTATAAAATTAAAATAGCACCTAAGAGCGACATTTAAAATATTAAATTGCAAATATTCAATAATTTTTTTTGTTTATTGTTTGATATGAACATATAAAAGTAAAATCCTGTACATAGGTATTTACATGCTGATAATAAATAAATTTAATATAAGAATATCTAAGTTCAAGCTGTCTATTACATAGCCTATATTATTCATAATCACATTGCAATAATCAATTTTTATGAAGATTTTCTAAATTTTTCAAAAATTTACAAACAAAATTATTCTTCATTTTCAATAAAAATATTTAATTTGTTGAAAATACATATTTATTGTGTATTCTAGTTCTTTAAAGTGATTCAAGAAACGATTTTATTTGTCATCATTCATTAAAATTGGTATATTTTAAAAAGCTTTATTCGAAAAAGATTAATTATCCTTAGAGTTATTATAATATCAATCAGATTTTAAATGAAACCAATGTAAAACTAAGTTACAATTCCGCATTCTAAAAAAACACATTGAAAAATTGATACTGGATTATGATTGAAATATTTTTATAATTAACACTAAATATCTTATTTTTATGTCAGTATTATTATTATTATTATTATTATTATTATTATTATTATTTGTTTTTTATTTTATATTTTATTCGTATCTTCGTTTTAACATAGGCAAAGAGTTAAATCACATTTTCAGAGATCAAATCCTCGAACCTAAACAGAACTAAGATTTTTTTATTCAAATAATTTTTAAACCGAATTATAACATAATATTTGCTGTGATTATCGTAGCAATAACGTCACATTTAGAATAATTTTAATTAAAAATATTTATTAGATATTTTTGCAAGGAATAATATATACAATAATTATGTTTTTTATTACATTTTTCGGTTTATACTAAATACAGATTTTATAAATATAACCCCAAAAAGAGCTATAAAATCCAACCATTTTCTTTGTTTTACTGTATTGATATTTAGAACATAAAATCATAATTAAACTACAAAAAATGAATATAGATCAACCCCCATAATTCTTGGTGAAAACAATAAATAGTAGTCCATGATGATATTTCAATATGTCGCCCTCTTTTCAAAATAAATACAATCAGCATGTTTGTAATAGTATCGACTGCGACATGTTGGTTAGGCTAAGATAACACATTTTAAGAAAAGATAGACTTTTAATTGGTTTAAGCATTTAATAATCTAAAATATGTCTTCAATATATTTTTTAAAAAAAAATATCAAGACAACATACAACCAAATAAAAAGTGAAAACAATTATAAAATTCGAAACCAATATCAAATCTTATATTATACAATAAAATACCCAAAATCGGTATCTTTGCTGAATATTTTTTATAATAATTTGTTTTTTTGTTTTTTTTACATATCTTTATACATAATATTGCATTTTTTCATCTTATTAGATGAAAAAAAACGCAAAAAATATTAATTGTTATTATTTACACAGCTTGATTATGTATTTTTTCAAAATTTTTGCTGCAAAATAATTTATAGAAGATATGTTGATCTTGAATGAAATAAAAACTTTATGTATGTACAGAAAAACAGTAACATGAATATTAGAAACTAAGCCAGATGTTAAGAAAAGGTCACAAAGACGAAAGCAAAAAAACAATATGAAATCGAAAGAATACCAGATTAAAAAATAATTTATGATAGATTTAGATAATAAAATATAATTTTGTTTTCACCATATATTTGAAAGGCAAAAAAGGAAATTTCTCACCATCTAAAACGTTAATCAATTATTTTATTTTATTTTTTTTGTATAAATAATTTTGTTAATATTTTAAAGGCAATAAAAGAATGTAATATCACATTAGATTAATATTTAAAAAATATCGTTTTTTATCCCTTTTTCAATCTATAAAGACTTTTTTAAACATGCAAGCATATTTAAAACTTATTTTATGCATAAATATATTGAAAGAGCTATATGCAACATCCCAAGAAATTAGTAAAAATTGAATAGATTGTTCATATTGCAATTTATACATTTTAAAAACTTTTTGTGTAGACCCAAATAAAGCAGATTAATTGTGGTTTGATTAGTAAGTGATTAGTGTAATTTGTATTTCCCTTGATTTGAAACTTGAAAAACAGAAATAAAACCACCCAATTCGGTCGTAATGTTCAATATCTGAATAATGATATGAAGCAAATTTTAGAATGCATAATCAAATTATATTATTGATTATAATTGTTGAATCTATTTTTCTTTTCAATATTTCATATATTTACACATATGATTTCGTAATGATATTTTTCATAATATATTAAACTGTTATGCTGCTAGTGTTTTAAAAATCTTATTATGCAACGACAGAAGAAAATTTAAAAAATCTTGTGGTATTTATAATTTACTATTTTTATGATATATATTTTATATTTTTTTATATGTTTTAATTGATTTATTGCACTAAATATTGCTGAACAAATCACTATCATGTATAAAAGACCATTATTTTCTGTTTTTGTTTTTAAATCGAAAATAGTATAGTTTTTATACAAAAACCTATAGAAAAATGCAGATAAGTTTTTGTTTTATTAGATCTTATTTGTTATCTTAAAATTTTTAAGTCTTTATATACGCTTATAAATAAAAGTTACTCACACACAATAGATTAAAAATTTCAAAATAAGATAATGTGCAATATACTGTAAAATAAAAGTTGTTTTTAAATATAATACCATATTTATATGCAATATAAAAAACTTTTTTTGTAATAAACAATATGCAAAACCTAAAAAATAATACAATATTTACATATGCATAAAAAATATCATTTTTTTTAATTTTTTAGAATTTTTTCAATCTAAAAAAAAATTTTTCAATAAATTTCTAAGTAATCTAAATTTCACTTTACAAATATAGTATTAAGCTCATTATTGTTAATGTGTTAAAATTACAAAAAAAATATTTTTAACTTAACATCAGGTATTATAGAACTTTGAATAACAAAAATTCTAGTTAAAAGGTGTATCTTAGAATACGAATTCTCTAAAATATTTTTAAATAAAATAAAAAATTCCCTAAACTTTCAATTTAATATTGTTTAAATTTTCTTTTATAAACATGAAAATAATTTAGATTTTTTATAATGGTATTTTAGCTAAAATGTAAAGTAATAGTCTTATCACTGTTCCCTGAATTAACTAGATCTATTGAAAAGAGGTACAAAAAATAATAAATATACTTAAATTATATTTTCAAAAATATTAAAAAATAAAACAGATAAATTCAATTATCAAATCTTTCTTGAATTTAATTCATTTACTTAAATTTGATGTGATTTTCTTATATAATTATCACTATAAAATTTAACACAAACCCTGATTTTTAAATATAGATATAAAAAAAATTAAAAATTTATAATTTTCAGATTTTTTTTGTTTATGTAAATTAGCAGAAACTGATTTATACCGATGGTACTTTATTATAATTGAAGCAACTAGTGGGAGAGACACATACAAAAATAAAATAATGGCTATAAGGTGTTTTAATAACCATTAAAACATTTAAATACATCGTATTGTCTTCTACTCTACTCCTATCTAGTACTTGCTTCAGTTTCTATTCTTATTTTTCTTTCATTACTTGAGAGTAGTCAAATAAACACTTTTATGCATCTAAGAGGATTAAAAATAGTTTTAAAAATTTTCTAAACACATAAGAATAAGTTATACACACAAAATAAACTTTCTTACTTTGGCTGATCAAATCATATTTTATTATTCCAACTAATGTTCCTTTATAATATTGATCGATTCGTAGACCTTTTTTATGACAATTACATGCAACATTTCGAAGGAAATTAAAAACACGGATTTTTCTGTAATTTCCAATATAAGCAAAGAACATTTTGAGTGGAATATTTTATAAAAAAAATCAACAAATTTATAGACATAAAAATAACATTTCTTATTAAGATTACCAACTGTTTAGTATGATTTTTTTACATCTTATTTCTCAAATATTTGAATAAAAACAAGCCCATGAGAAATATTGAAACACGCAACTAATATAGAAAAAACACCACATGTTTGTTCAAAATATTTATATGCAAAAAATTATTTATTTTCTAAAAAATAATTTCTTTTTTTTTTGAAAAGAGGAAACCTAGCACCTTAAAAATCTAAGCGTAAAAAATTTCGAAAAAGATATAATGGTATGTAATTACTGCATTAAATTCCAAAATTCCAAAAAAATACAAGTAATTATCCAACTTTTTGACAATATATATTATATATGTTAAAATGAAATAAAAATTTTTCTGGGATTTTAAAGCACTCAAATAGATAGCACAGAAATCAAAAACAAAAATCCATAAAATACTTTGATACAAATAAGGGAATGACCGAAAATTGAACATTTTCAAATTTTTTATGTAATCAATTTTAAAAATCGTATAAAATATATCAGAACAAACATAAAAAAGTTTTTATTTTGATTGATTCTTAAAAACTGAAATTTTTAAAAAGCGAGTCAAAATTTAAATACCTTTTCCATGTTTTTAAGCTGCTTACTCAATACTTCTCCAATACTTATTATGTTAAATTTATTTTGATTTAATTTAGACCTATAAATATAATAGCTTTACACCCATTTTAACAACCATTTTCTTGTTAACAAAGTAATTTTGTACTTGTACCAGAAAAAAAACAACATCATAAACATCCATTTTTATGTATTTATACAATTCTATTATACAAACTTGTGATGATAATTATATTTAAAACACTAAAAAAAACAAATTTAGTTCTAAGTGAGTATTGTTGTCTAATATATTTACGATGATCTCTGTGTAATTTTTTTCATATGAACTACGATTTTTTGTATGAAAATATTGCTTTTTGAAAAAAAAATTTGGCACAAACGAAGAATACATTGACCAATTTTGTAGTTAAGCATAAAAAATAGTGCATATTTATATATATTGTATTTTTTCAACCAATATTTCATGACTTTAAGCATTTGAATGCAAAATTTACAACTAGAAACCCTACCAACTTCTATAAACAACTATTTTTCACTATTTTGGGTCTTTTGTTTATCCCGTCGAGAACTCTGCAGGTAAAAAGTCTATAAAATTTTTTAATTTTTGTATTAATGTTTTTTTATCTCAAAATGTGATAAGTTATATGAATAGAACGATTTTAAAAATTTTGTGTTTATAAATTTTTGAAATGATTATTATAAGATTTAATACATTTCATTTTATTCTTTTGTTATATCATTTACTTACTTATAGTTGTGCAGCATTTAAATGTTGTTATATCTTCAAGTGATTTAATACTTTTATATTTTTAATGCTATAGAACGATAATAAAAGTAAAATATCATGACTCGATAAAATAACATTATTGTTATCGATAAGAATGTAATGCATAAAAAATTAAAAATCTAAGTTATTTAACCAACAAACTTTCAACGGAAAAAAATTTCGCTGCGAAAAATAAATAATATAAATGCTAAAGATTTTTTTCATTTAAAAGACAATTAATCAGTTTTTTTAAAAATGTCAATTAGTATTTGAACGAACATTTTCTTGCAAAAAAAAACATTTTAGAATTTTGTAAGATCAAAAATATCAGCTTAATTCTTCATATCGCTTAGTAAACATCAAATAAAACCCATTGAAATATTTTTTAACAATTACTTCATAATAATGTCTATAATATACTGTTTACCAATAATATATAATCTATTATTTTGGTCTGGATATTTGGTTGAAAATCGTTTGAATGATAAATAAAACAAATCAAAGGTTTTTCGTGTATGTCATTTTTCTTTAGATTTGATTGTTAGGTTTTTAGATAAAACAAATTTTTATTGGTAATTTTATACAATGTATCAATTACATCTTCTAATATTGTTAATTTATCATATTAGCGAAATAAAAAAAACCAAAGAAACAACGAAATTCAAATTTTAAAATAAATTTACTTGTATAATAATTGTTTTTTGATGATTTTTACATTTTATTTGCATTATTCATATCAACAAAACTGCATACGCGAGAGTGTAAAGAGTAATATCTGCATCAAAAAATTTGTGTTTTCTCCAATAATTGCGTAATGAAACTATGAAAAAATATAAAAACACTGGTATAATGACATAATATAAAAGTTTTTTACAAAAAATGTAATTTTGTGTAAGTTTTCTATATAGTATAAAAAAAGTTGTATTTTTATCAGAAATATAATAACATCATACTATTTAGAGTAAAATTAAAATTTGAAAATTTCTCGTTTTTATGATGTTTTGTATAAAATATAAATTACCAAATTTACTGTTGTCTTAAATTTTAAGAGCGTATATTACAATGCATGACAAAATAATCACTTTGTAATATGCTTGGCATGTGCAAATGTATGTAATAAAGATTTTAAAATAGAATTGTAAAGTTAGATTAAAATAGATATTTTAAATAATATTTTGAAAATAAATGCCAAAAAAAATTGTTGATTAAACAAGATTATCGAATCATGAACCATCTCTTTATTTTACGTGTAATCCAACAGAAGATAATTAACGTTTTTGGATCCTCTTTAACAAATGAAACTTTTTTGATTTTCGTTATGAGTTGAACCGCAAAACTCTGCACGAATCATGTAATTTTCTACAAAACAATGTTCTGCGAGTTTTTTCAAAAAAATATGCTTACTTGTTCTTGTTATTAAGATGTAAAAATACACACAAATCTTTTAAATTTGTTTTATATTTATTTATGATGTTTTTGTTTGTTTTTAAAATTAATGATTTATTGGATTTAAAAATAATTTTAATATTTGACTAAATTATAAAGTCAAATACTTTAAGAAATAACAATCCTTAGATTAAATTGGGCAATTTAATATCGACCAAATTTGGTGTTAATGTGAATGAATCGGCATAAGGTAATTGAAATTATCAGAGTAAATTGTTAGTTTGTTTTTGAAAAAATTATAAAATATGATAAAAAATTTCATTCAATCTTGATGTTTAATGAAAAATAGTAGAAAAATTTTTATAAAAACTTTTAAAAATAAAATGCACAAAGAAAAAATTTTAACTTCATTTTTAAATCAAAATAATCTTATTCTGTGCTTCAAGTATACATAAAAACATGGTTTAATAGATAAAAAATCGATTGAGATTAACAATATGCTGTAGTTCTTATCATCAAACATTTTAAATATTGATTTAGATTACAAAAACATATCGCTGTGTTCTTATTGTTATTAATATTGTTTTTACTTCATATTACAAAAAATTATATCAGCGATATTTTACAATATATTTACTTTTTTTCTATTTGTATTAATTATATGTCTATTTTACTTTTATATAATATTATTTGATGAAAATCTTCTTATTTATTCTTTTGCAAATCAAACGACAATCAACAAGCCTTTATCATTTTTGAAAAAAATATTTAGATAATTATTTAACAGCACAATATATTCGCACATTCTATATGCTATTAGCAATAATAAATTAACGAATTTTTAATTCGCGATAAGCAAAAAAATTATGCATTACTGATTTTATAAGGACAAATGACGCATACGAACTGCACAAAAAGATATAATGCAGAAAGAAACTAGAAAAAGAAAGAATATATGGAAGATTTTAGTGGAGAAAAAAAGATACAATGTTTATTTGCACATTAATATTAACATATGTTGCTCAGATTCAATTATAAAATACTTTTTACTATATCCTAGATCTTTGTAGATGTATTTGTGTTATATAATATTAAACATTTTTTTTTCCAAACTGAAGAAAAATGAGTACTTTTTGTGCATCAGGAACATTTTTGTACTAACCAACTTTTATCGTATTCTGACTATTAAATGAACCCACTCAAATTTGTTTTTCAATTTAACTAAGATATTGAAAATTTTTTTGACAGCCATTTTTATAAAATTAATTATCTATATTAGCTTCAGAATTTTTAAGTTTCCCAACACTTAGAAAATTTTATAATTTAATGTTCTATATGAAAATCATTCAACCTAAAAATAATAAAATCTTTTTAGAATCTTTATTTAATATCAAATTATTCTCATTATAAAATGGCTATCGATGTACATAAACAATTTCTAATATAAATTATCATAGTTAAACACGATACTTAAAATTTTTTTAATCTAATAAATTAAAATTCAAATATGAAAAATTTTAAAGATAATTTCTCGCTATTAAAATATATATATTTTCATATTTTTAAAACTTAAAATATTTGGCAAATAGTTTTAAATTAATTTAATTTGTTATATCTGTTGTAAATGCATTTTTAGTCATTTTACATGATATTTTTTTCGTTAGTTGTGAAAATTTTGTTAGGTTTATATCTTAATCCTATATCTTTTGATGGAAAATTTTTTTGAAAAACAAATTATTTTATCCTTTCGTATATGTTATAATTTCAAATTTTCGCATGGATATTAAATTTATATTTGGTATATTTTATTTTATTGCAAAAAAACAGTAATAAAGCAAAAAAATTTATAGTTTTTTTATGTTTTGATTGCCTAAATGACTGTGATAAAAAAATATAACCAGTTTTTTTGTGCTATAGTACGTTACTATTCATTATATCCTGTTAAATGCGTATAAAAACGGCTATAGTTGTTGTATATATCTTAATATATTATATAAATCGACATATGTGCTACAAATCGTATTTTTATTCTGAATACTAATAAAAATTTGTTTATGTTTTAAGAAACATTTTTTGCTATTGTAAACAAGTTTACAGCCTTTTATGTGACAACAAATAGTAAACATAGATATAAAAAATAGGTTTATAGAAATTTTATAAACTATTGAAACTAAATAATGCATATAGATATATTTTTTAGCAATATCCATTCGCTTTTTATACTTCTGATCTCATGATTAGTTTTGGAAAAAATATTGAAGGACATTTAATATGAATTGTATATAATTGCTGTATATAAAATAAAGATCTTTTGTCACTTTTTTTTATAAATCAAGTTTTTCGCTTGTTTAACAGAATTACTTACGGTTTTTGCATATGGAGCAATAGAATTTATTGAATAAAAAAATTAACACGTAAAGATATGACATGAAATTATTTAAAAATTTGAAATATTATATGTTTCTATACACTTTAAATATAAAAAGATAAGATTTAAATGCTTATTACTGCAGAATAGTATATAAATCGCTTACAAAATGGTAATATACACAAAAATCGATTTACTTAAATAAAATATCTATAAAATGTATATATTATAGTAAATTCATTCTGAATTTTTTGCACTTGAATTAGCTGATTACAAAAAAATGATTTTCAAAGATTTTTTAAGACAGATATCTTGATTGATTTTTGACTATGATTTTTAACTACAAATGACTTCTAGCGCAAAAAATATCTACAGAAATTTTTTTTGGTCTTTTATATTGCTAGAGTTTTTGTTTGAGACATGTCTATATCATCTTCTTCATTAATTTTTGCACATGTTATTTTTTTTAAAATTCAAATGAGCAAAAGAATTTTATATATCTATTTTCAATTTCATAAATTTAAAAATCAGTTGCTTTTTTATTCTTGGTTAAATTTGATTTTTTTTGATTATAAATATAGAGCTTTTCAGTAGATAAATCAATTGATTTCTGTCATAAAATCGTCTAGATATGCACTATTATCATTAAAAGTTGATATTATTTTCTATTCAATTTTTAATAGCATAAAATAGACACGGTTTTTAAATATCATAAATTTCTGATTTCATACATTTTGAAGATTCTAGAAACGAGGAATATGAGCGCGTAAAACAGTTCAATATCAATTGTTGTTGTTTATACAAAAATTAAAGAAACATTTTCTTTTATTTTACATTTAATAAATAAAACCTATCTAACGTTGAAAAATTAAATATGAATCTTTATGTGAATTGTGTAAAATTTCTTCGTGCAGCTGTTCTGTGATACTAATGTGCCCAAACGCTGATACATTTTCAACAATATTTGGCGAAAATTGCCACAAAAATTATTTATCTATGTAAAAGATTTATCATATATAATAACGCCTCTTTAGTTTTTCACTGTCTTTTATAATCAACTCGTTGTTTTTGCCTTTATATATTTTTTAATTCAGTTGAAGTACAACACGATTTGATCGATTTTAAAAAGAAGAAAATGATGACAAAAGATAAAAACAGTGTGCACTATTTAAAACCTTTAATATCATAAAATATTTTTCTTTTTTCATAATTTTTATTGCCTTGTTCACACATAACTATCCAACTAGAACATTCTGCTCAGCAAGTACCGCACGATGTATATAGAATTGGTAAATTTTAGCTTAAATTTACAACAAATATTGTTTTTTTTCTTCTATCAGTAAATTTTTTAATTTTATATTTTATTTAACACAAGAAAATTATATGAAAACAGATTTACACAAATTTTAATATTAAAAACGTGTCATTTTATTGTAATCTTAAAGTATCATAGAAAAAGTTAAAAAATAAATGATTTAGTTTACAAAAACACAAGATAAAATTTTTAACATAGTTTTATATGGGTTTATCATACATTTTCTACACCTTAAATGCATTTTTAGTCCCTGAAATTTTTCATCGAACGTTTGCACATTCTTTAAATCGTAATTAAAGTATCAATGCTGAAAATTTATGTACAAGAGTGTGTATATTAACATTATATACTATTAATAAAAAAATCTATGTATAAGCTCTTCAATAGTTATATAGGCTGTTTTTTAGTTATTGTATTGGTGTTTTACGACTTCTATCTGATCTTCGAGAAGCGTAATATAGTGCATTCAATCAAGTAAAAAAGTCGCAAAATAGAGAATAATGTCATGTATTTGCTTAAATTCTTTTGTATGTGATTTTCATTTACTTAAATCCATTTATATATATAAGTCACAGAATTTATAGTAAAATGCAACTAGAGAAACCATTCTCTATAAAAATTTCTTTTGCTATTTTCACAGATGTGACAAAGTTCATTCTTAAGTTATATGTTCTCGGTATTTATTTTTAGAATTTATTTCTTATATAACTAAAAGTATTTTTATTTTAATTTACAAATTGCATATTGTAAAAGAATTGTAATATTATTAGTATAAATTGCGGAAATAACGTGCTGTTAAGAAAAATTTTTAAATATAATTTGATAATCTCAAATTTAATAACATACGTTTATTTCACACAGATACATTGCTTGAAATAATATTTAGTTACAAGGGTTAGATGATCGGGGACGACTTCTCGGTCGACCCGACTTTTTACAACCAGAAGAAAGATTAGAAAAGGAAAAGGTTATTTAAAATAGTTTTTTTTAGAAGCTTTATTTAATCTTTTTAATGATCAATTTTAACCAAAATTATCAATTTTATCTTTCAGCTCTCTTAAGTACGCTTTTTTTAATAACGCCGATTGCCAAAAATGTTCTTTCATCATGTTATACATCTCATTTTTATGGAAATATAAAAAAGTAAATGTCAAAATGTCAAAGATTTATAATACTAATACAATATCTTATGTATAACAATCACTTGAATATTTAATAAATCTTATTTATAGCTAACACAAATAAAAGTTAAAAAAATTCTTATATACGCCGTAATATCGTCTTATTATCATAAAAAATGTATTTTTGCCCTGTTTTTGTTAATTTATAAAATTTTTAAGAATATATACTATAAGTCATTAATTTCAATTGTCAGTAAATAAAAATAAATTAACTTTCATGTTGTTTTTTTATTATAATTAAACAATCAATCACTGTGATATATGCATTATTTTGCTGTTTTTAACTAAAATTGTATTTACTTTGTACTATTTTTTAATTAAATTTTCTTTTTTTATCTTTTTATTTTTTTATCAATCAGGATATTATGGCACAATTCACGAAATTGAAGTTTTTCTTTATACTAATACTTTATAATTATGGTATTTTTGTGTAATTATCAGAAAAAAAGGAAAGACTTTTATATAACTTTATTTAACAATGATCAATTCAAATATTATATTTTTACAAATTATTTTTCTAAGGATTTTATATTGCAAAATATAATTTTTTTAATAAACAGATCGAGATTCGTGGTTTTATAGTTTTTTTGGGGAAATTTCTTAACTTTTTTAATACAATAAAAATATATGCAAAATATATTTATACATGTGGTTTAATACATTTTTAACCTTTTGAATATCTCAAATATTGTTTAGAAAATATAATTAAAAGATAAAATTTTGTAATATTCTATTTTTTTTAAGCAGATTATTTTCCTGTTATTGCAACTAATATACCTTCTTATCAATTTATCATGGCTTAACCTTTTCTCAATTTTTTCTATTTAGGCATTGTTTTAAGCCATAAAAACTTTTTCAGTTGAGCTTTTTTAGGTCTGCAAGATAAATTTGTGTAATATCTTTCCCAAAAAATTCAAAATAGTATAGTTAAAATAACCATATGTTACGAATCACTAGAAAAAAATGCAAAACATGTGCGTTAATTTTGAATTCTTTAATGTAAAAATTAGACAAATATTTAACTATATAGAGAGTTGAGTGATTTAGACTTCTAAATTACCGAATTTATTCTTTAATAGTGTAATAAATGCATGAACCTTAGAAATGATCATTGTTGAGTAGTATACTACAATAAAATATAACATTTTATATTAAAAAATATAAATTTTCAATCTAGAACAACACTAAATTTTATTTCTATATATATATTAAACATATGATCGTCTGTATTAATAAAGTATTTTTCGGTTTATGAGATTTTTAATTTTAAATGATTTTAAGAAACTTTAATATTGTAATAAGCAAATTATTGTGCCGTGGTTTTATTTTCGATAGCTATTGTTACAGTATAAAGAATATGATCTCATCGAGTATATACTAGGCTTAA
The DNA here is from genome assembly GCA_000230595.3 of Edhazardia aedis USNM 41457. Lineage (NCBI taxonomy): Eukaryota > Fungi > Microsporidia > Culicosporidae > Edhazardia > Edhazardia aedis. The sequence continues at coordinate 90,376 of AFBI03000003.1, forward strand.
AAATATAGTTATATTTTTTATAATGAATTTTTAGAAAAAATCAATTTTATTGAAAAAAATTATTCAGATAAATTCCCTTTCAAGTTGTAAATTACTTTACTTTAGCTATTATCAATAATGATTCTTTACTTTTTTGCCAATACTGTATAAAAAAAAATAGTAAAATACAAATTATAATAAGGTTTATTTTTTAAGACTAGAATTTACACAGTAAAAAATATTTTATAAAATTTACACATAAAGAGAAGATATAATATAAAATAAATATATATTTCACAGGATAATATACTATAAAGGTGTATTTTATAACCTTCTAAGGTTTATAATTTTTTTGTATTTTATGATAATTTTTGCGACGGTGAAAATTGTAAATTTTTTAAATAGTGATAACAGAATTAAATGCTATTTCTTCTTAATTCAGACAATACCGGCATTCATTTAAACTTTAAAAAATATTTCTAAATATATATTGTTTTTTAAACTAAAATATATACAATTACGTGTAAAAATACATTTTGATAGTTGAATCAAGAAATTAATAATACCGAATTTATATTTATATTTAAGTTTTTCTTTCCACTTTCGAATACATTCTTATTTGGGTTGCAATTTACACGGAAGATTTCAAAAATATTAATATATTTTGGTGTATAAATAGCTTTGTTTTTCAAATATACAGAGGAAGAGAAAACAATATAAGATGAAATAGAATTAAAGATTGAAGATTTTTTTGCAAAATGTAAAAATATTGAAAAAAAACAGTTTTAAAACGTTTTTCGGTCTTTTTAATTTATATAAAGTAATTTTTACTGCCGCTTTATTAGTAAATTATAATAAAATAATTTTTTCGTTGCCATATATAATCTTAGATTGCTAAATATATTGGTTTTATTGTTTATGTACATATTTTACACGATAGTTAACACTGTAGTTATATAGTTATTATATAGATTCATCTTTTATTGTCTATCATGTTACCTTGTTTCACCAATAATATTGAAAAATATCTTAAAAATATAATATATTTTCTTTATAAGTAAAATAACTCAAAAACCATAACATTTTTTCTGCAGCAATAATATTCTTATGATGTAAATGTATTTCCACTTGAAATGTGAGCAATATTTGTTCCATTCTGTCTATATATACGATATAATTGTTTATATTTTCTTTATTTGAAACACAAAATTGATGCATCTTTCGTAATGTTTTTTTCATATAAAATAGACAGAAATTTTATGTTCTAAATATAGCGGGGTTTTTTTCGTAAATTAATATATAAAAGCTAAAATATTCGCAAAAATTTTTGTGTTTATTTGTATATGTTACATATTGTGCATACAATATAGTAGTGCTATATGTGTTAGTCGTAACACTGTAAATTTATGTCGTTGATCAATTTTTTTTTTCAGAACTAGATTATGTAATGATATAAAATTACACGTTATTATAAAAACAACAAAATGAAATTTACAAGGTAAGTTCTGAATATGCCGATTAGAAAGAATAACGAGAATAAAGAAATATACATGTGAACAACCATATCAATATAAACTGAACTACCACTCTTTTTATAAGTAAGGGCTGGTTTATACCTCTGATTATTTTATTTTTACTTTTTAATTTGGTTTTTGCTTTGTATTCTAATCAACTTTTAATATACAAAAATGACGCACCAGAAGCAAATCACATACAGTAGAGAGTATACCGAAGTTGCGAACAGGTTTAAAAACGGTAAGTACAAAATATTAGTAAGGTGATCTCTATCCCTAGGTAATATAGATATCGAAAAAAAAGACTGTGTTTGTGGGCAAATGGTTTTTAAAAACGTATCGACTTTGCTTTTGTACTTTTTTCGCATCCTAGTGTTTTCCCTGTTCATTTAATCTTAGGTATCAATATTCTAATATAGTAAGCAATTAAGGATTTTATACTTGTGTAATGTAGAAAATAATAACTAGTTAGGATGTATGTACCATATTAAAGAAACCATACCAAAATATTAACTTTTAATATATTGTAGGATACAACAATTACTAATATATAAACAAAATTCTATCGAATACACTGCTTTCAAATGTATTTTTGTTGTACTCTCGAGCTGTGCCAAAGTGCTATTATTTGTCTGCGGAAAAAAAAATATAAAAACAAATATTAAATTTAATTAACGTGCAGTTAGATATTTAAATACCCAAGAAAGCCTAAATAGTTTATTCAAATCAAAAAATCGACATGTGCAAATAAAAATCATTCGATATAAAAAATACGTAGAATAGAACCAAAAATTGTATTTTTAATGAAATTATTACATATAGTCTAATGTACAACAAAATTTTGTTGAAAAAAGTATATAGCAATATAATATGTAAGAATCAATTTTATATAAAATAATACATGCATATTAATTTTATTTAACAAATAATTTTTTATGCGAAAATTAAAAATTGATACAGTTATATGATATACTTTTCCATTTTTTTTGTAATAATTATCTTTTTTTAGAAAGGGTTTTGCAATATTTTTTATGTGTTTGGTTTTAAAGTGTGATAGAAGTTTTATTAGATTGTTGTAATATTTAAATTTACGGATTGATAACTGTAGTACCTGCATCTATATTAATTAATTTAATGGGGAAGAAGAATTCGTATACGAAAAAATATACTTTTTAGTAACATAATTTTTTGTGTTAATTGTATGTATTTCCTTTTATTACTTTAAATTTAGGTAGACTCAAAAAGGCATATATTACAGGATTCAAATTTTAAAGTTAACTTTTTTGAAAGTATTGTGTTATTTTTAAAATGAATTGTAAATTGTTGATTTAAATTTTTTCGAGAACAAAAAGTAAAAAGTCATATTCAAAGTTGTAATATAGAGGTTATGTAAGAGTAAATTTTTATGAAATTAGTGTGGAATCTTTCAATAAAATTATGGCCCTTGTTGAATAAATAAAAATGCATGCAAAATGTAGGGAAATATTAGGGTATAATTTTCATAAGATTTCATTCATTTTATGTGGGTAACAGTTTTTATAAATTATTTTTATGTGACATAAAATACAATCTTTATTATCTTGAGATAATTATTTTTTTGAGATGTTTGAAAGGTTTTTCTTTTTAAAATTTAATTCAATCTAAATATATGAAACGTATAGGAAAATATTTGGTGCATATATAAATTTTACGGATAAAAGTGAACAATATATATTCATTATCTAATGTTTTAAATATCATGGCATTAAATCATCAATCATTATATTATATTTTTTCTATATTTAAGTTTTCATATTCAAAAAGAATATGTTCCATTTCAACACGCATTAATACATTTTCTAGTTACATCATGGATTTATATTAAATAAAATGATATAATTAATTTATGTAATAGTGGAAAGTACTAGCCGATTTTCTATAAATTTGCGAAAAAAAACTTCGCAATAACCTTAACTATATTTGATAAGTTCATGTTTAACGCAATAAAAAAGTATTTTTGAGTTGCGAAATGCCTTTATAAATAAAATAACAGTGATTTTAAACAAAACATGTTTTATAAAAAATTATGGATTAATTTACTAATGTTAAAAACCCAGAACATTCTATTTATAATTAAATTAAGATATTAATTATTATACTTGCTTATGTATAAGTAATTTAGTTAATTGCTATAATAATAAAAGAGAACTTTTATTTATTCTAAGTTCATTTTCGATCATTAAATTTTTAATTATCATTAAAATGAATATCTAGAACATATTCCAAATTTGCAAAACAGTCATTCCGCTTATAAAATTTCCTCTCAGCATGAATATTTAAATTTTACAAAAGTTTTTAAATAACCCTTCTTTTACAGCAACAATTTATTAATAGCAAAAAATGCGATGAAAATGTTTGAAAGATTAAAAAAACCGTTTTTCTTGTATTAATATATATTCCAGATCATTCCATTCCTTTTTTATTCATTTTTTAAGACGAGACCATTCCAATTTGAATTTTTTTAATTTATTACATTTTTGTTAAGTACCGGAAAAAAGAAACACCCTTCAATTAATCAATGCAAGACAAAAAATGCTACATAGACCAAATTGTATGGTCGCAGTTTGATCAGTATCCTTATTGGCCAAGCCGACTAGCAGACAAAGAGCAGACAAGAAACCTCAGGGAATATTATCACAGGGAAGACGGAACGGGTGTTCTTTTTCTTGGTAAAAAGCAAGAGTGGGGATTAGTTGACAACGAGAAGATAAAGCCATTCAAGAAGTTCTACAAAGAGTTTTGTACAGCAGAAGATTCTGAGGAGTTCAAGCTGGCCATCAAACAAGCTGAGGACTTCATAGCTCAGGCAGAAAGTGGCGATTTTACCATGTTTCATAATTATCCGGAAATGGAGTTAGATGTGAGTAGGAAAAGAAGAAAGAAGAGCGTAAGAAAAAGCATGTCTAAAAGTAGAAGTTTTGATAGGAGTCAGGAATTAAATGAAAAGAGAATGTCTATGAAAGTTCAAAACGAGCCTGCTAGTATTGATAACTCAACTGTTGTAGAAACTTCTTCGGCTGTTAATGCATCACTACAAGAAGAAGAGAAACCAAAAGTAAGCATGAATAATGAAAAAATTAATGTAGAACAGAGCGATGAATTGAATAAAGATGTTATTGTGCCTAGTGTCTCACAAGCTACGCCCTCTGGAGAAGTGAGTAATAATGAGCTAACTGTTGAAGAGAAGTCGGAAATCAGAACAGAAATTAATGCACCAATTGAGACAGAATCTAGTCTACAATCTAATATTAATGCAACAGAAACAATAACTGATTCTAGCCCACAGACCAATATTAATGCATCAGAAGTAGAGAAAGAATCTAGTCCACAATCCAATATTAATGCAACAATTGAGAATGTGTCTAGAGCTGACATTTCACCAGAAATTAAAAAAGAAGAAGCAGAAAAAATAATAAATGTTGAAGCTACTACTGAAGAAGCGGTTGTGTCACCTACAAAGGAAGAAGTCCCATTACCATTGACTCCAAACATTTCAAAAGAAAACTTAGAGATGTCTTCTGTCAATTTTATTTCTGTTAACAGTGTTGATGCAGAAAATAAAAAAGTAGAGGAAACGGTGCAGATTGTCAATCAACAAGCAGCTGAAGAAAGAAAAAATGATGAACAGGAAAATGGTGTTGAGTTAAAGAAAATTGATGAGGAAATAACTGAAAGCAAACAAGGTGATCATTCGATTGATTCAAAAGAGAATTTAGATAATAATGATATGAAAAATCAGGAACAATCATAATGAATTAAATAATAAGTCAATTAAATCAATAGGTCAAATAATATCTTATTTTTTATGTTGATATTTTGTTATAATTTTTTTTATTTTTTAAATGGAACAAGTTCGAATGATCTTTTTTTATGTACTAGAACATTCATCTATATTCCTTTTCATGCGTATTTTTGTTTAAAACCATTTCAATTCACATTTTTTAATTCAATCAAGTCTCTGCTCTAACTTACCCATTATTATATAATTCAATTAATTAATGACTCATTTCGAAAACATTTATATATAAATTGGTATTGTTTAGTTAATTTCAAGTATAAGTACATACATATATATAATTTGAAAGCATGAAAGAATTATATTGAAAAATAAAATATATTTTCATATTATATGTTAGAAAAACTAGGGATAACATTAGAATAATAAATTTGTAGGAATTAAAGAGAATACACATGGATTTGCAAAATAATTTTAGATTTTTTCGAAGTATTCTATAAATAATAGGCTATTCTAGAATATTATATTTATCAAAAATGGAACATGCACCAGAAACAAGAAAAAACATTTAAAAACACTATAAAAAATATAAAATGCAAAAATAAATTCCAAAAATAAATTTAATCTATGTGAATACCATCTAACAGACTTAAATTTCACGCTTCTTGTACCCATAGATATTATTCCCTAAATACACAAACTCACCGGAATTACAACTAACAACTTCAAATATTTGGTGTTCATTGATTTTTACGTATTGCTTTATCGGCGTACTTGTTCCTTCTGTCTCGTCTTTATTTTCTTTAATATTTGTATTGTATTTACTATTTGCTTGTCTTTTCATGTCTGATTTTTTTTTAGTTCTTGTTAAACAGGGTATTTAATGAATTTTACTCTAAAAATGGATTTTATAATGAATACAAATTATGATGTTTCTTGTTTCAATAGAATTTTGATGTGAATCAAATTTAAAAAAAAATGAATTTTATATTAAGTGAAAATAAAATAAATAGTTTCGAAATACTTTGAATTTTATTACAAATTTAAATCACTCAATTTATTTAATATAATAATTTATTTTCAAAAACAAAATTAAATAATATTCATTTAAGTCTGCGAAATAAAAATTTGTTTAATTCAAAAATATTAATAATAAATGATTATAAAATGAACATTAAAAAATAATTAAACATAAATAAATCGTACAAACGCTATTATTGTATTTTATTTCATTACATTAATCTACCTTTCATATAATACCTAAATAATTTCTATTCTTTTTTGATTATCTAAGCAAATGTCAAAATTAAAGCCCCTTTATCTATCAATCTAATTGAAAAAACATTCTTTTTCTTTTTTTAATAGAATTTTGACCATGATATACATTTTTAGAATTTTCTAACACATCTCAAAATTTATAATCTTTTTTTATTGTACTATGAAAAAATGAATTTTCTCTTACAATTGTGCTATTTAATAATTTTTAAAAGTTATTTTTATATAAAATAATATAAATAGAAATTCAAGTTCGATCTTTATCTTATTCATACTCTAAAAATAAATTTATTTAAAAAATTTGAAAAAATAATAATGCAATCTTTTTAAAAGATATTAAAAACATAATAGAAATAGAATTCGGATAAGCAATAATTTGATATACAAAGGTATCATTAATGCGTAATAATGTATTTTTAATAACATTTTTGTTAATTCTTATTAAAGTATTGCAAGAATAAATTGAAACATCAATGCACTGTTTTATAGAATAATTTAAATTAAAAATTTACATCAATAATATAAAACAACTATATAAGTACCTTTTTTCTTAAAAATATTTTAAAATAATATATATTTTATTTTTAATTCACTTTTATGGAAACAGTATGACCATTGTGGTATTAATTACCACATTAATTCTTCTTTAATTAATTTAATTTTTCTTAGAAAAAATGCAGCATAAAAGCATTTTTAACCCTTAATGATGATGAATAAAGAAAATACTGCACAAGCAGCAAAAGAATGTTATAATCGTCCACAAGGACTCAATATTATAAATAAAACTTCTTATACCAAAAGACCCAATAACAATACCAGTTATTTGGAAAATTATTTTAAATCTGGATTTTTTCCTTATTTATATGCCACAACCATAAAATACCTTTTTTTTATTTAAGAACTGTCAAGCCATTGTTGTTTTAACATTTTTTTGTATAAAAAATTATCTTTAAATAGTTTACAAATTATTTATTGCCCCTAAATTTCTTAATTTAATTTTTAAATACCTTCTTGATCAATTAACCATTATACCAATTTCAAACATAAATGCAACTAAAAACAATGTTACTTATAACCGAAGCCCAACGTTTGGTAAAAAAAACTGAGTACCTGTACCTATTTCATAACTACCATATGTTAGCTAGAAAAAACCTAGAGCAGGAAAAGCACTAAGCGAATAAATCACATTTAGTGGCTATAGGCTACAAATAAAAATTAAAACAATCAATACTTTATTCAATAAAATAATGCTATTTTTTTTACCGTTACAACGTATGAAATTTTTTGTTTGAAAAAAATTATGAACTATTATCAAAATGAAAAAAAAATAGAAGTACTTTTATATTGAATATTGTAGAAAAAACAAACATATAATTAACATTTATAAATTCACTTATGGTGGAAAAATAAAAAAAATAGAATTGGATTTAGATATGTGTAAAAACCATAATATCAATTTTCGTTATACACTGCAAATTACTAGCACAATTTCATATTTAATTTATATAGTGCGGGCTTCGTGAATAATATTACGAAAGAATAGATACTTATAAAAATGTCATGTAAAGAAGATTCACAGTTGGTTGCAAATTAAATTCTAAAAGATTAAAATAGTTATGTTGTTATATTTATTATTATTACCATAATGATTACTACTAATATCATTGCTACTACTATTATTACTACAACTAAAGTTATTTTTATTGTATAACATTCTCCTTCGTTCTTTTCTCTTTCTTTTAATACTTAAATAACTTTTTGTGACGTTTCTTTTCTCTAAAAAATCACAAAAAATATCAATATATTAATGTTTTATTTTTTTTACGTATACACATTTCTTTAATTTTAAAAATGAAATTAGTTTCACAATACTAAAAACATAAATTTACTTTTAAAATGCCAATAAGATCAATTTAAAATAACTTGCTTATATTACTATTTTTAATACATTAAATATATGTGTTATTGTATATCACAAAAAAGAACTAAAAATTATTCTGTAAAGGTTTAATATATGATCGTAGTCCAGGTTTTCGCTGGTCTCCCAGCATAATGTCTTGGTTGTGCCTTCCTAGTCTGGTATATCTGCTGTTTTATATAATGGTTTGTTTATCATGTGTTTTATTAGTCGTAAAGGACACTGAAATTTGTAAGGCTTTGATTGTTTAATTTCAGTAATTGCAAATAAAAGGTTTTTTCTAACCTTTTATTTCACAGAGTCGCCGAGAAATCTGATGCCATAGACAAAGTATTTAAATATCATTATTTTTTGAAGAATACTGTACTAGAGTTGTGGAAAAGAGGACAAAATCTTCCCCTTGCACTTAAGAATCTCATATTTAACTGCCACAATACATATATTTAACCCTCTTTCGATCTACAAATGAATTGACAGATACATAATTGTAACGAAATAAATTTAAAACACCTTTATATACCTACAAAAAAAAACAAAATAATAGAAAATTTGTTATCGTCATTAGAAGTATATATATTTAGGAAGGAATTTAATAATAATGACGGTTATTTCTTACAAGAAAACGGCTTTAATTAAATCTTAATATTATGAAAAGGACATTAATATCTATTATAAAATATATAAAAATGAATTTAAGTATTTTTTAAAAGACAGAGTATAACATAAAATTTTTCCTCAACTGCGTGTAAATTTTATTGATCAAACAAAAATAATTATGATTTGAATGTTGATTAAAAGTGATACAGTTCACATGATAGTAAGGTAAAATATTCTAATCTCTCAATTTGAAAAACTAATATTTATTAGTTGGTTAGATTTAACATGTTTCTTAAATCATGTCGTTTAAAAAAGTTTTTCATATACTTTACAAATATAATGTAATTTGAAATAAACATCATTTATAAAAAAATATGTTTATCTATAAAATAATAAACAGAAAAAAATGTCTTTTTCATGCAATATTATGAAATCCATAGCAAGAAAAAGTAACATATAAAAATTTAATTTAAGATATTTTTTAATTATAAATAAATATATTCAAGAAAAAATGAACATATATTGCAAGTTTTTTATTCATAGTATATGCATTAATGGTTATTTATTTTTTCGTTTTGAAACTATTTGGATGTGAAATTTATGTAATTGTGTTTTTCTTCCTTTGCAACGAACAAATTAACAAAAGTGCATTATTTTGTCTAATATTTTTATATTTTTTAATTTTTGCTAATCTGTTTAGAATTTCAATCTTAAGTCCTTATTTCAATGCACAATAAAATAAATTATTTTCGAATTTAGTGTAAAATTTATGTAATATCTATCTTTGGTAGTTAATGGTTTTTGTTTATTATTTCTAGATATCGATTTTTATAGCGTAATGAAGCACAAAAAACTGTTTTTAAAAATAAAAAATTCTTAAATATCTAAAAAAAATTCTCATTAAGTTTTTTAAACACCTATAAAAATTTGGAATTAAATAAGAACTAATGAGAAATTTTTATAAAATATTGTATATGTAAAAGATTGTATTATTTTAATATTCTAAAATTTACATTTGTTTTCTATCACTGAAAAAGTATAATGATTATAAATACAAAATATTTTATTTAATATAACATGCATATAAATATTTCGTATGAATATTTGTAGATTCTTTATTTTGTTTGTAAAATAGTACGAAGTCTTTAATATTTTCTTTTTAAATTTTAACCGAAGTTTGTATATTTAATATTAATTTGTATAAAATACTAAAGTAGAAAATAGTGTTTCCGTTGTAAAATGGGCTTTTATTTTGTTAATGTCTCTTTATATTTTTACATTTTTAATTCAAGAAAAAATGTATGTTTGATATTCCCCTTTTTTTAGTATGTCTATGATACACGAAGTTTGAACAACATTTTGATGAATTTTAATATTTATTTGATGTTTATTCGTGCATGTTTGCTGATAAGAAAAAATTAAATACGTTTTCTATTTTGATCAGAGAAAAGCTTAAATAAATCTTCGATAAATAACTGTCACGAAATGATTCTTTTTATTTTTAACTTAAATTCATCAAATGATAGGAAACAGGGAAGATTTTGAGGTCGACCTATAACTTTTAACCACTTTGTCTTATATTTTAATTGGTCTTCATACATAATCACTTTTATTATCATTAAATTTTTTTCCAAATAATAAAGTCATTATAAAACATGTTAATATAATTATCTTTAAGACTAACAAAAAATTTAAAGTTTTTTAATATATGAAGGATATTTTGTACAAAATTCTTCAGAATTAATAGTCAATTCAGGACTTGCAATATTATATTCCATTAATAATAAAGCTCAATCATGTTATCAATACAAATAGTACGATAATAACAGTGTCTGATACTTAAATTACATTTTGTCACATCGATCATATACAAGCTGTGGAACGAGCAAAAAAATATGCAAAAGGCATTTTTTCATTTATAAGTCAATGATTTTACTATAAATGATCCAAAATATACATCTGTGACCTTTTTTAACGATGAAAATATAATTATAGTATTTTATATGTTTTTGTTTTACTTGCAAATTAAGATTTTTAACCTTTTTTGTATCAGATGTAAAAAATGATTTAAGTCCTATAGATATTCTATTCAGCGAATTTCATAATTCGTCTACTGATTTAACAGGTATAAGATATAAATAACTCATATAAATATTATAAAAACCCGTAATTAATGATATTTTTTAACTTTTTCGATTCCTTAACATTTTGATACAGCTGAAATAAGAAAAAATTCTAATCGACTGGTAAATCAATTAATACAAAGTTTTAACTAAAATTTGATGTTTTTTCTTCGTACAAGAAATCATTCTTATCACAGGTTCGTCCTTCGCTTGATCATCTTTACTCTTTAATTTGTCTTTCACTTATACAAATTTAAAGTTTTTTTCCATTTTTTTCTGATGTTTAATTTTGCCGAAATTTATTGCTGGATTCTTCTTTTCATCAAAAAAATGTTTTTTAATGAGAAAATTCCTTCATGTGGTTTAACGGTGCATTTAGTATCACAATACTTTATATCACATTTCTCATATAATTTAATAATATTTTTCGTGTCCACCATTATTCTTTGTATCTCTTTCAATGTCATAATTTCCTTATTAATTGATTAAAGATAATAAATCGTTGGCGTGATTGGAAAAAATCATACCGATTAGAAAATTATTTTAAACAGCTTTAGCTTAATATCTTGTCTTTAAGGGCGGAAAAGAATTATTTTACAAATAAAATTTCAAAACATTTACATATCAATTAGAAAAAGTAAAATTCAAATTTGTTACATTTATTTAGATGATTTTTCTTATGAGACATGGTTAAATAACCATTACCAATAATGTTTTTACATTTCACACCGTAAATTTCTTACTAAAATGTTCCTTTAAAACTATTATTCATTTAATTGATAAATAATACCACACGTTATCAGTCTACCACCGAAGTGATTGCCTTACTGCAAATACAACTAACTACGGCAAATCCTTAATAGGTTACTGTTAAACTACATTCTTATTCTACCACCTTGTTCCTTTTAAAACATTATAGGAAATTCACCCCTAAGATTAATGTGTAAGAATCAAGTGGAAGAAAAAGCGTAGGAAAGATGTGAACCGACGAATACTTGCTTTAAAAACCACTGTATTCGTGTCAACACCAATAAAAAATCATTTAAACTCTTTTTATCTTTATATTAATTATATTTACGCTACTCCAATAGACCACCTTTGGAGTCTAGGAATATTCTTCTTCTTTTTCCTTTGTTTTTTTTATCTTAAATGATCTTTTGTGATTTTTCCTACCTCTAAAAATCACCAACAATATTCAATTTAAATTTATTCCGTTTTGTGTCCAAAAAATAATGTCATTCAATTTGAGATATTCAATATAAATATTTTAAAAATATCCATATAATACTGTAATTTAAATTTAAAATTCAACTATTTGAATTTATTCCAAAATTATAATATTTATCACAGATTTATTTCCTATTCCCATCCACATTTTTGAAATATAGGCTTTTTCAAAATATTGCATCGGATGCATAAAACTATTATTATTGTTGTCGACGCCGAGCGTCCAAAACGTCCAAAACTTATGTAATAACTAGGAAAAATACGTTATAAGCGTAATTAATCAACATTATGATAAATTTGTCTACATTTGTACTTTATTGACATTCTAATGTTATTATCAACGCAAAAACAATTTTTTCATGATTAGTTTGTATTGCGAAATATCGAAATGCGTTTAATTCTTTCTTAGAAAAAATAAATGTATTTAAAAAAATATTCACCCTTCCAAAAAATATATTTTTAATTCTTCATAATGTCTTCAATTAATAACAATTATAATTACACAAAATCTTATAAGAATATTTATAGGGGTTTACTGAATAAAAGGCTAATATTACTATTTCTGTTGTTTTTATGAATTTTTTTTTAAGTATTGGAAAAATTACTTTATTTGTTATCATTAAGAGAAATAAGGTAAAAAGAATGTGATTTTTCAAATCTTAGAGTTTGAAAGTAAAAGAAAAAATGGAATTTATAGTAGAATATAATAAATTTTATATTTTTTTTATATTTCTATGGGCAACTTTTCTCTGTTAATATAACATACAAAGACAACAAAATTTAATACCCTCACAAAGTTCTAAATGTAAAGTATACTTTGAATTCTATTACTATGTAATCGTCAATATATGGTTAATTATTTGAATTTCTTTTATCAGCAAATATTAAACGATTATTATTTTTAGATAATTTCAGCTTTTATTTTTAGTAAACATTTCTAAAAGAAATAATGTCTTAAGTTCATCATTAACCATATCAGATTTTAATTTTTTTTCATAATTTCGACGAATTTAACACATTAAATGGTCATTAATAATGTGTAAATTAGATAAAGGCTGCATGAAATTTCTTTTTATTTTAATTTTCCGAGCATCTGCTTCAAGATCTTTTCATGCATACATTTTGATAATTTCTATTGTTGATCTTTCTTCTTTTTGTTTTAGATAGCTATTTATGCTTACATTCAATTCTGATTTTCCGGTGATTTTTGCGAAATTTTTTGATATGCATCTGATGGTCGATTGCAATCAGTTTTTATTGATCAACAATTGATACAATCTTCATGAAATATTGTTACAGAAAGGTTTAGAAAAATATTTTTAAATTTTCTTTGCACATCTTCTGTCGATTTGGTACAGAGAAACAAATTCAAAAAGCAACATTAAAGAAATTTTAATGCAATATCGAATTTACAACTACTCAATGAGACAAAAATATTTTGTATTCACAGAAAATATAATATAATATAAAAAAATATATAAAACATATTTAACATTTTCTTCTAATTTTATTTATCTTTTAGATTTATTTTTTATTGAAACATCATATGATGTTCTAATTAGTATTATATCATTTATAATATCGGAAAATCTCTCTATAATTATGTATTGAAAGTATTTATTGCTAAAAAAGACCAATCATATGGCAACTTACAATTTGAAATATTATGACCTATAGTTACATGTATATAAAACATTACCATTTTATAATAGATTTATGTACAAATAAATATTTTTTTATATAAATAATCAAATATTTAATATTTTAATATGAATGTTTGTTTGCCTTTTAAACAAATTTATAATAATTTAATGCTAATTAACAAACTAATTACGTGGATAATTTATTTATATAACAGTAAATTATTAATATTTTTTAATTGTTTGCGAATGCAGAATAATACAATTCGCTTTACCAAGTATTTTAAAATTCTAAATTAGTGCTTAATATATGCATTATTTGTTTTGTGGCGTATTTTTTAGTAAAATCTTTTTAATAAAAATCAAATCTCTTAATATATTATTTCATTATGAACTTTTCAATTTTTTTTATTGGATTTTTTACAAATTTACGAAATTGACAACATTTTAGAAACAAAAACATGTCTGGATAATAATATGAAGTGATGAAATTTCATTTTTTTTCACATAAATGAATTCAAAAATAGTTGACTAAAAATTCAAAGTTCTGTATTAAAAAATTATTTTTTGTATACTTATATAAATTTTGACTAAACCTAATTAAAATATTTTTTTCATTTACCAATGACAAATTTCAAATTTTCGATATTTCTGGTTTTTTTGAAATGAGATTTGATTAAGAATTTTTTTACAAATAATATTCGCCAAATTCCAACGAGTTAATTAATTTTTTAAAGACGTTCATTATTGTTTTATTGGTATTTTAATTAATAATGCAATGGCAAAAAATATATAAATAATTATATTCTTAAAACTAGGAAATGTATGTTGTATCAATTGTTCTATTTCTCGTATGTGCAATTAATGCTGCCGATAGTAATTCAAGAGACCAGGATTTATCAGTGGTTGAAGATAAAAAAGTAAGAGATTTTGAAACGAGAAGAAAAAGTCTCGGAATATCAAAATTAGGAACAGAAAAAATTAAGAAAACAGTTGTGACAAAGGAAGATTTTGATGAAGAGGAATTTAAAAAATTGGCGACCTCAGACATGAAAGCCAAATTAGATTCAATTTTTGCGAAGCTACGTTATGATACAAGTAAATATATAAAATTAGAAAATAATATTTATTCGTCAGAAATATATTTAGATTTCATAAAATTATATTTAAAATCTTTAGCAATTGATAGCATAGTGCGCAAATCTTGGCTAATCGCACGGTATGCAACAAACGCATCGGCAAATAAAATTGAAAAATCCGATTTTGAAGATTATCAAAATTTATTAAAAGAATTATTTCAAAAAATAAATGCAACAAAAAATAATATTGAAAACTTAAAATCTGAAAGATCACTGAAATTAGAACATTAGTGGCATAAACGCATTCTTTTGGAATTAAAAAATTTTAGCAGCTTATGAAGCACTATATAAATTCTGAACAATCAGAAATATATTTAAAGTACTTTGATTCGTTAATTTTATATTTTACTATTGTTGAAATTGGTTTATTTAGCTTGTAAATGTTTATGCGCTTTTTTTGGTCATGTTTAAAATATTAGTATTTTTTGCTTTATAGCTAAATTTATATAGATTTTTTTTCTTTGCAAAGAAGGAATTTGACCGAATTTAAAGATTCTAAAATATAAAATTGATGATTTATTTAAATAAATTAATGAATGAATACTTCCGATCATTACAAATTATTAATATTTATCTTTTTATATTCATACTTTATTAATTTTGATATTATTATAACAACCGATTCAAATTCTACTTTTACCTTATTTTTTTTGTTCAGAAAATATTTTGTCATTTTATATTTTTTGTGATTTCATAAAATATTTTCTGATATAAAAATAAGTAGCAAAAATTATATCAATTTTCAGTTTATAGCTTTCTAAAAATATAAAAACAGAAAGAAAAAATTATATATAATCATTTTTGATAAAACAGACTCAATGCGTAAATCAAATATTTATATTGTAACTTTTATTTGATTAAAATCATAATGTAAAGTATATCGACGATTTTGATAAAAGAAAAGCGAATATTGATAATAGATGTTGCATACACTACTGCAATTAGATTCTTGGCAAAAACCCATTTCTTTGATCATTAATTCCTTGAATTGCGAATCACAAAACGTTACCCATCATTTAAAGAAATTTAATACCACGGAAATCGCTGATAATAAATGCTTATGAGGCTTTTAAAAGCATTTTTATGAAAGAAAGACCTATTATACCACAATTTTTTTCACTTCCTTACATTTCACTTGTTTAATTAAAGGCTGAAATCGGCAAATGTTCATTACACATCTATGTATTTATTTGATTTTGTTATATACTCTTAAAGTTTTGTTTTACTATGAATGATCAATTTCTTCCTCTTTTTGTTATCAATATCATACAATGGATGCTTTCAGTAATTTTAAAATGCTTGTAGAAAAATGAATACTGAATTTTGGAAATGCCTTTAGGATAAATATCACATATTATTTATTCAATTAAAATAGTTGATTTTTTAGATTAAATTGTTAGTCTAAGATGAATCTTTTAAAATTTTATAATTGAGCATTTTGGATTGAATAATAATTAGTTTTTAGCAAAAAAGAAAATAATTTAAAATGGAATTTTTGTTAGTAATTTTTTAAAGATTAGAAAGATCGCAAAAAACCATTTAATGCTAAAAGAAAGATCAAAAGAAGAAGATAAATAATAGTGCTAGCGTAAATTTTAGTAACAAAAAAATGATGTTCATAGTAAAAACATTAATAGTAATACTAATTCAACCGATATTAATAACAAAAATTATCTAAATAAATATAACATGAATAATATTTTACATATTCAAATCAATATATTAATATTTTATTTGCAAAATAGAAATTTGCATCCATTACAGGACAGTTTTTGTAGTGTGTATAGCGTTTCTGGCGTAGAGCAACATAATAGTAAAAATTTCCAAGGATAACCACCCCCTTTAAATTTTAATAAGAAAAGATGAAAATTTTTCTAAACAATTAGAATAAAAAATTTCCTAGCTCATCGAACTAAGTATTTTCTCCTTTCTTCTTAGCAGATTTTTTAAGCAATTTAATTCACATTTAGTCACACTTCGAACATTGAATAGGTGATTCTTTTTGTGCTACATTAATTACCTTTAAAGGTATAAGCATGAGCATATTCATAAAGAAAACAAATTCACCTGAATTCCACACTGTTTTGTTCAGTAAAATTTTTATTGAGTAAAAATATAGACCTGCAAAAAATACTATGATTGACTTTGTCGCGCTATATTGAATTTTCATTATAGGTATTGTCGGATTAGTGAACATCTTTTATGCCGAAGAAATCACGACGGATAAAGATCGACCAATAAGATCCTTACATTTGGTTCTATCAGAAAATTCCAATTGTAATCTGATTGTCCGAGAAAATTCTGCTCCGATTTAGGGAATAAAAGAATCTCTATATTCTAACCGATCCACAATCATCTTGGAGAAAGAAAAAGACTGGAAAGACAATTCCAACAAAAAGAACAAATATTCACTTCCAAACAACCGAGCATTCCGATGCTTATGTTATCGTCTCTTTAGAATTCTTTATTTTCTCTTTTTATTCTTCTTCTTTTGATTCTCAACACGGGAAATCATACAGTATTTTTTAAGTTTTTTTGTTATCAATTACTGACAAATTTTTTTCTGTTTTGCGCTTTCAAAGCTACAAAAATCTATAAATCCTCAAAAGATGACTTTTTATATATTTTATTTTGTCTGATTTCAAATTTATGTTCGAAAATTATAATGTGTTTTCTAATTTTTATATTTCAATTAAAAAAAATAAATAATTTCAATTTTTATGTCTATTTTAACATATGAATTATATAGTTGGCTTTGATTTTGCGTCTATTCTGACTATTTGGTTTAAAATGAATTTTTGTAGTCAATATTATAATACTAGCTTTATTATTTCATATGGTACTTTCGTGAATAAACAATTGTAGATTTCCGAAGAGATGTAAATTTTATACATTCATTTCATCTGAACATAAAATTGTTTTGCTAGGAGAAAATACTGTTCATATCAATAAATTAAATGATTTGCGTTGGTAATTTTTTCTCTCTGCGATTTTTAAGCTTTTATATATTTTTTTGCGCGTTTATATACATTAAAATGGTGTAAATTGATTATTTAGGTTATAATTGTTCGTGCCGAAATTGACTAATTTTAGTCAATTAATTTATTTAAATTACTCTGAATACTTATATGAATATTTACAGCATGAATATCAAGTATATAATTATTAAATTGTGCAATTTACAAAATTATAATAATAAAAAAAAATTGTTCATTAGTCAACAATTTTTAGTTTTCACAGCTTCAGAATAATAAATTTTAATTAAATTCGTATTAATTTTTTTTATGCATTTCTTGAAGTTTTCATAAAATTTTCGGGATCAATAATTATCGATGTATTAAAAAAACACATGTTAATGCGAATAAAAATATGTAAAATCCTTTAAAAGATACATCCAAATATATATAGATTAAAAATATCGATGTAAAAAAATTTAAACAGAATCACTAGTCATAGCAGCGAAAAAAAACCTGACACCAATTTGTCAATATTTTATGTAAAATGCAAGATTTTTATCAAGAATCACATACTCAAATTATTTTCTAATTCAAAAAAATACTACAAATTGAAACAACCATAAATCGTTAAAAAATACCTTTTTATGATTTCTTATTAAAAAGATTGAATCTTTCAAGTTTGTACGATAATGTTTAAATTGTCCTGTAATGAGAGAAAATAACTTTTTTTCAAATAAAATTATAAAATATTGATATATCGATTTGGAGATGTAAAAAAAGTTATCGTTAAATTTACTTAAATAATTCTTGTTATTACTATCATTTATACTACTGTTTTTACTAATGTTTTATTATGAACACCATTATTTCTTCAACTATAATTTCCACTAAAATTATTTTTTATTTTATTTCCTTTTTTTTCTTTCTTTTTATTTTATTTTTTTTGTGATCTTTCTTATCACTAAAAAATCACCAACAAAATTCCACTTAAATTTTTATTTTTTTTGCCAAAAATATAATATATTTCAATTTGAGATATTCAAAATTATATTTTAAAAGATTCATTTAAGACCAATAATTTAAACTAAAAAATCAACTGTTTTAATTTATTTAATAATATCCGTCATTTATCACATAAATATAATATCATTTTGATAGGCTGAAAATGTTTGAACAAGAATTGCAATTTTTTTATTTTGATAAAATTTTGTAATTAAACTAGCAATGGCACATTCGAGAAAGAAAAAAAAAGATACTAAAGTGTGGTAAAAATTCGTTATAGTAAAAATTTACGGATTTTTTTATCTCGATGTAATAAAAAGATCACCTATCTTTCCCATTTTATAGACTTAAAAAGGTTTTTATTAATGCGATAAGCATAAAGTAATTTTTTTTGGTTGTATAGTATCTATCAAACATATGCATTTTACAGAAAGAAAATTATTTATAAAGAATAATTTTTTTCTTAAACGTAATTAACAATTGCTAATCATATAAAACACAAACCAATAGGACAAATATAGAGATAGTTTAATATTGCAAATTTAGAGATTTATTATATTAAATATTTGTAAGATTATAAAAAAAGGCATAGAAAACTGGATATATTTTACTTTCACCGTTTTTTACAATTTTAAAAACCATCATGCTGTTTATTGTAACCTTTATAAATTTTGCAGCAATTAAAATAGTAAAAAAAATACTAAATTAAGTTTTCACTTCATTTTAATGTTTAAAATATATGATACATAAAATTACAAATACTAGCAATAGCAATTTATTAAAATTGTGCACAAAATAAAATACAAAATTAGTTTTTTTATTTTAAACATTTCGGTCACTTACGCGTTTAAAAAAACTTCAATGAGAGATAGTTAATACGATACAAATCGCATTTAAATTCAAAAAACTAAAATTTAACCATACATCTTATATTTTGAGATAATATTTATTGCTTTACAAAGAATCATAAATTTAAACTTTCCTTTTTTTCCATTTGATTATAAAAATCTAATTGAATTAATTGTTAACAAAGCTAATTTTATATCGTCAAAAATCTTGTAAAATACATATATTTTTGCATATTTACATATATAAAACGTGTATTTTATTATGAAACCAGAATTTTTGTTCAATTTAAGTATAACCAAACAAATAAATTGCTTAATACCGAGAATTTAAATGTAGCATTAACATAAAATTAATAAAATATTTAAGCAAAAAACAGAAAAAAAGTCGCATAAAATATTACACTAGAAATAGTATAAAGTACTTAAATTTTGTATAAAATATTTTATGTCACTAATGACTATCCGCTAATAATGAGTCAAACTTAAAACACCAATATTAGTTATTTATACTACAAGTTTTGTCTAAATAAAAGAAACAAAAATGATTTTTACTGAGATGACAACGGTTTTTTCACGTTTTTAATACATGAATTTTTCTTTTAAAAACTGAGCTATGAAAATATTTTAATAAATAAACCACTTACTTGTTAATAATTAACATCTAATGATAAATCATTTTGAAGAAGCCAAAACAATTCAATTACTTCGCTTATCACCTTTGGCTATATAATGACGGCAGGAATTGTGTAAATGTATAAAATTTTTCTAAGATCGCTTAATTTTTAAAGCATATTATATGACTATTTTTATTAATTATTATATTTTATTTTAAATCTCTAAAAACAAAAAACTAGTAATTCTTAAGTAGTGTGATTCATTACAAGTTGTATTTTTTTTATAAACTATATATTTTTCTATATTTAAATGCATATCAGAAATATGATTAAATACCATGCAACAAATTTATCTAAGACATGAAATCAGTAAATTTAAAAATAGAATCCATACTTTCTTGTTTAAATTTGCGTAATTTTTTTATCTGAATTTTTTTGATTTGATTATGGAAAACTTAATACATGTTTTTTTTTGTGACCTTAAATGATAAAAAAAGCATAATTATTTCTTACGAAATAAAACAAATGTATATAAAAAACTAGTATTTGTACAGAAATTCGTGAAAAATAATCTTAAAAGACTTTTTTGTTATGATGGTTTATTTGTTAAAGCATATTGCTTTAATTTTAGATTTACAGGAATCCAAATGTATTGAAAAACTAAAAAATTTTTATCAGTGCATAGATAAAAAGTTATAAACCAATAGAATTTGCGATTTTACTTTTAAAAAAATATTTTGAAATGAAAACGTGCAATCTTTCAACATTTTTTATTAGTTTTTATTTCTATATAGATCCCAAATCGTAAAATATTATATATAATTAATAAATATTAAAAAAATAATTAATTTTTTGCATTAATATCTACAAAAATTCTTTTTTTCGAATAAATGAGGATAATATATATCATTTATTAAATAACACATAAGAGATTACATTTAACAAATATAATTTAAATTTATGTGACAAAATGAATGTTAAACATTTTTTTATTGTTTTATTAGTTAAATTTATGTTTTTAATAAATGATTTTTTGTAAATTTTTTTTTAATATATATATTATGCATTTTTTTATAAATTCTAGGTAAAAGTGATTTTTATAGTTTTAAAACTATATTTTTTTTAAAACAACCAGATAAAAATTTTTATAAACGTTTGGCGCAGATATTAGATATTTTTTCTCTTCAAGTGAAAAAATACGCTAATGATGTTAAAAATCTAACATATAAAAAATCGATAAATAAAGCTCGATCGGATTAATAAAAATTTGTTATTCTATATAGGTTTATCAAAAACCTATAATATCATTAGATTTGAAAATGTAATCATACATTTCTATTCTGAACATTATTCTAACGACAACATGTTCACGCGCATAATTTTCAAAATTAGTATGCCTTTTATGGCTAAAAATTTTCTATTTTAAACATAAACAGTAAAAATTCTTTATGAAAACTAGATTTTTATACTTTAGGAAAGCGATAGTAGCAGCTGCACATTTATAAAAATGTTGCAGGTTAACTGGATGCAAAGATTCACCAAAATAAATTAATAGCTAGAGTTTTAAGAATATATAAACGTGTCTGAAGTTTTTTGTATTAGTACAGCAGCAATATATGAATCTTTAATGCCAAAATGTGAGAAAAATTATATTCAATATATTGATATGTTTTTTATGGTCTATAAGATGGGTTGGTTTCCCCTTTAAACGAGAACATTTTATCTGTTTTGACATAAAGTGACTTCTTTAATGGGATTCTGAATATTCGTGTTATTTCAATTTTTTCCGGAACAAAATTTCTCTGATTTTATTGCAGGATGTTTTTATAAAATATTAAAGTGATTTAGAATCAAAAATTCACTATATATATATAAACTAAGCAAATTTTTTAATATTATTGTTGTGTTTGAACTTACTCTTACAAAGAGGTAAACATTTGATTTTTTATTTATTGATTACAAAAAGGCCAATAAATATTTATGTTTAAATTTTAGAAATATTAGTTTATCTGTTTTTTAGTGAAAAAAATATGCTATTGATTAATATATCTTTGTCCTTGACGTGTTATAAAGATTAAAATTGTTATAATCATACGATTTGCAAACAAATTATTTAGATTTTGACTGGTGGTTTGATAATTTGGCTAATGTTTGTTAATCAAATATAAATAAAAATATGATATTGTACTAGAAAATCGCATTTTTCTCGTAATAGACAAACGCTAAAAATGAATATGTCATACAATAGAATAATATTCTTCTCAATTTTGATCTAGCTCAATTATGTAACAACCATAGTAATTTTAATGATGAAATATATTTAGAAACCTAAGGAAAAAAGTCTAAAAACTATAAATGATAAATGGTAAATATATGAAGCTCTATAATTTTAATTACAGATTTTTTTTAAACAAATATGTACTTCTATGTCTGCGAAGATTCATAAGCAAATTTTTCTTCACTATATGAATTCTAGTTGTAATCAACGTGCTTAAAACATGTTTATATTAGATTAATGTATTATTTTTGTTTTATTATTTTTATAGGCAAACAAAACAAACAAATAATAGAGTATATGTTCGAATTATGTTTTTTATGAAATTAATTTCGAAGATAAAAAACAAAGAAGCATTATTAAAGATATAAAAATTTCTTATCTTTTTTTTATGGTTAGATGTAATTTATTTGTAAAAAGACAACTGTAAGAGAGATCCCTAAGATATAAAAGTATTTAACTATAAAAACACTGTGTTGAAAAACAAATAACAAACTTTAAAAATTAACTATGAAATAAGCTTATGAAGAATGATGTTTCTGACCTAGAGTTACTTTTTTTCTTTGTTCTATGGTCTAAAAATTTTTAATAAAAATTTGATAGAAAAGGTTCATAAAAAAGTATAAATACAATATTTTTTACTATAAGTTTGTATTGTAGATTCGCAAATATTATTTATTAGTATGATCTTAGTTTAAACTATAAAATTGTATAACATTAAGATTATTTTTTTTGTGTTTTTGTTATATTAAAACATATTACAAATATATTTATAATTTTATCTCTATAATAATTGACTTTGACAGAAATGGGCAAATTTAAATATTAGAACAATATTCTTTTTAATTTCAATCTTCGTAATTCGAATAATTCAACTTCAAAACTAAAAAGACTATAAAAGAAGTTTAATCAGGTCTAAATTTTTAAAGAACCACAACATAAAACGAATAAATTCTTGTTTTATACATAGAGTATATTATATTTTATTATGAAACATATAAAAATTTTAAAAAATTCCACATTGAAATAATTCTTAAAAGAATAAATTATATATTTAAACAGATTATCTTAGTCCTGCATAAAATTTTTTGCAACCATAAAAGAATTTCTCCATCTTAATATGGAGTTATCTTTAACCAAAGCTAAGAAAATATATTTAAGAAATTAGTATCAAGCTTGTTTATATTATTGAGTAATTTTTATACAAAATCTTGCAAAGACATTTTTTTAAAAAATCGAAAATTATTGCTAACCAGATAAATTTTTATGAAAAAGTTGATTACTATAATGTTAAAACATTGATTTTAGCTCGTTTTTTACTTTTTGATTTAACATATGCCAAAATAAAATCAAAATTTTTATTTCATGTTGTAACAGTATTTTCCATATGTTTTACGTTAATAAGTAACCTTACTAAAAGAATATTTTTAGATTGAATTTTCTATTTTGAAAAAATAAATATAATGTTGAAATCGATCGCTTGTGTTGTAACCACTGAATGTTGCTGATTATAGATAATTTGGAGAAGAATTACCTTTTAAAAGTTCAAAAAACTTAACACACACATAATAAAATAAAATAAACAGTTATATTATTTAAGTTTGAATATTTTTCTTGCTCAAAATGCACATTTAGACTTTTTTTTGACTATTTTCTCTAATTATGTATTGCTACAAAAAATATGACTAATTGTCGTGCAAATTATATGTAAAAAAATTTAATAGATTTACAGCATATTTTTATGAATTTTTTCGTTTTAAATTTATGCATTTTTAAATGTATCAATGTTTATAATGCATTAATTGCATAGTTATTACAGTTTAATTATCATTAGATGATTATTTCAAATCTAGTTATAATAGTTATCATAGTGTAAAACAAAATTTATGTTTAAAATTTTTAAGAAAAAATGAAGGGAAAATATGGTCTTACTTATGAAATAATATGAAAAAATGATATTATTAATCTTAAAAGGTTTTTACTTTTTTAACATTGTCTGTGCACATGCGATTCTAATTACTTTGTCATTGTATTTTTGGATAATTTTTTGAAAAAGATGATAATCATTTTCGATTATTCTGAGCGTCAATTATTACTGTACGAACACTTCTACGTTTTTTTTATTAAATACATTATTATATAACCAAAAATTGCATAAAATAATTACTAATATAATATAATTGTCATTTTCATGTAAATTTCTATTTTTTATTTCATTTTGCGTCTTTTGTATATTGTTTTGACATCATAATGTTTAACGCGATTTAAAGATTCATCAAAATTGAAAAGCACTTTAACATGTAGACATATCTTTTTATTTAACCTTGTCGTTTTTTTGATATAATTTTTTTTAAAACTATTACAGTTGTTAGATTCGCAAGAAACAAAATAAAAATTTATTTTTTGTTATAAAGTAATTTAAAATTGATTTTTTGTTTGTAATTTATATAATAAAAAGGGCGAATTCTATGTTTTAATTCTGTCAATCATTAAAATTTTTGCTAAAATTCTTATTACTTTTCGATGAAAAATTGTTGAAATTATATATTTGTGCATTTGTTTAAAAATGGTTTTTAGTATATGTTTCTAAATAAAAATATATGCGATTTCATATAAAAAATAATTAATTTACTTTTTTATATCAGCGATCCATCTATATCCAACATATTAATACGATTGAACATTCTGAAGTTGCTGTATTTCTTTTTTTTATTAGATTCGAAAAAAATATAAAATAATTCCATTTAAATATCAATTTTTTTATAATAATGAAATTCACAACCATCTGCTCAACATATCCATAAATGACTAATTAAAACGAACTTTCTAGTATTTTCAGAAATTTAACTTTTAGAAAAAAGCAATCATTTTTTTAATGCTCTGATGGTGAATCAGTATTGAATTTTTTATTAATCAAAATAAAATGGAAAATTAATTGTCATTTTCATTTTTATGTAACTCAAATGCAAAATTAATGTTAATAAAGGCTTAATGTATTGCAAATATATTTTAATTTTATGAATTTTTATTTGATTTATAGAATCAAAGTTTCGCGATTGTTTTTTAAGTGTTCTAATACCATGAAAAAATAGTAAAACGAAACAAAATGAAGAAATCACACATTTAGAGATTCTAGTAGATTGTTTTTAAATATGTTATTTTTATATAATTATATATAAATTTGTAAATAGACTAAATATTACAAAAGGTTGTAGATATATGTGTTTTTTGTGGTAAATTTTTACAGTAGTTGTAAAAATGCAAGGTAAAAAAAACAAAATTTTATTAGATAAATTTATATTAAAGGTGAAAAAAGAAATTAGTTATATTTTGAATTTACATACTGCTTGAATATAATTAAACGAACCCAAATTAGATTAATCGTTACCTTTAGAAAATGCCAAAAAATAAAAAAAACCATGTCATAATTAACATTTTTTTTCAAAAATATAGAATAAGTAAGTTCTTCCTCGAAAATTACGTTTTTCAAATATGTAATAACAATGTGTGACGATTTTTTTAAAACATAATGATCTTGATCGATTAATATGAAATGTCTTTTATAAATGTTCAATATCTATGAATTCGTTTCACTTGGAAAGTTTCTAAAAAAGTGAAAGTTGTTAAAAATATATCAATTGAATGTACTTCTGATGTATCGTTTGAACCAATGTCGTATTTTATGCATTTATCAAGGTTTTATATGCATAATTTTGTCATATTATACATTTATACACAGCTATGTTTCTATTTGAAAAGTGATATCACTAGTTGTTTTTATTTGTGTTCTAATCTACGAAAAAATGTGTTTTTGGTTTAGATAAATCAGAATTTGTTTGAGAAAAAATTTTATTTTAAGCAAAAATGTAATTGTCTCATAGACATTATATAAAAAGATATCTAAAATCTTCAAATAACGTATAAATCGATGATCACAAAATTTCAGAATTTTTTATATATTATTTTTTTGATTACAGATATTTTAAATATATAATAATTGATTTTTATGAAAATTTAAATATAAGTCATTATTGTAAATCATTGCTTTATTGTATCTTTTTCAAAAAATTAAAACTACATTCATAAAATTTCGATAAAGATGTATAAGGACTAAAATTGCATATATGCTTTGTATTGTGCCATAACTAGACTAAATCATATTATTAAGACTTTTATTAATACTAAACAAAATTTGAATAATATTAAGAATCTATATAGTTCCGAAGAAATTAAAAGTTGTAAGATTATGGTAAAAATATAAAAAGCGAAGTTAATTTTTTTTATTGTGTTGAACTTTTAGGTAGCAAAAATTTTTATGCAAAAATTTCCTAAAATAAGTAAATACGCTTGTAAATAACAAAAACAATTTATAAAATTTAATTTATTTTTAAGATACAATATTAATGCAAAACACCGTGATATTTTTTACAGATCTTCTGTACAATATTATTCTTACACTTTTGAATGAATTCTGAAGTGAAAATTCTTATAATCTCCAACATACTTGAGCTTCGACATAATATTGCTGGTTGGAATATATAGAAATACTTCTAAAAATTAGAATTCAATTTTACTTTGTTATATTAGCATTCGAAAATTATATGTCTGCGTATAATAATAATGTTATTTGATCAATATAATTATTTTAGAATCTCTTAATGGCCCTTGAATTTTATTATAAATAAAATGTCAATTAATGTGATGATCACGGTTTATTATTATAATAAATGTGGCTAAAAATATATGTTTCTTAATTATAGCAATATTTATGTGACTAATTTTTATGTTAATAACAAAAAAATATAAAGACTTTTCTTTATATCTTGTATATCATTATATTACCATATTAAAATAAATATATAATGCAAAATTTTGTTTGATTTGTAACTTTAAAAACCGGTAATTCGTTCTATAAAAGAAACTATATAGTACATAAAACCTATCAATTTTTTTACTAGAAGGGATTGGTAACATATACTTTAAAATAATCGAATCGGTTTTGTATATTATTTATGCTTTTTTTGTATCATAAAATTAAATACTTCAATGCAATCGAAATGCTAAATTCTTAGAAAAAATTTGTTTTAAGTATTAGTTATCGTCCTACATGATTATGTAATTTTGATGATATAACAAAAAGATAAAAAGAGAGTAGTTCATTATATCTTAAAAACAAAACTTTTTTACAGTTGGTGTTAAAGAATATACAGAAATACATTATGGTGAAATGTTAACCACATTCTGGTGTTGAAGGTAACTTAAGCATCTTCCCACCAGAAAAAGCTTCCCTGCAACAATTGCTTCGCAAAGTTACCTCCACCCGGACTATAAAAGTTGTACCATGTTTCCCACACACAGATGGACATAAGGACAAGCGAAACGAAAGCTACGCGCCTAAATAATAACGTGATCGCAGAAATGACTCCGACACCTTCGTTAATAAATCACAAACTTTACCATACTGTCTTTATTCCTACTATTTACGCCACTCTTCTCGGCTACCCAGCGAGTACGGCATACATATGTTTTGATATTACATATAAACACGAATTGCAACAAACAAGATACCTAGCTATGAATTTTTTTTTATAAGAAAACGTGGTAAAAAAATTTATAGTTGTAAAAAAAGACATTTATATCTTAAATTGGGCATAGAATATGTATCCGTGTAGGAATTTTGTTTCTCGCTTTTGGATATGTATATTTTTTTGGGCTTAAGAACATGTTTTTTTTTGGAATAATAGTTTTATTCTTATATGATGTTTTTAAAAAACAATGATTTTGTTACTAAAATACAACATTTCTACATAGTATTAAAATTTTTTAGTGCTACTTTCTTCGAGTTGTTTCTTTGATTTAGAAAATATTTTATTTTATTTTTTTTATTTTAAAATTTTATAACAAAATCAATTTTAAAAATTTCATTATATGTGTAAAAAATCACAGTATAATGTATTTCTTATAAAAACCAAGATTAGTAATTTGCATATTTTGTTAAAGACAGAATAAAAAAATCCAAATAACAATATGTTAATTTATTTTCTCACATTCAAATCATCACCTTGTAGAAATTAAAATTATTTTTAACGACTTTATGCAAAAAAAATAATAAGTGATAAATACTATTTTTGAATACTGTAGTAGCGAGTGGTAAAGATTTGTTAGAGTATTTGCAGAAGTTTTTCTTACACACAATTTTCTTTGCAGCAAAGTATGTAAAACCCAAAACAATCTGTTCGACTGCAACAAAAAACTACCATAGCGAATTCGCAGTACATCATATTGCTTCTTTTTATATTAACTTTCGTTGGTTAGCTAAATAATATGTTAACAACATATTATTCTTGGATTTAGCTCTCCGCGCTACAACTTCATAAGTATCAGATAGTTCATTATCAATTGCGATGAGTATCATTGTAAATATTACATGATAAGTAAAAATATTATAAATAGCTATAAAAGTTACAGTCGTAAGTTTTAAAAACCATATAAATACAATGATATTTGTATTATTATAAAAAATTATGATATTTGAATTTGCTTATTTTTTAAATAGTAAACATTTAATTGTTGTGTTTAAGCATGAATTTGTCTATTTGTGAAATAAAAATATAATCAAAAATATATACATACATAGAATAATTTTACAGATTTATAGCTTTTTTACTTGAATTTAAAATATCGTATAGTGTTTTTCTATTGCCCACAAATAGGGAGCCTAATTATTTGCATACAATGAATCAATTTCGCATTTATTTTCGTATTGTTTTTTCATTTTAAAGAACGTCGCTATGATATCTTAAGATAAATATTTTATTTTTTTAGTAAAAAGATAAACAGCCTCTTGTTTATTTTATTCAATAATTTTTAAAATATTTAATTTTTTGCCTACATGCAGAATAATTATAAAAATCAATTACTTCGTTCAATAAAATAATAGATATGCAAAACGAATTAATAGTCAAACTAGTTCTAATCATAAGTTATACATATATAATTATCTTTTCTCCATTAAAATCACAAGATAAAAAAATACAGTCACATTTCACATACCTTCGACATTTTTGTTCAACAAAATGCAATATTTGTTACATAATCATTTGAAAAATGACAGAATTTATCTAAATTGTAAAAAATATTTCTGATCAATATTATAGATTTTAATATTTTTAATATAATATATATTTTTTATAAATCATTACAATATTTCCAAATAAAAAAGTATCAATGTGACAAATATAGAAAATATGCTCAGTTCGTAATTTTAGAATATTATTGTGGAGAAAATTTTTAAATCGATGAAAACACGAATTTTTTAATATACGAAAAATATTTGTATATTGAATTATGATTATAATTTAGTTAATCCTGAACCACAAAAATTTATACTACTTTACTTTTCGATTAACTACTAAATAAGTTTTTTCGTATTGTGATGAAATATTTTATGCAATTCATGTAAGCAACAAGAAAATATATATGTTTTCGAATATGGCTTTATAAAAAAATTGCATAAATAAGAGTTTAAAACCAAACTACTTTTTGTGCATTAAGCACACACTTATTTGCAAGTGTATATGGCTTAAAATTATCTTATAATAAAAAAAATAATGTTTCTATATTTTAAAAACTAATATAATAGACATTTATCATTGATTTTTTAAAATTGATTGTTTGTTCTATTGTTTTTACACTTTTAAGTATACCTTTTTTTATTTCACATTAGAGGTTGTGGTTAGAACACTCTTTTAAGGCAACAAGGAATAATTCGTGTGATGGCTGTGTAATTTTAAGAAGGAACACTATTTGTTTAAAATTGCAATTCATAAATGTCATAACTATTTCTGATGTTATATTTGTAATTATAATTGTTAAATGGTATTTTTTAACCATAAATATTACTACTACTATTCATGCTATATTATTACTATTAATATTACTTAAATTCATCCTTATTTCATTCTTTTTTGTGTAAAAAACTTTTTGTGGTTTTTATTGTCTCAAAAAAATCACAAAAACTCAAATTGTAATATTTTAAATTGTTTTTTATCTATAATAATTTCTTGAAATATAAAAAAAACATTCTCCAATGCTTTATAATTTATAATCTATGAAAAATGCTAAAAGTAAAGATTTGAGAATAATGTTTTAATTAAAAATATTAAAATATATGTGATAGTTCATATCATGGGGTTGGATGATCCAGGTTGACCTTGCAGTCTACCCGATCTTTACAGCTAGAGAAACATTTACATTTTTAAAAAAAAGTTTATACTCGTTATTTCTATTTACCCAATGTTATTCAAGCTTTTTTGTGATCTTTAGTAACCAATCACAAATTGGTTAGCAAAATCATCAAAAAACTTAATATTTATTTGCATTTTTTTTCATTCAATATTTCAAGCTAACCAATCAAACAGACCAAGCACATCTTATCGAATAAATTACACAGAACTTTAAATAAACGTCAAATCTTAAGATTTTGACTGGTAAAAAAGATATTCATAAAATGCTTTAACACATAAAAATTATAAAATTTTCTCATTGATAGACATCGAATCCAACTACAGGCTGCTTGCATGTATAATTGCTAGGTCATGATAAAGCTGATTTCAAGAATTTATCAAGTATACTGTTTGCAACAGTAATCAGCCAGCTCTATTATATTTTATCTGCTTTTCTAGTTTTTTTCTTTTCGTAAGAAATAAACTTTGAACACGTAAACAGTTTTGATTCCTCTCTTTTAGTGCATTTTAGCAGCCTTCTTAAAATTTCTTGGAAGAGTTGTGTTTACTGAAATATAATGAATTCGCCTATATGTTTTTTTTTTGTTAAAAAAAATGCGTACTGGTGATGAAGTGATATAGTGAGGTAGATTTAGATTTAAAATTGTAGATTTAATTATATATTACAGTTTTGTATAATTTTAGAAAATATTAATTTTTTTATAAATTGTAAATAAAATTATGTATATGTTATTTGAACTGAAGTTTTGTTTTTTTTTCATTAAAAATATAATTTGATATTCTTTTCGATCGATTAAACTCATTTAACAATTAGTTTATATACACAGTGTTATAATCTACCAATATATTTAGCTTCTATATTTAAAAAAAATGTTTTACAATTATAATCTGTAAATTTGTTAATTATGTCATGTTTAAAATAGAAAACAAGCTAAAAATGTGCATTTTTTTTAAAAATAGACTTTAAAAAATAACTTAATCAATGTTTTTTTAAGATAATCTTTTTGTTTGCATTTAATTAATAACCAACCGTTAAATCATTTTTTTTGTAGTTTTTATCACAAAATAGCAACTTTTTATGTTGAAATAAGTATTTTTATATTAATTATCTACTTGCTTATTAGCCTTTTTATTAGGTATATTTGATCTTTTTCAATATATTTATAACGATAATAAAGGTTTTTGATGTGATGTACTTCTTTAATTTCTCATCAATTAAATATTCTCTACGCAATTCCATTAAAATCTTCAATGATAAATACATTACTTAAAACTAAATTTTAACGTTAATAATATTTTTTATCGACTAGAAATCTTTTATTTAATATTTAAAGGTGTTTAATAATTTTTTATCTAATAAGATAATTTGTTATTATAATTTTTAATCAATTAAATATATAATTAGAAGTTGAAATCACAAAATTATAACAATTTTTAGAGAAGAAGTTTTAATTTTGGTCATATATTTTTTTTATTAATAAATTCTTTATAAACAGTAAATAATATGAATTGTTTATTTCCAAGAAAATTTTTCTATTGTACGGTATTTTATTATATTTGACAAAAATTTCCTAAATTCTTTTCATTTCATTAGTTTTTTTACTACTTAGATGCTGCAAAATATAAAATAGTTTTATATGCTCAATGAAAATCTATTTATAAGTAACTTAGTTGATAAAAATTACAGCTTTGAAAAAAAGTAAAATTAAATGCTAAAACAATTGCCTCTCAGTGTTTTTTATAAAATTAATTGCACCTTTTATACTTCTTTATTCTGGTTTTAACATTATTTATAGGCCTAAAATGATTTTATACTAGAAATAGAAATTTAGCGCGATGTGATTAAAATTGTTCAAATAATCATGCCTTTAAAATTCAAAAAAAAGTGAAAATAGAGATAAAAAACATAATACCTTTATTTGTAAATTGGTATATTATTGAAGTAATTCTTGTTGGTAATATTTGATTTAAGCACACAAACAAAACATTTACTTCATTTAATTTTTTTATATTTATAATTGTTTTAGAAATACCATTACAATTTGATCGCAACAAACGTGTATTTTTTATAAAATGCTACATTGTAAATATATACAAGTGTTTTTTTTAATATCCGATTTTGCAATCATTTCTTACCGTTATTTTCTATAAAATATCATCTTGGTAATATGAAAACTTCAGAAGTTTATTTATATGGATATACTTTCTAATTTTATATTATATATTAAATATGTTGGTTTTATGTTGTACAAGCGATTTAAGATTTCTTTTTAAAGGAAGATGATATTTTAATAAGCTGAAACAACATTTTCCTTTTTTTAAAATAGGTTTCCATATCAAAAACAGATACAAAGAATATTTCTATTTTTAAAATTTTGGTAGAATAGAATTATAGAAAAAATAGGATTCGATCCATATTTATTACATAGATATATAATTGTCTTTGGAAATTTCTTTACTTAAGCGTATTTTTCACAAAAAAATTATTGATGAATCACTGAATTCAACGAGCTTACAACATTAATAAATTTAATAAAATTGCGGCAGAAATAATATCTTCTTCATAGAGTTTCTGTTTAAACACATCAAATTGTTTTTTCTTAAAAATTATGATAGATAAATAATGAAAAGAATATATCAGTTAATGAAATATTAAGAAAACAAAGAAATTAGTTTTATATCAATTTTTTAGAGCAATGAAAATTAAGAAAATCTAATTTATTAAAAAAATATAATAAAAACACAATGTATTTTAAAAAAAGCAATCTAATAATTTTTTACCATGAATTACTTGCAAATATTTTGATATATTTTAATTCAAATTTCTAGTATATTTTTGTTGTGATCAAGA
>AFBI03000003.1:137465-202332 GCA_000230595.3 Edhazardia aedis USNM 41457
AATATAAATAAAAAAATAAGAAATATGTGTCGGAAATATGCAATTGCATATTTCAGATTTAAAGAAATTCAAATTAAAATTTAATTAAATTTTAATTATGATTCAAAATTTTATTAATTAAAATATTTAATTATTTTTTAATTGTATAAATATAATGATAAATAAAACATTTACTTTTTTATATAATAGTGAGATTTGATAAATTGCTAATTTATCAAATAAAGCTATAAATAGGTGTGGATTTCAAAAGAAGGAGAAATAAAAAATGGAAGATAGGAAATTTTCAAAGAAGAATTACGATGAAACCTCTCGGAATAAAGATAATAAATACCACAATAACAATAATATAAAATCTTGATAAGTTTTTATTCTATGTTTTTTGTAATAAAAACAAAAAATTATGGGATATTTTTCTAAAATACTATAATAAAATGGTATTTTCGTTGCTAATGATTTTTATATATGTAGTAAAATCACATTCTTAATTTATAAATACCAATAATAATGTAAAAACCACAACTACATTATCATTTATCTAAAAAAACTATATACAAATTTATATGTTTCTGTTATATTTGTGGTGAATGCCAGAATAACGCGCATAAATTAGATTTAAACGCAAAATAGGAGAAACTCTTTTGTTTCTATAACTATTATGATTAGAGGCATGCACCTTAATGTCAGGTGGACCCAGCTTTTTTTGAATCGATGTGTTGTGATTATCTATCCCAGTGTGCATTCCTCAGTTCATTTTTTTTTATTCAAGGGCTCCGACTTATATAGAAAATCTGGTGGTTAAAGCGCGATGGAAAATATTTTTGAGGAAGAATAAAGTGTTTTATAGAAGAAAACATTCATTTTCCTTGTTTTCCCAGAAGTGATAGTGTTTCTCATAATTGCTTCTTTAATTATTAAATTTTATCGTAAATAAAATTTACAATATTATAAATAGCAAAGAAAATCTATCAAAAATAACGCTTTATATCATTAAAAAAAAATTTTTATTATTTTTTACAATTTTGCGATTTTTATAAATCAGTATAAGATAGCTGTCTATATGCTTTTTAAATATATCACCCTTTTTTGTCGGAATAGAATATTTGACTGTTACAATAAAAATTTATACATAAAGGATTTTTTATCTTATATTAAATTATCATGAAGTAGAGAAAAAACAGATTAAACAACATTCTATTTTCATTTTTTTAGAAATTTTTTATATAAAATTGAAACATAAAAAATAAAAAAATATTTTTAAATGCCTTATTATGATTTTATTGTTATTTTTTAGTTTTTGTAAATTTCAAGCATTCAGAAATGTTTTTCAGTGTCTATTTTGTTTCATTTCTCTTTCAATTACAAATATTTAAAAATTTTTTCCAAAAAAAATTCTAAAAAAATCGTTGTAATGATATATGTAAAAATATAATCTATTATTATTTTGGTTATACAGATAAGAGAATTCTAGAAATTTCTTTGCAGACAGATTTCTAAACGACCAAGAATTTTGCTGAATACAATTATAAAAAACATTTGTATTAAGGTATAATATATATTAACGCTATAAAAAAGCTTTATTTTGATTACAATCTTTATTATATTATTGTTTCAAGTTCTTTGCATGTGTTTCTCTATTTTTATTGAATTTTTTTAAGAAATTTTAAATTTTTTTTGTATATTGTGCTACACAAAATTTTGTTAAAGTTTTGAATAAACCATTAATTAAAGTTAGTATCTGCGAAATATTAGAAAATTGATACAATCATTATATTTTTTTTCACAAATTTTTACTCTGATTTTATATGCAACAAAATTTCGAATAAAGAAATTATCTAAAATGAACAATAATTTTGATTCTTTTTGTATTATTGTCAGTACTATTGTTGTGAAAACTGTCAAATTGTTTTTTATTGATTGAAAAAAAATTATATAACGAATTATTTTATCTGATAACAAAAGTGATAAACAATGTTAATTATATAATATATGTATTTTTGTTGATAAAAATATTTATAAAATGTTTTAATTATGTTTTAAAGCATCAATTTGTTTTTGAATAAAATGAATTAATTTGAAGAAGAACATGTCAAAGGTAATATATTTAATATTTAATTTATCAAAATAGTTATTATTTCTTTGAATAAATTTGATATAACAAATATCCCTTAAAAGAATGTTTATTAATAAATATATAAATCAAAAAACACACTTTTTCAAACATCGTAAAATAAATTTTTATTCATTTTAATAATTTTTTTTAAAATGTGGTTCTCTCAATTTTTGCATCCACATCTTTTAAAAGAAGTAAAAAATGTACATAATGTACTCTGAAACTAATGTTTTAATTTTAAATAATAAAAATTGTCATCAACCTTTATAAAAAAGCTTAATTGGTTTGAATTTGATGTTACAATATTTTTTATATTATCAAAAAACTTAATTAATAAAAAAGTTATTAATAATATTCTTCCATATAAATATTTTCAGAATTCAATAATACCACAGAGAAATGCTTTTGATGAATCTTGAAATATTTTTTTTACAATATTTGAAGGCGAGTAATCAACCAGCAGGAGAACAGAATCCTTCACAACAGATTGAACCAGAAACCAATAATCAAAAAAAAGATTTGGATTCTGATAAAATATCAAGACCAGCATTGGAGAAGGAATCAGAAGAATTCTGGCCAAAAAAACATTCAATTGATAATAATATGTTTGCCAAATTATCATCAGAACAGAAAATGCAGCAAATATTTGAGCATTTTTCAGCAATAGAATTTCAAATTATTAGATTTTGTCAAACAGTAACTAAAATTAGCATTGAAGGTAAAACAAATCGTTTTCAGAAAATAAGAGAAGCACAAAAAATTAGAAATGAATGCATTGGGTTAATAAAAATAGCTTGTCAAATGTTATTTCTTTTAAAAGATCAAAATTTGACAAATACAAATTATTATTATTCTATACTTCAAACATACCTTGATTGCGTCAAAATTTACAATAATACTATGGATTGTAAGTTGGAAAAGATTATTTTGAATCGTTCTTAAAATTAAATAACAAACTTTATAATGAAAATCTTTAATCTATCCAAAATCCTGTAATTCATGGTTTGATTATTTTTTTAAATATACATTTAACTGTGATTTTAATTTGTTATAATTTTAAATTTTATTCTGAATATTTTTAACATAAAAATTTTTTATACAGTTTATAGAGAAATCAAGCATTTTTTTTGTTTTTTTATTATGCTAATTGCGTTCAAAAATATAAACACTCTTTATAAAATCTTTTATAACATATTAAATTTTATTTATTCGTTGCATTAAAATTTCTACTTTTTATGATAGTAATCTGAGATAAAATAATTTACATAATTATTATCAATATTTTAGATATTTTTAAGTGTCAAAATTGTGCAATCATCCGAGATGAATTTAACTTAAAAAACTGCATTTAAGAATATTAATTCATAATGTATGTTTAAGGTTTTTTTAATCAAATAAAATAATTTTTAGTGGTAATTTATAACTTATTTTAAATAAGTATTTATCATTTTTAACAATAAAAAATTTCTACTCAAAAATTTCTTATTACAATCAAAAAAATATCTAAAATTAGAACATTATAGAGGTAAAATATGATATTATTTGCTAATAATATTTAAAAAAGTCCATATGTTTTTTAAATAAAATAATAAAATATATGTCATAGTTATCGAAAAAAAAACCCAATAAGAAACGACAATGATCATTTAAAATGATTGACTAAATAAATGATTAGATACAGTGTAAAGATAACCGTTTTTTATATTGTACTTTATGAAAGCATAAAAATTTTTTTCTAATTTTTATCTTGCTTGGTATAGCTGAAACTAGTATTAATAGCTTTTAATCTTTATTAAGCATTCATTATAAATGTATGTTAAATGTATTATGAATTATAGTTTTTGTTGTATAAATTTCCATTTACTTATTTGAAAAGATCCACAACGGATTTAAATAGTATCAAACCAACTAAAAAGTAGCTTATACACGAATGAAATATCAAATCAATAACAATTGAAAATAACATAGATTGAGTTGTTGTATTTTCTAATTTTTTTTATATCGTAAGTGAAAAATAAAAGAAAAAAGACCTAAATTAGGTTCTTTCATGGCGATTAGTCAGATCTCTTCCCTTCTAGGTCGTTTGTTAGCTGATAGGTTAAGATGCTGATTAGATTATGTAAAAACTAGGAAACAAAATGTTTGAATATTTTTCAAAAAATTCACATGGAAACACCTGTATTTCGATTTTTTTTTTATTTGGGGTTAAAGATAACATACTACATTCACCGATTAATACTTTTATAGTGATAAAGCCATTGATATATATGCGGCATGTGAAATAAGATAATTTTCATTATCTCAAATTAATTGTAAAGAAAATTTTGAATATTTTGTACTTTTTCAAAATCAAACATGAGCCATGTGTATAATCTATGTTCTTCGATACAAAAATAAAAACACATAACGAACTATGATGAACTGATATAACTTTGTTACTATAATACTTGAGAAAAAAATAATAAAAACTTACTTTGTAAACTAAATTCGGGGTAGTTAATTTATTAATTCCTTGTTACATTCGCATAGTGTTGTCTCGGGTATTTTAGTTCCTCATTTCTTTTTCTTGTGGTGCTAAAATAGAATACTAAATATTTAATAAAAGACATTTAGTAATCTGAATGACATAAAGCAAAAGTTGCTAAAATATCAGAAAACAAAAAGCAGAAAGAATAACGTTATTTGGGATAAGATGGATAGACACTTGGGTTTAAAATGTGAAAAGAATATCAAAAACGGCTAAGGCTACTATTTATCTGCAAAAAAATTGTTTTTCTTTTTCTCTTATCTTTAATTTCCGCAATCAAGGCATACATTGCAGTGAATTATTGAGAACAAATGTTATATTATAATAAATAACACTGTTAAAACATGAAAAAATAAAAAAACATAGAAATAATATGTCTATGATTTAGAATTTGCCCAAACTATTAAAATTTAAAATAGATTATATAAATTTCGTAATAAAAAATTTATCAAACAAAAAAAAATTACATATATAGTAAAAATAAAAAAAAGGTTTTATTTTAGTAGTTTATATACAATTTTTTTCTATAAAGATATCATTAAATTTTTTTGGGTACTTTTATTGATAGAATTTACATAAGAGATTTTTTTGCGTAATATGATAAAAAAAATAGTAAATCTAGGCTAAAGTTTTTAAAAATGGCACTTAACATACACTTATAAGTAATATGTATAAAAAAATTAATTACTGGTAACAAAAACGCTGTAATTTATGCATGCAAAAATGCGAAAATTATTTGAATGTACTTTCAAGATAAGCCTATAGGAATAATACGAAAACAGAACAAATCATTAAAACTATGTATTGCACAGCATGAAATATTTATTCAATAAATGTAATCATAACTTTTCTATTAACATAAAAATTACATTTTTTTTATTAAATTTTGATATTTTATATTTATTCTTCACAAATATGAAAAAATTATAATGAAACAAAAAAAATCCCAATATCTTTTTTAACGGTTTATTGCTGTCAGAAATTTTGCAAATCAATTCAGATTCACATTATCCAAAATTAATTTTCTTTTATAAAAATACATAGCAGATACAAAAAAATTGCATGAATTCTGCGCAAATAAATTTGATTGTTTTTTGGAATCGAAATTATAGTTGTAAAATATACTATAACACAAAATACATTAAAAAATAATTTAAATAGTCTTATTAATATTAAAAATATTAAGTGTATAGAAATAAAAAGGTTGATAAAATGCATTTAATGTAATAATGCCAGTAATTCTTAAATTATATCATTTTATTACAACATACAGCAAAAATAATGCTATCTTTATATTTTTGCAGCAAACTGGAATTTTATTACATATATTTCGTTTTCTTCATATCTGACCTTTGATATTTTTGCAAAATTCAACTGCGTGTGATTTTTAACTAATATTATAATCAAAAAATAATATTTTTACCAAAGAAAACTTTTTAGAAATACAAGGCAGAAAAAATTATCTCTAAAGAAATATATAGCAAGTAAAAAAATTTTTTGTAAATAATAACCTGATTTTTGCATTTAAAATATTTTTTAGGGTATTTTTTATTATAATAAATATTTTTCTGAATTTTAAGGCTCTTTTATTTCCATTTTCTAAATACGCATTTTTTTAACTACTGCCTGTGTAGGTGACAATATTGATTAAGATCATCATATGATATTTCTACACCTTTTAGATAATATTGAAATATATAAAAATTTAAAAATGCATCTAAATCAAATTAAAAATAATCCTAACCTACATTTAATTTTAAATACAAACATTATGCAGTTATATTTGTTCTTAAAAAATTATTTGACTCTGTAAATGATAATATAAATATATATTATGTATAACATAAAAGCGTTTTTTTATTTTTATGTAAAACAAAAATTTTATATGTAAGCTTTAATTAAAACTGTTTTATAATTTAAATATCAATTGTAGTAACAATATATTGTTAAAATATTAAAATTCAAATTTACCTAAAAAGTGTCTAAAATAAAATATCCTTTTAAGCAGCTATATAACCTAAAAATTCATATGCAGAGTTTTGTTAGCTAGCAATATGAGAAATTGATTATATATGTGATTGTTATTGATTAAGATATTTTATGGTATTTGAAATCTTTGACTTTTTGACATTTGAATTTTTCGACATCTCATAAAAATAAGATGTATGATATGATGAGTGAAAAACCTTTGGTAATCGGCATTATCATTAAAAGTTGACTTTTTTGACGGTTGATTCTTCAAATCGATACAATTGGTTCAATTTGATCATAAAAATGCTCGATAAAGCTTCTATAATTAAAATAACGAGTTTAAAACGTCTTTTGTCACTTTTTAATCATTCTCTTGGTTGTAAAACGTCGTGTCGACCGAGCGGTCGTCCCCGATTATCCAACCTGAAGATTTCTGTTTGATAGCATATAACCCTATATTGATAGTTTGAAACATTTGATGTTTTACTTTGCGGTTGGTAGCAGATTTTTTATGGATTTTTCGTTGTTATGATCCTTATTCAAAATTTTCATATTTTTGAGGATCTCAATGTTTTATCCGAAAAATTATCAATATTGTGTTCACTTATAGAAAGATAAAAACAATATTATATCTGTAAGTTCATCAATTCGCATGTGTTGAATATCAATGCATTTAAAATCTTTTTGCTTCGCTTTCTTATAAACCATACAACTAGTTTAAAGAACGTTACAAAATGATTTTATGTAAAAGTATTTTAATATTTATAATTAGCTCTCGCATATTTTTCTATATAACTGTTTATCAACTTGTAGTTATATATTCTCTGATAACAAAAATCTGAACTTTCAAATTGTTTTAAAGTTTTTGAATATCTTGATCTTCGTCGTTTTTAACAAACTTATAATGTCTTTTTTGCTTTAATTCAAAACTATTTTTTTATGAAGATTTCATTAACATTTATATATATATTTTGAATAATATAATAAAATGGATATTAATATAATTTATTTATACGTGTTACAAACATATGAAATGTATTATTATCTTGAAGAACCAGATTTCGGCCAATTTGTGTACATTTTTCAATGCAATATTTTTTACAATCATTTTGATAATAATATTGATTTAATGGTTTTTGATATGTCTTTGAAGTGATTTAAATCACCACAATCACATTCATAGATGTATTTTTAATGTTACAATAATGTTTACCATCGGGTTTTTGAGTTTACATCCTCATTTTACCTTCAGGTCATCTATTTTTTGGGACAACCCAACATTCATAATGGGAATAACAGAGACGATGAAGTAATCTGAGAGACGGCACCGATAGTATCAGTGCCACCAGGATAGCCAACCCTCGTATGTGTATCAGACACCAGATAAAAAAATTTACTCATAACAAAAGTACCTAGTTTAAATGCCTTTAAGTAATTTTTCCACTACGTGCCAACCACTCTTAGTTGACCTATGGCAGTCTTAGAATCTTAAATTAGATAGTATGATAAAAAAATGAGATAAAAACAGTTTTTCAACATTTTTATCATCAACAGAAATCTTTATAAATTCAAATACATATCGTATTACAAACAAAATTACATAGATAAACAAACATTAAAAATGTTTATGTTCGTTTTACGACACTTTCTGTGCTTAAATATAAAAATTGAAGTGTTTGTTATACATTAGATATATAATCCTAAAATATTTTATAAAAAAATAATTGTTTGAGAATTTGAAAACTTGTGTTATAATCGCTTTTAATTAAACACACTTAAATCTTATTATTTAAATGTTGATTGTATTATCTGTGTAACTAGCATATTTTAGTTATTCTTTTTTTCCGCTTCTGTAAAAATTTTTATTCATATAATACTGTGTAACATAAGATTTCTACAACATACATATTCCGAGATCTTAAGATTTGTATTTTAATAATACCTTTATCCATAACTTTCATAAAAATTTAGCTAAAAATTTTCTCAATACGTGTTTTATACGAATCAAACACCTTTTAATTTTACATATCAATTCTTTTTAATTTTTTTTGTTTCCTAACATTAACAGTGATTTTGTATAAAGCGTCCACGCACTAAGCGCTACAAAATTGATAAAGTTGAAATATGATTATATTTTTAATTTGATATTTTTCGAAATAATTAAAAATTCATATATTTGCGATTATAGGGGTTTTCATAGTTCGAACAGTTATATACATCATATAGTTTCAATATTCGAGTATACCTCTATAAAACGAATCTTTCTTAAAAAGTGAATTCCAACCAGGATTTATTTTCTCGATTGGCATAAACTTGGAACCACTCTAATATAAAAACAAAAAAAGATGCGACAGATTTACACGAAGATATGATGATATGTGTCTTAATGATCCTACGGAGCACAATCTAACAACATGATAAATAGTTTACAAGTCATCTACGAATAATGCATTGCTTATACAATCTATTTTAGAAATGTCTTCCATCACATGTAAAATGCTGTATTAACTACATATAACTAAAAAAAATACTGCAAAACCCAACGAAAATGTATTCAATTTGATGCTTATATCGCTATAGAACTCTAAAATATCATAAAATTTACATTAGTCAGACTGACTGATGCTAATAAATTTTTTATAACATAGAAATTGGCATTTTGTATATGAGAATGGTATAATCAAGTCAATAATCATATTATTATAATAATTTTTTAAAAGATTTTTTTTGTTAAAACATCAACACTATAAGTATTACTATATAATTGAAGAAAAAGAATATAAAAACACATATGGTTGGAATTTCTGGGTCGCCTCTTGGCCTTCCCGATTTATCAAATTTATCTGATGCTGTATAAAAAATAAAAGACATTTTTTTCTCGATATATTTATTTACTTTGGCTTATTTAAGCCAATTTTTGATCAAAATGAACCAATCACATTTTGATCAAAAAATATCAAAAATCAACAAATGCTTATTTTCATTTTTATCTTTAAACAAGACCTATAAAAATCACAAAAGAAGATCAATTTTGATCAAAAAATGATCAAATATAAATAAGGTCAAATTACACTAATAAAATAAGAAAAATGTCAAAGACATCATTTTTCTTAATTTTTCAAGGTAAGGAGATTTCAGAAGATCAATCAATATAAGAAAACAGTTACCACTAGAAAACACTATTTCCAACTCATATGATTATAATATTCATAAATTTTATATACAAAGCATTTATTTTGATTTTTGATAAAAATATGAAAAGGATATAAATGTGAGATACCGTGTTTTTTCCGAAATAAAGAATTGCAATAATACAACATTTTTCACGTTTTATGGTTAAGAAAATCATCAGAAACGCATCAAAAATCAAAGTTCAGTTTGTTAAAAAATTATAAATTAAATCTTATCACGTATCAAAAAAACATAAAAAGTTGCAGTAATTGTTTTCTTTTGGCGTATTATATATGTATAAGCTTTTAAATTTAAATTTTTTACGAAAAAAACTAAATTGGTACTGTTTATTTCTTTTTATATAATTTCATATGTATTCTCATAAAATTGATATTTTTTAAGACTTTTTGTGTTTTAATTGTCATCATGCGAAGAATGAACAAAAAAAGGTAGTGGAAAATCTTATAGATGGCATTCAGAATCTAAAATCAGTTAGATTTATGATTCAAAGGAATTTCTTTCATGATAGATTTGTAATAAAAAAATCCAAAAAGGAAATATAACACTTTATCTTAAGTTAGTTAGTGTAGTTGGCTGTTTTTTTTAGGATTCTGGGCTATGAAAGTTTCCAATGAATCAAAAAATTCCTTAGTTCAAAATTTAAATCATTTCCAAAAGTCACCAAAATATTAGCTATAATTTTTATGTGCTTATCAGATTTTTATTTAAATTTTGCCATTTTTTGTTTATTTTCATCCCTCTAATTTTATATTCATATGGAAAACCTGATATGATATATTTCATACATATGTTATATAATTATAAATAAAAAAATTTGTTAGAAGTTTTGTGTATTATACACTATACTAGACTGAAAATGTTTTTAAAATCATGTGTTAAACTAAGAAATTTTACAGCGTTCGAAAAATATTTGTTGCAGTAGTATTAATAAGTAATTTTTTATTCAAAT
The DNA here is from genome assembly GCA_000230595.3 of Edhazardia aedis USNM 41457. Lineage (NCBI taxonomy): Eukaryota > Fungi > Microsporidia > Culicosporidae > Edhazardia > Edhazardia aedis. The sequence continues at coordinate 148,215 of AFBI03000003.1, forward strand.
TTTTAATATTTAAGGAGAAAGTGTAACTAGTTTTTATTAAATTAAATTTATTGTTTGATGATTTATTAGTCGATTGAACTATTAATACAAAAAATGATCTTCAAGATATGCCATATAAAAAAAACAAAATAGTAAAGAGACTTGCATTCCATGGATCATTTATATATTTTTATAATATTAAATAATTTGAAAATTTGAAAATTTGAAAATTTTTCAGTTCTGCAAATAGTACTATCTCGGTATAAAAAATCTCTTGTTGATAGAAATAATTCATTCCATGAGAAGCAATAAAAATTGTTCTTATTAAAGAATCCAGGTATAATTTATCTCATTTTCTAAACATAAAATTGCTTTTTAATAATATATAAACAAATATTAAGAGTTTGTTTAACTATTTAATTTGCGTTAATTACGTTTTTGCATCCATCAAATAGCTTCTGGAATGATATGTTTACAATATGAGAAATCAAATTGTATTACATTTAGTTGTTACCCACAACATTGTTGAATTTTAAACCCAATGTAAAAAAGCTAAAAATAGCAATAATTTTTTTCATGTTTTTTTTTATTGCGAAAAATGCAGGAATCTGTACATAGTGTGATTAAGATAAAGAAAATGTAAAGTTAAATCGTAACTCTATTTTTGTCGTGATTTATAATTTTTTTCGCATTGCAAAGATCTATTTTTTATATTATTTAATAGCAATAAAAGATTAATATTCTATTTTTTTTGTTTTTCTACTGAAATTTAACAAATAAACATTATGTAAATTATATTATCTTTGTAAAACAATAGTTAAATTTTTATTTTGATTATTTAACTGCATAAATTTATTATAGCCAAAATTATTCATCTAATTAAACAATAAAATGTTTTATACAAATATTTTTATTACACGTTTAAATAATTATAACAATTATTTAAAAATTTTTAGTTCGCTTTAAAATCTATATTTAGAGATAACAATTCACAAAATTTTGAACACAATAATCGAAATACGATTATCTTTTTTGGCTTAAGTATTTACAGAAAATTATAAAATATTTGATCCGCGTTTATTTTTTTGCTGAAAGAATCTTGTAGATTTTTAATATTCCATGAAAAAACAAAAATTAGCTAAAAAAATTAGCTAAAAAAATTTTTTATGTTGTTTTTATGATGACTACAAATGATTAATCAATATAATAATTGCAATGATATTTATCAAATATCTCATTGTTTTCATTTGTTTTTTTATTAATTAGATAATGACCAAAAAATATAAAATATGCATCATTATTGTAGCCAAGAATGCCGAGCTTCCACCTTCTACTTATGATTGTTTACGTCTCGTTGGTTATTAATAACTCTACGAAAAAACAGAATTCTTCTCAAATTGATAAAACTGAGAAAAGTTATCAGGAATATAAATGCAATTCATCTGAAATAAAATATTCTGAAACAGAAAAAGATGACAATGAATTTCTGGTAAAAAACAATTTCTTTGATATAAAAGAGTTTGAAGCAATGTCACGTGATCAGAAAGTGATGACATTAGAAAATTTAATCGTAAAATTAAGATATGAAATGAACATGTTCAATGAAGCAGTTTATAATTTACCAGTTACAGTAGAAGTAACAAATATACATCAAAAAGTCAGAGAGACATTAAAATTGCAAAAAAAAATTTGGGGATTACTTATCAGTGTATGTGAAATGCTTATTCATTCAGATGGCAAAATTGATTCTATCGACCATACATTTTTGTGTTTCGAAAAAAAATATTTAAGCAATGAATTTTTCTTGATTAGTAATACTGTTAATTCGAAAATTTCAAAAATTATTCAGAGTGAAATGAATCCATGCGTGACGGTTAAAAGTTAACTTTTTATTCATATTAAAATTTTCGTTTATTTTTTTCTTTTATAGCTTTTGTATCAAAATTTTTCCAACTTTAAATGAAATTATGTATTTAATCATCCTTTTTAAAAAAACCAGTATGTTTTTCTTATAAAACACTTTAAAATATATCAGGAACTTTCTGATAAAATGTTTTTCGATTTAATTTTAAGAATGTTAGAGAAAAAAATTATTTTGCTTTTATATAATTATAATTTTAAGCAACGTTTACACATAATATAGTTTCAATGATATTTTTGTAAAATTTTCAGCTGTAATTAATGAAATGTATCATTGAATCACATCAAAAAGAAGAAAAATAATAGGTAAAATGAGCAAAAAAACTAAAAAAACTTGAAATATTTTCTCAAAGATTTTCAAAATATAAAAATCCTGTTTTTATGGAAATTAGAGTGGTATAAATTTACAAAACGCAAAAATTATGCTAACAGATTTTATAAAAAATAATTCTCAACAGGCAGCAGATATCAAAACGTTGCAAAATAGTATTTTTGATATTGTGATATATCTATCAAAATGTTTAATTTTGAAAATAATAAAAATAATAAGACGACAAACAATAGTAGTAGAAATAATAATAAAAATAATATGAAATGTTGTTTTATAGTAAGTGTGATATAATTCATCATAAATCAAAATTATATAAATTAAACTAATGTTCAATAAAGTATTATAATAAATTGGAATACATTTTTCCAAATATTATTAAAATTATATAGAAATATTCAGAATCTAAAAAAATAGTGTTGAATAAAAACTAATTTTGAATATTGCCATTTTAAGAAATCAGAAAAAAAATATTTAAGAATAGAAATAAAGGAAAAAAAGTTAGAGTAAATGTACAATAGTGTCAAAAATATATATGATAGTAAGAATTATAATGTTAACAGAAAAAAGAAGTATATATAGTAGTAGAGCAATAGTATTAAAATAATTATATAAATAAATTTAAGAATAGCTTCATTAAAACATATTTAAATCATTATAATAGTTGTTGATACACAATAGTACTGTTTTCGATAGAGAAATATTACATTTAACAATATTTTGTTCCATTATTGTCTTTTCTTCGGTTATGAAATATAATAATGTTTACAGGTGTTATCATGTGATTTAGCTATTTAAAATTGTAGAACACAGTTGATGAGTTTGTTTTGTAACAGTAAACATTCTGTTTTAAGTATGCTATAAATATCTTTATGAAGTAAATAAATATGCTTAGCAAAAAGTCTTTTAATTGTTATCAAAAATCTTCTGATTGTGTGATAGCACATTCCAAGCGTAGTATTTTATATTTTTATTTTAAAAATTTGTTTGTTCCTCTATTACAGGGCAAATTATAATCCTACATATTAATGAAAGGATCATATTCCTCAACAGAATACTTTTTCAATCAAAAATTTATTTTAAAGACGATTTATCACATTTCAACATATTTATGACGGATTTAAAATGCTTTATTTCTTTGCTTTTTGAATTTTAAATATGTTAAAAGTTTTTTCGATATTTGAGTTTGTAATGATTATGTAGTTTTTAATAGAAAAAGTACTACAAAAAGCAATGATATATATAGTTGAAAATCAAAACAAACTATAATTATAGTATGAAAATTTGAAAAAAGGCAACAACTCATTGTTTTTAAACAATTTAAGATACATTTAAAAAAATTGATCATACTAGGTTTCTTGTTAACCTTATGCTTTAGTTAATAAAACCAAAGGTTTTTTTTGATTCTAATATTTTTAGGAAAAAAATGTCTATTTATGAAGAACATGTTTTGTATCTTTCACCACAGTCAAGCGAATAAAATAACATAGTTTCGTAATCAAAAGTTGAGATCAATACCTAGGATAGTTGTAATAATATTTTATGTTTTATACTTATTAATAGATTTTTTTATCTAGGCAATAAATTTTGATCAATTTTAATAAATTTTTGAAGCAACAAATACTCAAGTCATATTTCTAAATAATCCATATTGTCATTTGTTCAATGAATTGGCAAAAATCAATCAGAACTACGCAATTAATTAATTAAAAAACAAAATATTGAAAACAATTTCTTTGAAAATATCGTTCAACATGATTAATACGTTGTTAATCATGTTCAACGATAAATTATTTGCTTCAAGCTGACTATTTGCTGTCATATAAATTGTATTTTTGACTGTATAAGCGTGAGATTAGATTAATAAAAGATTTATTCATATTGATATAACCAAATAAACAATAAAAATTTAAAGTAGTATCATGTTTTTGTACATTTTATTATAATTTTGTGAAGATTCAATTATAAAGATCGTTAAGCAAAAAAATGATCAAGCATTACTCAAAAAACATTATGACTGAAACACTCTAATGGTAATCTTTGTTGCACATTTGCAAGTGTCTGATTCATGTGCAATACAAGCCGATTTTTGTTTTTAAACAAATGTGTTACAAAAAAAACAATATAATCCTGCTTATAAGATTTTAATACTACAATATATCTATCGTGAAACATAATTAATCAACATATTTATATTATTGATTCATGATGTATTTAATTTAATTGATTCTGATATTAAATCAATAAATAATTAATTAAATTGAGATGAATAGTTTAGGTTGGATAATTTAACAAATAAAAATAATTTTAATATAGAAACATAAGTTTCACATTAGTTGCAATGAGCATAAATACTCACATTTAATTATTCCATGTCAAGATGAACAATTTAATAAATAAATCGAAAACCAAAAAATGTTTATTTGCGTTACATGAGATATCAATTTCATTAACATGACCACTACAGATTCATTTTGATTATATTGTCTTTTTATATCATTTTCATTTTTTTCTATGTTTTGCTGATCATTAATTGATTCCTGTTGCCTTATTACTGCATATTTCTTACCATAACATAATAATACACAAGTATTTTTTTTATACATATTTAATTAAACATGAAAATTACTTTTTTCCTTGAATTTAGGTGTCGAGTAAGCATTTTTTTAAAAAAAGTATAAATTTCATTTGATTCTATTCTTACAGACGAAATTAAGGATATAATAGTGAGAGCTTTGTTAAAAAAAGTTGACAGAAATATCATATTAAAAAAACTTAAAAAATAACGCCAAAGGTATTTTTTTTGTTTTATATTCTGTTCTTAAATGTAAGAATTACTGATCAGTGTTCAACAATAATTCTTATAAATTTTCATTCTTTGTTAAAGTGGTTGTAGTAAATGAGAAATAATGCATTGTGATGCCCAAATTTGTTTCGAAATACAACATTGAAATATTTTTTATTCCAAATATCGTATATGAAATACAATATTTATAATTCTAAAAATACATCATTCTGAAACAATATTAAAAGAGAAAAATGTATTTAACTTTGATTTTTTTATTTATACTAACTTATTTGTTGTTTTTGGTCACTAACAGCTACTTAAAATGTATTAAAGTCAATATAATATAGATAAAAATCACCGTTTATTATGTATTATCAAAAACAAGGAAATTTTTTGACAGCGATTCATAAACAAATATGTTTTAAGATGGTAATGAAAAACTGTGGGAATTAAAAAATATAATTAACAAAAATGAACCTACACTACACATATCAGAATTAAACTTTGATTGATTTTAGTTAATCATTCAAAAACATAAAGCTATAAATTTGATCTAATTATAAAATTGTATTCACATTAATAGGATCTTTTACAGTTAAAAAAGAACAAACTATTTTTTTATATTAAAATCATACTCTTTATAGTGTACAATTACAAAACTTTTAATACTATTTAGCATTTACTTTATTTTATTAAATATATTTTACATTTTACGATTAAAAAGAAAAACAGTCAAAAAAAGTTATTAAATTATTTTAGTCTGATCATACTTAATAAAGAATTTAATTTACCATAATTAATATGAAAATTTTTTAAACAAGGGTGAAAAAAACGGAAAAATTATAAATTTAGAGAAACCACAAATTTATACTTAGTCTGCTGCAAAAAATTTTTTTTCATATTTTGTTTTTAATAGCGTTACTTGATAATAGAATATTTATTTCAAAAATATTGAAAAAATGTTGAAAATATTAGTTTGAAGAAGATTCTCGGACATTTCAAACAGTACTAGATGTATAAGCTAGAAGAAATGGTATAAAAAATTTGCCATCAAAACAGTGTGTATGCATATAATTGCTTTACAAAAAAGTACGTATATATATATGTATATATAAACCCAAATTTGCATATAAATGCTTACTTATAAATTCCAGAACTGCGCGAAAAACTCATTATGACCCTAAATACTACTGCCGTAAGTCAATGGGGATATGTTGACACGGCTTGCAAATACCGTATAAAGACAATAAAGGTGTGTGTTAGTGGTAGAAAGATCTTTATTATAATTTTTAAAGTTGCCTAAAGCAGGGTTACGCCTGCTGGTTGGGTGTAGCTGATTTATTTTACCTTTACCTTCATGCCTTGTTGTATCCATTATTGTTTAGGGTTTTATTATTTTTATAGTGGGCATGGAGGTAAAGTTTGGAGGTAAATATTATCTAGTAAGAAGGGATTATGTTTTATAACACCACGACAGGTGTCGTTGGTGTATGTGGTACTGTTATATACCACAACTGCAAATAACGGTATTCAAAAAAACATTGAAGAAAAATATTTTTATCCATTGTAAAGTTTATTTTAGTTTTAAAAGGTGCGAAATTTTTTTTTGCATCTAAAAGGTTATTATACGTAATAAATTTATATGACAAGGTTTATAGTTGTATTTATATAAAAATCAAGTTTTTTTCTATTTTGATAATTTTTCTTTCAAGTCTATGTAAACACAGTAATTCAATAAATAAATTATTCTTTTTTGTTCACTTTTGTTTTGTTAAAAGCTTCTCAAGTAGCTTTTTATGTTATTTTGAGGTTCAAGATAAATATTCAATGTTTCAATAACTATTTTTGAATCGAATATAATATAAAATGCGATATATTTTTGTATAATAATGACAAAAAAAGTAAGAAAGTTTTTCGCTTACTAAGATTGCTTATTTTTAATGATGTTTTAACTTACTTGATATTATAGGATATTCACAAACAAAAAAATGCAATTTTACAAAAAAAACATATTATAAACTGTTATAATGTTATATATGTGACAAATACTCATAAAAAATAATTTGTATATTTTAAACAGTTGTTACTTGTGGTAGAGACAATCATTTGTTTGATGCGTAAAATATTTGCTAAAGAAGAATATAAAGAAACAATAGAATGGTAAAAACAATATTTAAAAAGTAATATATATTGTATATATAATTGTGCAAATAACTTATTATTATGCTCTAGATTCTGTTCTAAACAAAAACAATGAAAAAAATACTTGAAACCGAAGTATAAGACAATATGATAAATTTTTTTGTGTGTTGTGTTCTTACTATGTTAGCTAGTAATCATACCGTTTATAACTTAAAAAAGTGCCTTGAGTTATTCAACAACAAGGTTTAGCAGAAAAGTAATTTTTTTAAAAAGATAAAGGTGTTATTCAATGTATTTGTGTGCTTCTTTTCTACTTTTCACTATCTTTAAACATTTTTGTACTTGCTTATTTGTCTTTATTAGTTTATTTGACACCTTTTTTATCTTTTTAAGTAATTAGTATATCTCTTTTTTTTCTTAAATATTTTTGATAAAATGTTAAATTTTCATATGTAAGGTTATTTTAATCTTTTTTGTATTTCATGATCTATATTATTATAAAGAACTAGTGATTTATCATAGTTCTTTTATACATTAGATTTGATATATTCAGAACAAAAAGTTTTGTTGGTTTTAAAAAAAATTTGCCTTTACTGGTCTAAAAGTTTCAACTTTTCGAATTTACATTGATCATCTTTATTAAATAAGCCATACAGATTCAGACCAATGGGGGTATTATTTTTTACATTTTTTAGAGCTAAGAAACGTAGAAAAATACATAGACAGGTTTTAGAGCGCAATATTTAAAATCTTAATTTTTATTTCGAATTTTTTTTGTAAATAGTTATCAATATGAATATTAACTTCTTTTTAATTAAACCAAGTCTCGATCTAAATTCTGTTATTTTGTGTTTATGGGATGTCTAAAAATTATGTATTTTTACTTACGATAAAACTTTTTATTTTATTTACAAATATTCGTAATAAATTTTTATTCAATAAGCTAAATATTTATTTTGCGGTATATATAATAAATTTGCTTACTATGAGAAGTTTTTAATTTGTAAATTTATTAAAACTGCACTGAAACCTAAAAATATTCCAAAATATTCCATCGAATTTGCAAAATAATAATTTTTTTTTTGTTATGAGTATCTTAAAACGAAAAAAGAATTTTATAGTTTACCAAGCAAAAATATATTACATAAAACGATTTAAAAAAATGTGATAATACACAATATTACAAATATTAAAAATATTAAAAATATTAATAAATATAAAACTCTAGATAAATACAAATTTTATCAAGCAACAAAATAGATTTAAAACATTCTTGATAGCAAGAGAAAGGTCTCATTTTCATCGATTCTGAATGCATCGACCAAGAAGAAAAAATACTTATCTATACATACATCATCAAAAAAGTTGTTATTTAATCCACATATTCTGTGAACCAAATTTTCTTCGAACTTAGTATAGTTAAAATGGTTGTATTGTACAATTAGATTGAGAGAAATTCCTTCGCATTGAACAACGACGGACCCTGTTGAGCACACATTTGCTTGATCATTAAGAAAATATTCAAATAGGATCTCCTCACCAAAATTGTGAGTTTTCGATTTTTTTTTGATGTTTAAGGGTAATAAGTCGTATGATAATAATTTTGCAGGGAATATGAATTTTTTGTGTTCGTTGATGAGTAAATTATCCTTAAGTTTGAGTATACTCTGAGTATTTGTAGCAAATGTCTTTTGATATTTCGATAATTTTATGTCAATTAACTTCGCACCTCTTCTGATTTTAAAAATCCGATCGTAGTTTTTTTGATTTTCGAAGTTATTAAAATCAAATTTATTATAAAAATCATATTTGCTTGTGATATCAGGAATTAAAATATCTAAATTTGAATTAATATCTTTCTCAGAATGTATATTACTAATTTCTACAATTTTATCCTCATTTAAAACTGTGATATCTTGATTGATATCTGTAAAGGTTTTATTGATTTTAGTGATGTCTGTATAGCAACCATTTAAATATAAAGTTATGAGATTTTTCTGATAATCTACATTTAATTCATATAAACATTCGAATGGATCCGGTAAAAAACAAATAATATTTCTTAACATTTTTTTATTTTCATTTTCTAGACCCATTTGAACATATTCTTTCAAAATGTTTTGATTTGAGTTTTTTAAATTTTTATCAATAAATAAATTTTCTTGGTCATGATTTTGTATTGTTATTTTCGTATTATGAGATATAAAATCGTTTTTTAAAGCAGTTTCAAGATTATTACTTTGATCATTATTTAGATTGTTTTTAATATTATCATGTTTTTCTTCGTCTTCTATACCAATATATTTATTTTCAGGAACTTTTTGTTTACCACCAACAAAAATTTCTGATACATCGACACTGCCTATTATAAAATTAACTTTTTTATGATTGTATGAATCTTCGATTTCATTGAAAGATTTGATGGTATTAGAACTGCATTTATCGTAATCATCATTATTGGCTGAAATTGATAAACTTCTTATAGTTTTCGTTGATTCTGGATTATGATCTTTCTCATTCAATAATGCAGTTTTGTTTATATTTTCGTTAAATTTATTGAAAGAATGTGGTCTAGAAATTTCATCATCTATATAAACACTTTGCGACATAGAAAGTGTTTTTTTATGAAGCTCAGCAAAATATGCTTTACACTTTTGATTAACGGGGATATAACGAGCAGTTTCTACATGTTCTGCATTTTGATAAAAACATTGTGAATGGTTGGAATTTGCACTTGAAGGAAAAGCTTGTGATTCGTTGATATAATCAATTTTAGATTCTAAATTGATAGAATGATGTTGATGTTCAGTGATAGAATTAACATTACTCTTATCAATTGAATTGCAATACTTAAATTTTCTGTTGAGCATTTCAATATCATTTGCAACAGAAGGCAGGTAATTTTCACTATCAAAAATACTGGTTTGACCAGTATGTGTTGTTATTTGATGGTTTTTATTTCTTAAAGTATTTATCAAATTAGCATTAAGAAGCATTTCATTCTCAAGAATTTGGTCCTTGTTTAATATATGAATTTCAGTGAAACATGAACTAACAAAAAAAGCAAAATTACCACGAGTGAGTTTCCACAAATTATCTAGTTTAATCCAAATATCTGTGTTTATTTCTTGAAATATCAATGATGAATTATTGAATAACTGGACAAAACGAATTCGATTGAATTCATCAACAAGTTTAATATTATAATATTCTAGAACACGATCTTTTTCATATAAAAAATCGGATAATTTGTTTCTCTTTCTAATTAACACACTGAGACATATTATTTTTCCTGTTATTGATTCATAAAAATCACTATGATATTTTGTATCCATAATATTAACAGTTTTTGTTGATATTTCATGCGTTTTATAGTTAATTGCAGCATGTGTCTGCTCTTTATTAGAATTATCAGTATGAATATCAATTTCGTAAGTAGAAATATTGCCAATACCACTAGAATTAGCATCAATATTTTCAGGATTTTTTATGTCACATGAATTTGTAGAATTTATAAACTTATTTGACATGCAATCGTTGGTGATTTTAAATAGCTCTGAATTTTCGTTTAAATGCACTTCAACACAATTGAATAAAAAATTTTCTGCATAGGTGTTTATATGCACAAAAGAACCCAAAGGTTTATAAACAACACGGTATCTATTGAAAATAACAATATCACCTCTTTGAATTTGCATATAATATTTGTGCACATTCTGCTCCCAGAAGAAAACTGCTGCATTTTTAAAACCACTAGATAAAATGACAAAAAAGTATACTGGAACATCTGATACTCTGTCATATACAAAAACACGGCTTTTATGTGTGATTTTTCCAATCAAATATTCGTTTTTCAAATTTTTTGTCAATTTATTCGTTATGTTCGTGTTTTTTTCATGAATATTATTTATATTATTACGTGAAATTTTGGGACTGCTTAGCTGATTATTTATGTCGTTACAAACATATAAATCGTTTTTTTTCTGCAATGCTGAACTATCAGATATATTAACAGAAATATAGCTTGTGATAGCGTCTTTACAACCTTGAGCACATTCATTTCTATCATTATCAATATTACTGTTTGACAAATACGCGTACATCTTCTTTTTTACCAGATCCTTAGAAAAAAAATTAGCATAACTGCCTTTCAACTCGTCAACCGTAGTTAGAACAGGAAAAATATTATCTTTAAATGTCTGTAAACACGTTTTGTAAATTTTACTGTTGCTGGAAATAATCGGTGTATCACTTAAAAAAGGTAAATATTTATAAGAAAACGGAAGTAAATGTAAAATGAGCCTAAAATCATTGTATGTCTTCATATTCTTGATATAATTGTCTTTTTTAAGTCTTTTATTTGTTATTTTGTATGGTTCAAGCGCCATATCAGAATTACTTTTATGCCCTATAAAAAAAGGTAACACCGGCTTTCTGCTATTTGGTTTCGTATTTCCATTTGTAGTATAATTTTTAGATCTATTATTTCCACTAATTTTATTTCTTTCCGCTCTCGACAAAACATCATGGCTTTTCTTGTTTTTTTTCTTGTTTTTCTTACTATTTTGAGTTTTCACTGTTTCTTTCTTAAAATCACCAGCTACTTCTATTCTTTCGAATCTCTCATTTTTCTCATCATAAATTACATCTTGCTCTTTTACAGGCTCAAACTTGATAACACACCCTTTACGCTCAACAATTCTAACACACTCATTCTTAAAAATCATTCCTTTTACTATCCGATCGTGCTGACTAGGATCCACTGTAAATTTATACAAACTATCACTGTGTACATGATAAAGAAAAATATCAAATGTGTATGTTGTTTGTGTGCTGTTTTCATATGGCGTTTGGTATCTTACTATTTCTAAAACTTCAAAAATCATTATTTGCGATTTTTTAAATTTTTGGGCTATATTAAATCTTACTTTTTTAAAAAAATATATATCGGTAGGTAATCCTTGTTATGTTTGCTATATTTGAAATAAATAGAAGAAATTGGTATTATGCTAAATAAACTTGCAAAAAAATTGTGTATCTTTTCTTTTCGATTTATATTTTAATAATTCAAAAATTGTTTTTTATTATTCGTTTTTTGAGTAAATTTAATATAAACTACATTTAATACACAAATTTACCAGTAATACGTTATTTAGAACTGTGAACCAATTATCTTTATAATCCTAATTTTGTCTGATTTAAGAAATTTACATTTTAAATTTTCAATTGCTTTTTCCTTATAAATCAAGCACTGGTATAGACTAAAAAATAACATTAAATTAGTACTAGCATTATTTCAAAGTCGCAAAACTCTCTTAGAGCAAAATATTTCTCAGTATTTCATAAACTTGAACTACACAATAATATTCAATATTAACGTGAAAATCAAATTCAATTCGAAAAAAAAAGAACCAAAAAAAATGCAAAAAATATTAAAAATATACTTAACACGAGTAGAAAAATTTTTATTATAATTTATCTGTACTTTTTTGACGGTTGTATTTTGTTAATATGCCGACTACAAATGATTCATTATGAATTTTATTATTCTTTATAATACACTTCTAATACAGCATTAATAATTATTGATAAGATCAAACCCATTATATCAGTTTTTTTTCTATTTGTTATTACTATTTGGAAGTTCTAATAAAATTCGGTCAAAAATATATAACTAAATAGAATATCAACACATTTTAAAGAAAATTTATCTATAATCATTTTTTTGTGAATGTATCTATGAAAAAAAAATTATAAAATATCTTAGTTTTTGTGCTTTTGTTCAGTATTTTTTCTTGACTTAATCATCTATTTAATATTTATTACATTTTTTAAGTTCATATATAACCCCAAATGTTCCAATTTACATTATGATAACAAATAGAAAACCCCATCTTATAAGAAAAAAATTGAAATTTTTGTGTCTTATCGCATTTCCTCTAAAAGACTTCTATGTATTGTTGGTTATAAGCATATAAAATAAATTTTTTTTATAAAGTTTTGATATGTTTTATATTTCATTCAAAATAAATTTCATATATAAAATAGATAAGAAGTTAATATGTCGGTAAAAGCTTCTTGTCAAATTAAATATTGAAATGAATAGGAATTTATATTCGTCACTTTTATCTTCGAGCATTATGATAATTTTTTTATAAAAAAAATGATAGAAACAAATCAAATAAACAAGAAAATTAAATTTTTAATATTTCTGATATTTCATATTATTATAAAGAATTTTATTAATGTGATAAATAAACTACTAAATTGTTTGATAATTTTTGTAGAATATGTGATCTATCTATACATAGACTTTTATAACGAATAAAATATGTAAAAATACAATTGATCTTTCATTTATAGGTGCATAAAGAAGAAATTCATTCAGCATGAGGACAAATATAAATATTAAAAAACATTACAATTAACAATTTCAAAATACATTTTGTGACTTAATTTCTGTTTTTAAATGTTTTTTTTTATTTTTAAATACATCTGTAATCAAAGAATAAATGTTAAAAAACCATGTTTGAACAATTTAATAATATATTAATTCAAAAATCCCATCACTGGAAACTATATAACGCAAAAAAAACTTTTCATGTATTAATATAGGGTCAAGAAAAAAATATGATTTTCTAAGGTTGTCTAATTTTTTTTGTTATATTTATACAGCATTATTCGCCTATAAAATTTAGATACTTTCAAAATATTCAAGCTATTGCAAAAAAAAACAAATAAATTATTTTTAAAACATTATGAATTTTTAGATTTTATAAATGATGAAAATATCTGAAAACCGTTTTATAAATGAACAATATAGATATATTTATCCTATATAGAACTGTCTGGCTAAGTATAACAGTCTTTAAGAGATTTTAATACAAAATTTAAAGTCTATATTAATTTTTTTGTTTTCATTGTTCTTATCTTCAATTTACAGATAAAATTCCAAGTATTTTGCATGTTTTTATCATGATAACAAACAATCAAATACTGTTTTTCTAAAATTTATTATGATGGTAGAAAATAAAAAAGTTTCATACCAAAGCTTTTATTATTCAACTGTCAATTTTAAAGTTCATATATTTTATAATAGTGTAGTATGCAACTTATTTTAAAAATACGAGTAGTATAATACTACCATATGCGCAAAAGTTTATATATTGAAATGCAATATCTGTAGCTTGATTAATTTCAGTCGCATTCAAATATTTTGATTAAGGTTTTGGAAGTGAAAAATGTTGTTGGATATTAGTTATTGTCTTTAAAGTACTTAAAACAGATTTTTTGCTGTATTTGTTAGCTTGATATTTTATTTTTTTTAAAAAAATATATTTTTATCTTAATTACACAGAATATATTACCTAAAAATGCAATTATTTATAAAAAGATATTTAATGGTCAATTGATTGTTCATTTATGGTTTGTTTTAAAAAAATATTCAAGAATAAATGACGACAGATATTAGAATATGCAAATAACTTAATATTTTTTTGTGTGTCATAAGTTTACTATTAGAAAAGTAATTTTTGAAACGATGAGAAAAAGAATAAATACTCATAATCTACAAATACCGTATATAATTTATTTCTTACAAATTAACATTGTCGAATCTAGAAAAAAAGAAATTTCGACGAATTATTACAGCTTTACGATTTTTATTTGCTAATTTATTAAAAATAATTATATTTAACTGTTTATTTTCAATACACATTTATTGTGTATTGACAATAATTAGAAGTAGTTTTAATAATCTTCAAAACAGCACATAAATAGCAAAATTAAAAAGACAAATAAATGGCAACTTATTGAAAATTTTTATTGCGCCGAAATAGTATTTATATATATATACCAGTACTTATAAGAAACAATAAAAATGACACGACTAACAAGGAAAAGTGTTTTCACAGCAAAAAAACACAATTAAAGAAGTAATTTTTTCGGTTAAAATCAAATAATATTTCACCGATGTGTATATTTTATAAATTTTTTTCAATTCGTTATTATAGCGTTAGTAAAATTCAAAAAAACTATTTATAACAGATTTTTTATATTAACCATTTCTAACATCTATTCTATTTCAATATCAAGAAATGATGGAAATTTATTCATCTTTTTTTACATAATTAATATATATGTATATAATTGTGTGTAAAAAACCTATATAAATCTTTAAAACATATACTATGTTATTTTAATGGGATTTTTTGTAATTTCTAACGATTTTCTGCAATTGCTACAAGATTGCTACAGGTATTCTGGAAAACCTATAAAGATACATTATTATCAAACATTTACTTATAAAAAATATTATCAAAGCTACTTATGGATAGTATTTTTGTGCAATCTTGTTTTTAAGTCAAGAAAAACCATTTTTTGGATTATCACAGCATTTATAGTTTAATTATACACTCATAAAATAGAATATTTTTAAACCAAATCAACAATTCATAATTTATGTTTCGTTATTTGTATATAAATCATTATATATAGACACAAACGAAAGTTGTATCATGATTTTATAATTTTTTATATAAGCTTTATAAATTTGTTCAGGTGGTTTGGGTCTGCCATTCTGCTGGCTAGGACATTCCGGAGCTCGTAAGGATGACTTGGAAACGTTGGTATTTTTAGAACGCATATTGAATTACCACACTACTCTATAAATAGACATTATATTTTTGACATGCGTAATATCGTGATAATGCGCATCAACAATATAGTAACATGTTTCACATTACAAGACTGTATTTTATTCGATACGTCATCAATATAATTTAAACAATATAATCGTATTCGATAAAAAATCATGGACACCAACCAATCAAAAATATCTTAGAGAACCTTCAATAATATATGACTTCTTGAGAGCTGTTTTTTTAAATCTAGATATCCAACACAGCTTATTCTTCCTTCTCCGATTTTTTTTGATTTACTAGAAAAGAGATTAAAACAAAGTGTTTGTTTGTTTTCAAAATAAAAAAGATTTTTAGTGATTATTAAAAGTAATGACATTGATAATCGCAAAATATTAATATTATAACTTCAAAATTGGCCGATTGATATCGATATAGTGCTGTATCATCATTTTTCATGTTTAAAACCCGAACAAAATTTTGATCAACACATTAAATATAGATGAATCGCAAACATCAAACAATAAAAATGATAACTAAGGATATTTCAAGATATGACTCAAAAACAAAAATAAAGACGAAATTTTATGGGTGTTAAAATCAGCAACACATACAATATTATTAATTAAATTTATAATAGAAAACCAACACCATAAGTAAATATAAATCTAAATATAATTTATAAATCTTTCTGCAATAAAACAAAGTAAAATATTATATATATGTTCTGAAAAAATAAATACAGCAAATCATTTAAGATTTAGCTTTTTATCAAAATATATGTGAATATTTTGATTTATAAATAGCACATGTATTTTATGCACACCTGATCAATCTTTTTTTATAAAGAAAATACATAAGAGGTAACTTTCAACTTATGTTTTTTTTGAAATAGTATTTTAAAAATTAAATGATAGTAAAACATGGAAATTTATGAAAATTGCAAAAAATATCGTTTGAATAAGAGTGTTGAAATATAATAACATATAACATTTCTTAAAAAATGAAGACCTGCCATATGATATAGATCAAATGAAAAATAAGTTTTTTAATTAATCCAAGAAGATTCAGAATAAGGTAATTTTTTTTGTAATAGGTAGATCGACCAATTGGAATACATATGCATTTCTATTTAAAATACTATGAATCACTACATTTGAATGCACAGGAATATTTTTATATATATTATAAAAATGCAAAAATATAATATTTAAGTTTCAAGTCATACTTATCATAAAATTTAGAATATTTATATATGTCATATAAAAAAAATAAAAAATAAAACTCGCAAAAATATAAAATTTTACTAAGACTATCAATTAGGAAATCAAAATTGATGTTTTTGATGAAATATGCATTTTTTCAAAAAAATTTTAAATAAAAAATGTTAGCTAAATTTTAAATGAAAAAAACAAATTCATATTATTTCAATAAAACTACGCTTTTTTTATTTCATATACAGGTTTTTATATACATATTTCGAAACTTAGAAACACACATAAAAGCAAATTATGTAAATAATATATAAAATGTTGGTCGCTTAAATATATTCATGCTGTATAGTAACACAGTTCATGTATATCTGATTCATAATGTATTTAAAGATTTAGATTATATTATTTCAACATGAAGTATATAAATCATTAGAAAAAACAAAAAAAGTTCTTTATGTAAAAAATATTATTTTGAATGTTATATTTTTTATAATACATCAAAATTTTTATAAAATTACAATAATCTGTTGCAATTTTAAATCATCTTATTTATATTCATTTCCACAATTTTAGGATATTTTGAATCGCGCACAACCACATTCAACTGTACTGATTGTCATCTATTTTTCTAAAAAATATTTTTATATGTGTATTAATTTGCAATTTTCAAGGTTTAAGCACAATAAAAGATCCATTCTGTTTTATTTTCACTTTTATATACTCTAAAAATCTTGGCTTAGTTACGAACGCTTTACCAGTTTTCAATTTGTGTTTTATTAAGGGGAATTAGAGTAATTAACATTTGTAGGAATAAATATTAATGATAATTGGTTATCATCAAAAGTGCTTCATCATTTACAGATTCGCCTTCTTCCAAAAAACTGCTCTCTTCTTCCATCATAAACTTCGTAGCCTTACAATATAATTTTGGCACCGTAAATATCTATAAAGTATGATATTTCTATTGATTGCTAATTTATAGAAAAAAATCATACAATATATATCTAGTTATATTTCTTTTATTTCATCTATTGCTTTTTCTATATTCTTTTTAAATAATAAACAATTTTTACACCTAAAAAACGCTTATAGATTTTTAAAAAATACTTAAGATGACCATATACATAATTTCTGTTATAAAGGTACAAAATAACCTCTATTTTCCTTAGTATATCAATTATTTATTTCATTTATATTTCAAGTTTGAATCTTTAAGTGGTTTGATTTTAAATACTTATTATGAATACATAAGTATCCATCCTCTTTGACAAAAATACTTTTTCAATCATATAAAAAAATGATATGGTTAGCTCCTTGAAGAGAATTTAGGCATTCTTAAGAAAAGATGTCATTAAGATTTTATCTTCAAAGGTATTATATTACAGAATATCATTAGTAAAATGATATACTGTGACTTGGATTGACAAAAATATACGATTTTTGCTTATTCGCGGTTTGAATATATAGATAGGCTTTATTAGCAATCACTTTCAAACGCAGAATAAAAAATTCGAAAATTATCTGGTGTCCTGCAACAAAGGAACATATCCATTTTTGATACCTGATTTTAATATCTAAAATTTATTGTTTTTGTAATTTATTAACACAAAGTTTATTAAATCGTTGGTTATTATAAATATCAATACTATTACAACTATTGTAATTACTATTACTATTCAAAATAGTTTTTCTACTATTGCTATTTATAATACTACTATTATTATTAAAAAAATTATACAATTTCCTTCTTATTTTATTATTTCATTTCATTTAAATAATTATTGGCTTTATTCTTATCTGTAAAAAATCACCAACTTTAAAATGGAAATATTTTTATATTAGAAATTTATGTATACAATTTCTCTAATTTTTTATGAAGAATATTTTAAATCTTTGTTTTATAAAGACTAATATTTAAGTCTATTCTCCAAAATACCAAATTAGTAATATTGTTGAAATTTCATTTGAGATCTTTGTGGTATTTATACCACTCTTGTAACGTATAATTAAATGAAGAACATTACTGGGCGGCTAGATTTTTTTTGTTGTATATAAGCAATCAAATATCTTTAATTTTTTTGCGTGTATATTCTTTTATGTATTATTTTACAGTTTTCTATATTCAAGTAAAGGTTTGTCTTACAAAATTATGTTGACACTGAAAAAGTTTTGTATTATTGATAATATAAAAATTGCAAATTCATCGCAAAATACGATTTACGAATAATGAACATTGATTTTTCTAATATTATAGCGATAATAATTTTAAAAATTAGAATTAATGTTTCTTTTGTTTGAAAAAACATTAATATTATACCTTGACAAAAAAAATATTTTTATAGCAACTAATTCATGTGCAATTTTCATTTTTTTTCTACAAAATAGTTACTTTGAAACTATTAATTTTATTTTTCAAGAAAAAAATATTTTTAAAAACGTGCCAATGCTTATTCTGTATTGTTCACAAAGTTTATCTATTTAGAACGTTAATGTTATTCAGCCTACTAATTTTCATAATTCTGTTTTTTTTTGTTTAGCATTGTCGTTGCAGATTGTGTCTTAATTAACATTTATGAACTATAATTACTTAAAAATAAATGCGTTTTCAATGATTTTTGATTTTATTGCTTTATCATCTATTTTCAGGTTTTATAATTAATTGAAGAATCAAAAATGAAGGCTTTTCACTTTACCAACATCACATCGATCATTCTGTATATAATTTGTAAAAATAATAGTATATTTTATTTATTAAGAAAAAATCGCTATTATTTTTGTAGCAGAAATCGGATATTTTTTTTTGTTCATTTAAATAAAATGCCAATAAGGATATTATTATGAATTTATTATCCGTATAATTTAATAAACATCATAAGTAAGCAATTATCTGTATTTATGTGAAAAACGAGAGTTTTGAAAATAAAATTGATTTGATGTTTTTTTAAAATTTTAGGGTAAAGATTCACACAAAAAACAGACGAAAACATTTAATTTTAAAGCAAAGAATCTATATGTAAAGTTGAAGAGCAAATTTTTTATGGCTTTTTTTAACATAAATACATACATGCGATTATCTTTTTGTTTATGCAATTATCTGAAAACAATTTAATAATAATGAACAACAGATAATATTATAGAAATACATAAAAAATATTTGCTTTTTTATTCTTATTTTTTTGCTTTCAATAGTTTTTAGTAAAAAATTTTAGTATAGTAACAATATAAAAAGGATCATTTTGCAGTACAAAATACATACATTACATGATTCTATTTTTTATAGCACAAAAATTCAATAAAGTTGGACTTATATTTTAATATAGGACGTATACAGCCCAATGCATTAAAATTACGTTTTTATTGATAGATACTTAGAAAAACGACAATTAACGACTAAACCTTTACAAAAAGTATTTTTAAAAAATAAAAACTAGATTTTATCTGTGCTGAAAAGACTTTGTTACTCACAAATTTATGTTTTTCGAATAACTGTACGAGATATTTCTACGACAAAATATTGCAATATACTACAATGTTTATTGAGTAATAAAATGTCTTCATGTTAATTTTATTTTTCAAGAAATTGTATATATTTTGCTAAAAAAAGGTTCAAAAAATATAATAATATTATAAAATTGACTTTTTTGGTTAAGATTTAGTCACAAAAAAAGTCATTTAATTTGAAAAAAAACCAATACTCTATATGAAACGAAAATTGCAAAAAAAAACTCAGAAATACTGTAATAAATTCATTTTTATTGTTGGAAGAAAAGACTTTTAAAAATTATGGAAATATTTTTTTCTCTTTTGTACAATTAAGAAACAAACTTTTTCCTTAAATAGGCGTCTGCCAATCAAATTAATTCACATTCAAAATTTATCTTACGATCTAAAACAAAATTGATCAAATTAAAAATTTCTTTTATAATAAATTTTATTTAATATGTCCAAATAAGTTTTTGATAAGAATTTGATAGTCTTTTTTGAAAAGACATAGATTATTGTTTTTGAATATTATATCTAGGCGATTAAAAATAGAATTTTCAATTATTGGGTGATAAAAATCAAATATACCATTTTAATCAAAGCATTAAAAATTTTCTAAACGTTCGATAAAAATTTTTAGATATTTAGATCGAATACTTATATGTTTATAAATTCTAAGAAATGTGCTATTTTTTATCTTTGACGAGCATTACCCACCAAATTTTGCCCATAATATTCAAAATTCAAAGGAGAGTTTTGATATTTACGTTTTTTTATTTTTTAATACAATATAAAGCAAATTATCTAATAAAAAAACGCCAAACTAAACTTTTTTTATAAAGTATTATGAAATTATGTAACTCCATACATAGAAGTGTTTTATGAAATCGGAATGCTTATATTGAATAGTAAATTTGTATTTTTTCATATCGCATGTTCTTTTAGAAGCTTTTTTATAGCTAAGGTTACAAAAAATGCACCAATATTCATTTTAAAATACGATAATATTGAACAAAAGTTAATTATATTACTTATAAAATTTCAAACTTTTTTAAGGTCATTTTTTAATCTTACTTGATAAATTAATAATCAACAAAAAATTAAATTCTAATTAAATTCAAAAATATTAAAATTTCGCTTATTTTTTTTAAGATCTAATTGTTGTAATAATCATAAAATTTGTAGGACCATATATTGACATAATAAAAACAAATATAAAGGTTATGTTAATTTATAACAAATTTTAGGAATTTTCAATCTTAATAAACAACCAGTAGATTTAAGCGTTCAATTTCAATAATAACGTTCATTATAATTCATGATACGTTGAATTGAGTGCTAAAACACAGGCTTTCATCATAAAAAAAATTATTTAAAGTTTCTGCTAACACCCGTGGTGATTTGCTCTGACAGAATGTCTCGTATCGTCTTTACGAGTCGACCGTTGTCACCATGATTAAAAGCTTCCACGTGGGGTTGGTTGGTACTTAGCCTCGTCTACTACAAACTAAATTTCTTGAGCAGACCGAACGGTGAAATCTTAACAGTGTGAATTGTCACGTACCCTCTCTCAGACAAAGGTAGAAGCACCAAACGGTGTAACTGTTGCTTAAAGCAATATAATAGCACTTACTCACAAGAGCGATCCCGTTGCGTGCGGAATCCGGATAACTTTCGATAAAGTTTGGTATTTAAAGCCGAACGTGTATGAAAGGGGTGAAGCCCAGTACATTATTGTAATGATGCTTGTATTTTTTTTGTTCTGAATGTGATATGCATTGAGTTATAAATATTCTGAAGGACGGAAACCACTTTGAGTAAAGTAAATAGAGATATCTAGGGTTTTTTAGTGCATAAAAATTCGGTCTGCTGATCTCAAGTTATTGTTCTCTAGAGTATAAAACGGTATAATAAATGTAGTTTTTTTTATCTTTGTATCTTGTTTTTTTTGTCTGCATTATATTTGTAGCTTACAAGTATCGTATGTCTGATTTAAATTTAAATAGATTTTTTTTTATTTTTCATAAGAAATAATACAAAAGAATCATCGTCCTTAAAAAGTATCTTTTTCATTTGGAATATATATTTTATTTTTTTCTTTTTGGCATGACATACTTTTCAGGCCTATATTAATGATTTTATCAGCCATCCGATTTCCACACAATATTATTTACACAATTGAAAAATATTATTTTCTTGAATTTTCACTAGGATTTTATTATACTAATTGAATTATAATAAAAAATTTTCTCTTTTTCAATAATCAAAATAATTTTTGATTTTTTTTGAAAAAACCGAGAATAGAGATTTTCTCCTTTTCGAGGTAAAATATGCCAGTTTTTTAAATTAAAAACTACATATCATACAACAATAGTTTGTAATTTATAGCAAAAAATTATCTATAAAGCAAGTTCGAAGCAAGGTAAAAATTATATTAGCAATAATAAATCTTAAAAAATGTCTGTTTTTGTTTTCTTCTTTATTTTCTAAAAAAACAGGTTTACTAATATAAGTCCTTTCTTATTTAAATTGGATGAGAGAATATATTTACGTGTGTTTATATTTTGTTTTGGATAAACACATATTAGAATTTTGACACAGAAGCTAACAATCCATACAATACTGAAATTGTGCATAAAGATCGGACAAAATAGAACAAGGAAATTATATTTATTGCAATTGTTTATTGAAAAATGTAGAGTTAAACCACGCCTATATAAAATAAAGCAATGAAAATATTTTTTTATATAAAAAAATCCAACAGGAGTGTTGCATAATTGTGTCCGATCAAAATTAAAAATAAAATTGTTTTTTCTAATAGGCATATTTATTCATTCAATTGTCTATTTATAAACAAAATCCTTATATTTGCACTAATAAACTACTTTAATATTGATAAAGTCATCGGACTATATCCGATAACATTCTATACGTATCATCAATCAAATTTAGTTTGATAATAAAAAACCACATCATTATAATAATTTTCATAGTT
Source organism: Edhazardia aedis USNM 41457 (assembly GCA_000230595.3). Lineage (NCBI taxonomy): Eukaryota > Fungi > Microsporidia > Culicosporidae > Edhazardia > Edhazardia aedis. The sequence goes on from AFBI03000003.1 coordinate 171,703, forward strand.
ATCATATTTATTGATAGATAACAATATTATCAATAATAAATACCAATAATTTTTTTATTTTATTAATAACTTCAATCCAACAAGGAGTTTTTTCGAAAGAAATTTTAAGCTTAAAAAACATGAAGTTACAAATTTTTTACATTCATTAGTATTAATTTACTTAGATATCGAAAATTTATAGTCCACAGAAATAAAGAAATTCACTTTGTGTTCAAATTGAGATGTGTTTTTTTTGTAAAAATCCATATTAAAATTTTAATTATTAATACACACTTGCATTTTTTTAAGTTAATTTTTATTAGATTTTTTATAAAAATGTAACGGTAAAATTCGTCGGTACTATTATTTGTTTTGTTTATTTACTTTTACTTTTGTTCTTAGCTTACTTAATGGGTATTCATCTATGGTAATGAAACTGTATTTTAGTTGAAAAATGCGCTTCAACAAGTTTTTGATTTATAATGCAAAGCAAATGTTGATGACAATCAATACGGTTTTGCTAGCATTTTATATCTTTTTTATTTATTTCCTTCTGATGGATAAACAAAGAATAGATTTAAAAACAGTTTTAAGGTAAAATAGGGAAACAATTATTGTTTTTAACGTGAACATTTTGGCTTGATTACTACTCAGTAGAAATCTATTTTATACATTTGCTCCTGTATAATTTATTCTCGCGAACATTTTAATTGTATTAAATTTGTAAGTGTTTAGTTTAAAACTCAACTTTTTTACTTTTCGAAGATATAAATTTTCAATATAACTTATCCTAACTCACTAATTGTTAAATTGATTACTATATAATAGAGGGGTGTAAAAATGAAATGAAATAAAAAAAATCAGATTTTAACCTATTATCACCTGCTTTAAAGTAAAAAAACATAAAAACAAAAAAACAAAACTGGCTTATAATATATATTAAACAAGCATTTTGTACAATTACAAGACTGTTGATCAAATTTTAGTTTTTTTATTTTATTTTTCATATGCATACCCTATTTTGCCGGAGTGTAACAGCGGAATTAAATGTCATTCAATTTTTTAATTATGTATAAATATATTAATTTGACTGATATCATACCACATTAAGGGTATGTTTGATAAGCATTTTTTATCGTATTTTGTCTCTTTGGTTAATTCCATGTATTTATCATTATTATGGCATAGATAGTTGTATATATGCAAAAATTTTCAGATAAGTCAAAATTAACAGCCAAAAATTCTATTTGACATCTATTATCACATTTTTACATAAAAATTTCTCAAAAAAAATATTATCCAAAACCGAATACAAAAATTTCTAATTTTTTTTATCAACCCTCAAGATCGTGATTAATATCTACTGCTATTTATAATATAATGAAAAAAAATTTAGGAGGTTGTCTATTTCCATATAGTTTTGTTTATCTAGTCTGTTTATGTTTTTTTATTGGTTTTTCGTGATATTATATATTTTTCGAAACTTATTTTAATAACATTATACATGATTTAGAGTTTATTTCCTATTTTATATCATTTAAACTTACAAGAAAAAATTCTTTAAGACTTTTTATTGTGATTTGGTCTATATTTTTAAGCAAGCGATTGTAGTTGAAATATTTTGCAAATCAATTTTCAAATTTATTAGGGTAATTCGATTAACTGTGTATTTTATATATATGTTAAATCGTTAAATAAGAAATATATTGATACAAAGAATCACAATAATTTACATTTGAGCTACATATTCCCATAGAAACAGAATAAATTGATGTTCGGAATTTCGAATCGGTAAAAATGCTGTTTACTTTTTTTTCTTTTTTTTGGAAAATAGTACTACACATTCTATACAAAGTTCATTGCTAAGAATTTATACAGAATCACACGTTTGCCTTCCCGTTTAACATTATTTACCACTGAAAAAATGATTGATGTTTTTTACTCAGCTCTCTAAATCAGACAGATACTAATACAATAAAGTAATTTTGTATGTATAGAGTAAACTAAAAACAAATAAAAAACAAATAAAATACAAATAAAAACCAAATTTATTTATAGACATACACAATTTTATTACAAAACTTTCTTATAAAACATTATTTTAAATTTATCCACTTATATAAAAATAAAGTTTATATAAATTTTTGTACATTTTTTGTATATCATTGTCGATAAAGAACAATAATTATTTAGAAAGCCCCAAAAGTTAGCAAAGAATTTAGTAATTGTATTAAAAACAAACATATTGTTGCTTTTTTATATTATTTTTTAGTTGATTCTATATTTAATTTTACTAAAGATTTTTCAAATATGGTGTTTTTGTAGGGATAGTTACATAACTCTAACTTGTTTTTTATCCTTCTTATTCTTATATGTTCTCATTGTACCATATGTTATGATCAAGGTTGTAGGGTTTAAATATTTAAGTTTGAGAAAAAGTTGATGGTAAGGCATACGGAAGAGACAGCTAATATTCGAAAATTACCCAAAACATCGATGTACCTCTCTATCTTTCTTTGTGTTGAGTCTTTTACTATAAAGTTATTCTATCATCTAGTTTTTCAAGAACTAAAAAAAAACACTGTGATATCCATATTCCCAAATCGGCGATAACTTAGTATTACCTATAAAAGAGCATTTAAAAGAATAACTTACCTCCTTAATTTACCACTCTGATAACATAAATAATCAAAATAAAGATAATACAAAAAAATGAATCCTATAGGACCGGATTATAGAAGCAAGCAGATTGATCAAGTTTGAATTATAGAATGAACTCACCACTACACGTTTAAAAACATCAAATCAACATTTTTCTTTCAAATTTTCTTTTTAAATCTTTTTTAACGAAACTCTAGTCGGTCACTCACAGAGTAGTGCAAATATCTAGAAGTACCTACAATGATTACGTCCAAACATATTTTATGGCTTATATTAGTTAGATCTATTGATTTCACCGGATATAAATAGTCTTTGCTTATAATTAATATTAGTTTTTTACCAGCAAAAAAAGATTATGGATATTTTAACGTGTCAAAACTATATATTTAAATCGAAAAAAATAACGAATATCTCATTTCATAAAATCTAATTTTTCACCTTTGAAAAATAACGAAATCTTGAATTTAAAACGTGTCTGTAAATTAAGATTCTTAAATTTTTTTAGTTTTTGTGAACACATACCCTGCAGCGTACAAAATAGTATTTTTTCTCAAAAATGATTTTAGGAAATGATATACCATATCTTTTTTTCTTTTTCCAGTAATTTCTTCACAAGCATTCTAAGTTTTTCTTATTCGTACTATAAATGCAAAATTGGTATTTATATGAATTTTTCGATGTTCTTTATTTTAAAACTGTTTTTATAGCTAAAAAATGATCATTATATAACACGGACTTATAGAAAAACTATCTTCTCTCATATAATTGGCACAAAAATTTTTAAATAATCAATACTTATCGTTTTTATAGCATATTATAAAAAGGTTTATTAAAAATATAAACAAATTTCTTGCTTCTCTGTAACAACTTTCAATCGTTTTTCTTGTGTGAAATATTTATAAAAACAAAAATGAAATGCATGTATGAAATTGAAGTAAATTTTAAAATTCTAACATAAATGAATATATTCATAATGTAATTTATAAAAACAAAAAAGATAAATGCAAAAAAAAGATTTTATTCATTTTTAGATCACAAATAAAAGAAAGCATTAATCTTAATAATGCTAAAAATACAATACAACAATCATGATTGAATAATTTTATTATGAAAATTAAATATTGCTAGTCTTTACGTGTGTTTCGATAATTTCATAAGCTTTCGGAAACTTATTTTTAACGGCATTTTTATCGTGATCAAAAACATAAAGCAAAGATTTTATTCCGTCGGAAAACGCGCTTAATATAACCGACAACAAAATAAAAACGAGCATTATTTGAAAGAGAAATTGATTCTCTGTAAATAGCAATGAATCCGGCTTTACAGCAAGATCTGTGCTGAATTTTCTAACAACAAAAACATATCCAAACATACAGGAAATACTGTAAACAGTGACAATCGGATCAAATGTTAAAACACTTTTCAGCAGAGTACCTCGTGATCCCGATATTTTGAGGGATTCAATAACACTTGTTTTGTAATCCTTTCCGTGCAGAGCAACATGTGGGAGTGTCCAGTAATTAATTGAAATCGCGACTCTATGGAGAATAGCAATCAAACTTGTCAAAAAAATAACAAAAATAGATCGATCATGAGTATTTCTCTTTCTATTTTTATTTGTGTTCTTTTTGTTATATTTGATAAAACTTTCTAAGCAGTGAGCAGTAAAGCTGATTGCCGAAATAAGACTGGCAAAACATATTGTTCCCATAGAATACAGAGTGTTTTTCAAACTTTCTAAAGGTACATTAACGCTGTTGTCAATCATCAAAACGTCCAGTGCTACTATTGACGAAACAAATATTCGTAGCCAATATACACACGTAAAAAATACCCAATACAAGAGGATACTAGTTAAGCTGTATGCCCCAATAAAACTTTTATAGTTGTAGTGTAAATTTGATGATGCATTTTGAACCTGTGCATATAAAATTAGTATTATACATGATGAAACAGCGAATATTGACAACTTTCTTTTGTATAAGATTGTTGCCACAGCAGAAACAACATGACTGCTTCCTTTGATATTTTTTCGATATGCAAGAAAATAGTAGGCGCAGCTCAATAGACCCAAAATAGTTGACGCAACGTGAAAAACAGGATTTTTGATAAGAAACAAAAGAAATATCTTGATTATGGGTGCTAGCAGAAATAAATAAATCATCGCTTTCTGTGCTGCAATTAGCATTATATACAAAAATATTGCTGAACAAAGCATTGTGTAGGCAAACCCCACAGAAAGCATTTTAACATCGACAGGCTGGAACAATTGAACTTGCGGTTTTATCTGACTTAAGTATATGTTGAACACGGTTGTAAATACCAGAAACAGAATTAGAGCCCACTTGTCATTCACATATCTTTTATACACATTTTCTTTCATTTTTTTTATTAGGGTGAATTTTTTGTAATTTTTGTGCTTGATTGTCTCAATAATTATTTGTAAAATATAAAAATTTTTAAATAGTGCTCTTTTCATGAAATTGACTTGCCTATTGGTTTCTCAAATAAAAAATAATTTGTTCTTTTTTGAGTGTTCCAATAAAACTTTTGAAAAAAACAAATTAACATTTGCATTTTTTGAAGAATTGTTAAATTTTATTGAATTGGAAAGGACTATCAAGAAATTCATTTGTAATCTTTCTAGAAATATATCTTCTTAAAAGCGAAAATGCGGTTTGGTAGATTTAATAAACAATCTTGAAGGCAATAAAAAAAATTGGACATCAAATTATGGAATTCTACTGCAAAAATTGTATCTAATTGATTTCTTGATAACTATATAACCATGATTAGAAAAACAGAATTTTTTTTTAATTTTATATTTATTGCATAGGCGCAACAATTAGAATTTCATTACTGGCGAACTATATTATTAAAAAAATTTTATGTGGTTAAAACCGTTTAAATAACCAAACATTTAATTTGATCGAAAAAATTTATGATAAATTAGCAATATATTAGAAATAAAAAAAATTTAATATATTTGCTAGTAAATAGACAAGCGTAAAAAAATATTTCGAATTACAAATATGAGATTATTATCACTGAAAAGTACAAGAATATCAATACTTTAAATCTTTAACTTTTTTTAACGAAAAATCAACAAAAAACCTTTTCTCATTAAATATAAACGAAATTTAGCACGATTGAACCATATTTTTCCAAATTTATAAATAAAACAAAATAAGGTGAAAGAGTTTTTTAAAATATGCATTAATACTGTTATACCTTTCTATCGTAGACAAAATGTTGGTCTCTCTAAAGGATAATTTCTTTTTAGAAATTTACAAGGTTCTATTGGATCAAATTTAAATAAACCCAACATAAAAAGAAATGATGCCACATCAAATAGGAACAACCAACAGAGATATCAATTCTTAAGAAAACAAGGTTAATAATACTTATAGCACATCTATAATATAGAAGAGAACATTCAAACAAAAACATTTTTTTTTCAACACCAATTGCTTCAATTTTAATTTTTATTATCTATTCCCATACGCCTTATATGATGCCACAAAGGCTGAGATCAATGTGCTGACTAAAGATTACATAATAAAAACAATTCTGTTATTTTATTTTGTGTTCCCCGTTTATAAACTGATTAGATAAAACAGATTTATGGCGGATTATTTAATCCTAAAAAAACACTAAATAATGATTTTTCATATTAGCTGCACATGATTTAGCATCAAAAAGAGGTAATTCAAATACCTTTCAACCATTGAATAAAACTGTGGATTAATCCTAATATAGAGAAAAACAAAAAAAACAAAATTAACTTTTTGGTATCAATGTATAATATATCAAATCTTTTGGCTTCTAAATAATGTTTTTAGTGCCTTTCAAAGGTGTATAGAAATGATTAGCACGTATTAGCATTTTACAAATTAATTTATAAGAGATCTTACTTCTCTCACTCGACTATAAAATATATTTACATATTGCTGAAATAGAATCGATCGACTGCATAAGAATAATCAGCTATTTATGTATTAATAATTTTTAATTGTTTTTATAGAAATATAGGGATTCCAATAGATAAGTGAAAATTAGGAACGGTTTTCAGTTAGAATAACGAAAAATTATTATGAAGATCATAGTTTCGTAATTCAATTATGACAAACAGTTTAACTTGACAGTTTGATTTTTAAAATTACTTTTTACCTTATGTCTTAAAAATTTATTGTGTTATATTTCGACGTAATTTAAATAAATAACTGTCAATCAGTTACAGATAACAAAAATAAATATCAATAAATTGATTTATAATGTATCATTGTAATTATAAATAAGGCTGTTTTTTTTATGTCAGCAATAATGACAAACGGCAAAAAAAAACACAAGTTTTAAAAAAATATTGCACATACAACCCCTTTTCTATCTCTATATTTATTTTTTATGTGCGACTCTGGGGAACAAAATTATGAGCGCGACACACTGTATGCTTTAATTTAATGACTTAGTTCATGCTTAAGCTTGACGAGTAATATAAACGTTTTTTAATTTTCTTCGCTGCAAAAAAGCAAAACGGTTAAAATATCCAAGAAAAAAAAACACTAGTGTTGTGTACCACTATAGGACATCAACATGTTTTGCAATAAATTGCAATTTATGATATTGTTCTTAAAATTTCTAGAAAATATTCTAGTATGAATATATTTAAAAAAAATAAAAACCTTACTTGTTATAAAAATTTTAAAAGTTATTAAACAATATTACAAATAGCTATTCGGATGTCTAAAAGTCGCAAAATCCTTTGAAAGCTAGAGAGCCGACTGAGAGAAAAAAATGAAGAACTAAAATCATTACAGCCTTATCATAGAAGAATACTTCAAGACCATTTCCATCCCTGATTTCACTACAAATTGGTAAAAAGTATGCAAAAGAAAATAAATGCAATTTTGTTTACAAATAGTGTAGTAGGTAATTATATTTGTAATGTAAACTAGGGATGTTTCCTGTCCTATAGTACTCTTCTGTAATTGAACACTGGATATAATATCTCTCTACTTTCGGTCGTTCGTCGACAGTCCAGTTTCTACTCACAACATTTTAAATATTGCTTTTGTAATTCATTATAGTAAAAAAAATAAAGAAAATGAAGGGGTTTTTTAAAAAAAATCAAAAGAATATTTTTTTTGCGTTAAATATTATACAAGAATCATAAGGTCGATAGTCGCATGCTAATAAATACTTTGTTATGACAAAAAAACACAACAAAATTGTATCATAATTTAAGAATTTTGTATCTAATGCTATAAATCTGTAATAAGTAAAAAAAATAAAAAATTTTACTCTAAAATGCAGTAAACACACATTAAAACAGCTAAAATTTACACTAAAGATTGCATATTGGGTAAAACTTATTCAATGAATTGTGTATATACTAAAAATCTTTACTCTTGTAAAACACATTTTGTTTGCACAAAACATAAAGCAAAGCACAAAAATAACATCTTATGTATGAGAATGTTTTTTAAGCTTTTTTTTATATTTATTATACAAAACTACTGTCCAATCTGCATAACGTAAGACTATTGGTATGCTACTGAGAGAACCATGATATTTTTGGAACCATACTTCATTTGAATTACAATTTGTTGTTTTTGATTTGGGTTTCGTTGTAAATATGCAGAAAAAATACATAAATAATTTTTTATATATGGGTTATAATATTATTATATTTTTTCAATGTTAAAAAAATTTATAGATCTAGCAACGGGTAACTGCATCTTTTTTCAAAAAAACTACTGTAAACGGAACTTGGAAAATTTTTAGCTGAATATCTTATGACGCAAAAAAAACGTTAATACTGATATCCTAAAGTATAACAACAAACACAACCAAATATAAAATTTTTACATAAAAATTTTTCGAAATAAAATCAGTAACAAATCATATTAAAAAAGAACTATTGAATGAAGTACATTTTAGTTGATTTTGGAATTTATAAAATTTTGTTTTCTGGTGCAATATATTTTTTAAATATTCTATTCAAGTGGTAGATTATAGAATTTAAATATTATAAAAACATGGACGATTCATCAACTCTAGTTTAAATGGTAAATGTCATATACAGATTGCGTTTTTGATGAAATTTACTACATAAACTTATTTGTTTGTATAATTCGTTAATGTAGTGTACTTATGGTTCAGGTAAAATATATGCTAGTTTATAACTTTGTTTGTGAATCGCATCAGAATACCCATTCAAAGGTATCAGCAATTACAATGCAAGTAATTTTAATATCTTTAAAGATACGAATATAAATGAGATCATGGAATTTTGTGAATTATATTATTTATAAAAGATATTGTAATATAACATCTATCAACAACAGTTTATACATTGATTTTTTAGAGATCTAATAAATCAATAACTAATACTTATAGAATCAAATTTTTGCATTCTGACAATGTAAGACACTAAATCAGCAGTTTAAAAAAATTTAGAAACATATTGTGATCAAAGATCTGAAATAAAGAATACATTCAGCGCAATGCAACTGTATCACAAAAAAAAATTTACTGTGCGTTAAACCAATCATTTAGAATAACAGAACAAAATTGTACTATTTATTAATAACATAATTATTCTAATTTTACTATATGGGTATTGCGTTAACCTCAAATTAGGATATTCTTTAAGCAAATAAATATATTATAAAGAATAATATATAACACGGTAAGTTAAGTTTCGCAAAAAGCAAGATTTTTATGTGAGAAATATAAAATTTATGGATCAACTATATTAAATTTTTTTTAAAAAGCTAGTCACTAAGTGTATTTGTAAACAGAAGTGAAATATTAAAAAATATAGACAAGATGTATAAAGAAACGAAGATAAACCCATTAGGAAAAGTTTATCTACGTTGATAAATCTGAAATTTGTATTACATTGATATACTGAAGTTGAAAAAAAAGGAATAGTGCAATAGCGTTATTTTTTGATTGTTTCAAATTTAAGTTCATAAACACTTGAAAATAAAGCTCAGGAAAAAAAAGAAATATAATTGGAGAAAATAACAAGATACGTACTGCCGCTGAAATCGAAAAAAACATATTATCTCAACATGTAATAGACATACTTGTATCTATATAAATATCATTTGCTTTGTACCTGTGAAATCGACAAAAAGAACATACAGTAGGTCTTTTTGATTATTTATGAAAACGATAAAAAAAATGAATTTTTAAAAAATAAAAATGTTAAAACTATTTATGAAATTTTTTTTCTGTTGGCGCTTTTAACAATAAATTAATAATAGGAATTTTTTGCAAAAAACCACAAAAAAGCCAAAAAAGCATCAATAAAATTAAGAGTAATTGTGAGTTAGTGATTTGAGCTTTCAAAGGCTAAACAAGTTATTTGGTGTAAAAAAAATGCTTAAAGATGGTTTGAACGATAAATGATGGTAAAATTTTTTATTTTTAATGCAAAGCGATTACCACTCGCTTGTGATTATCGATGTAAAAAAATCAGAACTTAGAAAATTTTATTATATGCATATACTATTTCAAGCTACGACAAAAAAATATCCTCTGATGTTTAAAGGTATATAATACTAGGTTTAGATTCTATTTTTCAAATAGATTTATTCCCAAAAATATATAATTAATAAATACCCCACGGAAAAAATAAAAGAAGTTTAAAAAATATGTAAGAAATGCCAAAACTAAAAACAAATACCATCCTAACAATTCTTTTTTATAACCTTTTTATAAAATTTTACATTTCAATAATTTTTACAATCGAGGTGGTGAAATCCATCATAATAAAACAAGTAAAAAAATCTATTTTTTATCGTATTCAGATAGTTTGTAAGCTAAATATCTTAGTCGCCTAAAAAAGAAATGTTTGATTTTTCAAAGAATTTTAAATTTTGAAAATAAACTATCCTTCGAAACAATGCAAAAAGTAAATTATAGAAAACTTTAAATTAAAATATAATTTTTAGAAATTAAAAATTTCAAATATATAACTAAAGTTTTTGCAATTATACAAAGAGGCAAATATATATTTATGCCGTATATTCAATTTTATTTTCAGTACAAATATTGCAGCTAAAATAACAACAATTTCTAAAAAAATAGTTGATTATAACATTTTTTTGGTATATCATAAAATACACATGAGGATAAAAATATAAAACGAAAAAAAGCAATGCATACCGTTAACGCAATGAAACGAAGTTTTATAAAAAATATCGTACAATATATCTATTTTGTATTTAAGTTTTTTTTTACTAGGTTTCTAATAGAATCAGCTATTTTTTTTTACGATATAATTTCGCTGATTTTTACGTCGTATAAGTCTTTAAATTACAAAATAAATTTTTATTTTTAAACTTTAAACGTATATTGATTTTTTTCTCGCCCATTTTCTTTTGAATCTTCGATTTTACATTTGATTTGGCTTATCAAAGTTAGCATAGTAAAGCTTGTCACATCTAAAGAAAATCTAAAAACAATTCAAATAATTTTACACAAAAAAGTGATAACTAATCAAATATATAAACAATTAACAAAAGAAAGTAAATTTTATTACAAACAAAACAAACCAAAAACAAAAACTTAAATTTGAAAAGTCTATCAAGTTTTAAATAGATCATAAACTTAGAAAAAAACGCACCGTGTAATATTTATGTGTTAGTCAAAAAAAATAACATATAGTTTTGCCATAATGAGCTGTTATTTCAAAACTAAAAATTTATATATTCATTATAAATAATATACGTTCTTGTTCACGATTTTTAATAACAAAAAAATGAAGCAGTGCAGTATTTTGCTGAGTAATTATTGGTAATGCATAATATAAGTATGAATTATGCGAAATGATCTTTTTATCTAATTAGAATATTTGTTGTGCAGGAACTTACATGTTCTGTGTTGTCATTTCTTTTTTTATTGTGCATAATTCCTCTGTCTATTCCTATTGTTGATTTTTTTAGAATTATTTTGAGTCTATTTACAGTTCTACAAGAAAAAATCATTTCTTTACAACCTAAACCATTTTAATCAAACTGTTTTAAGCACTTAGATCATTCAATTAATTTACAACTTAAATTTATGATATGCATTGCTTAAAGAAATAAATACTATTTGACTTGGTTTTATGTTTTTCTAAATTGAACATTAAAACTTGCAGAAATTGTAGATGACTTTAAAAAAATAACCATATAGATTTTTTATTTTATTTATCTCAACAGATGTGATAATTTTATGTTTTATAGCGTTTAACAGTTTTCATTTTTCAAAAAAACAAATTTTCGCTTTTATTCTGGTCTATTAGACACTTGATTTTTGATTTTTTGTGTTTCTTGCAAAATTTTTATTTTTTTCGTTATGTCGAAAATGTCAATAATAATTTCATATAATTTTTATTTCTAAAATTTGGTCAAAACTAATTTATAATTTTATTTTTTTACATACAAATAAGATGATACTCAATATTTCTAACTCCTTTGATTTTTTATTTTTTTTTAAAATCTTTTTCTTAACTATGAGTATATTTACAATGTTTTTGAGCATTTTAAATTGAAAAATTTGTTTTATTTGTGTATTTTTTTTGTAATGTACGAACTTTTATTGAAGAATCAGTAAATTAGAATCTTTTAGGTCTGATTATCTTTTGGTTTAATATAGAGAAATCGCTTCCTTATAAAGAATGCAATTATGACCTTAAGGAATGATGTGAAAAAAAAACCAGGAAAAACAAGTATACAATAAAAGCTATATTTACAAAGATTATAGTCTTTCAATAGTTAAAGTTGTTTTTTTATGTTATATAAATCATTTCAGTGCGATTTCCCACCATGGAAATAAAATACTCGATAGCTTTAGTTTTCATGAAAAACTATCAATAACGATTCTTGTCCTGACATAAAAAAATAAATTTCAAAATAAAAAATTATATATTTTATAATTTTTTCGTATTTTAGAAACTTAAAAAAATTTAAATTTTAAATTTTATATTTGAGTGTATGATTTGTGCTAGATGTATCTATAGAGTTGTAAAGAAGATGATTCCTACAAAATTCAGGAATTTTTAATAATTTAATTTTGTTTTATATTTATTTATTGAATTATTTATCTTTTTTATGAAAGATATAAAAATGTGTTTATATTTGAACAACTAATAGTGAAACTAATATTTCTAACTTATACACAAAATTGTTTGATGTGTTTATTGACTTTACTAACAAGATCATATCTATAATTTTTTTATTAAACAACATATTAAATCAATTAAATTATAAATGTCGTTATTCTTTTTTATTAATTTGATATAAAACATGTTTTACGATAAAAGCTTTAAAGAGCTATAAAAAAGATTTTTAGTATTAATAACGAGTCATGATAAAGACATAAAATTTGATATCCCGAAAAAATTAAATATTTATTTAGGTTTTAGATTTTTTTACTAAATTATATATCTTTTAGTTGAATAATTATTATGAGTATTTATACACATAGAAATGCTGTACTACATCAATGGTTTGGTTCGGTCTCGTAAGAAAAGTAAATATAAGGGAAATAAGAAGAAGATTGACGAGGTTGCGGTCATTTATGCAAAGGATATATAAGATTCGCGCTTATGCAGCTAACCTACTAATCAATATACCCTCTTTGTCAGAAGTTGGCATATATATTGGGGCAGAACACTTCTGCTTAAATAGTTTACTGAGAGGAATGAAAAGAAGGGACCAGATTGTTATTTGACGTTACAAATTTTTGTAGTTTACTTCAAGTAACTAAAGCGAAACATATTTTCTAAATTATATTTTTTTATTATTTATTTTAAAAATTTAAGTAGAAGAATCAAATCTTGTAATAAATTTTTTGTTGACTAATCAACGGAATCAATGTTATTAAATAAATCATTAATCAATTTATAAAATATGTACGTATATTATGTTTTATAATAAAACTTTCTTTAAATTCTCATATTAAACTACTAAGATTATAAGTTATTAAAATTTAAACATGTTTAAATTTATCTAAATTACATAATAGTTTTAAACATTTATAAAATGTGAATTGATAAATTTATAAAAAAAATGTTTTTACAAAGTATTTAATCTTGACTAAATTTGTAATTGGGGAATAAGTCAGCTGACGGCGAGTCGCCCGACTTTTCCTGTGAAAAGGTATCTGTATAATGCAGTTGGTTAAATATGGAAATAAATTAGAATGTATTAATTTAATAAATGAAGTTGGTTTTTAAAAAATCAGGAATAGTTCAATTTAAACTAATTTCTTTCTTTCTTATATCTATTTGTCTTATTGTTTTATTATTCTTTTCCTTTTATTTTTTTCCAAGTTTTTTTTTCTGTTTGTTTTTGTAAAAGATATGGTTTTTTTTGCTTTTTCTCATGTTTATTATTTATTAAGGTTTTCCATGCATTCTTATGTAAGATCACAAATTCTAAAATAGATTAAATCTTCACAATGATTACATTTTAATCTTTTTGGTTTGTGATCGTCACAATCTTCCACTGTAAATAAAAAATAATTAAATAGGAAAGATTCAATTGATATAACGATAAAAAAAATTTAGCTGGAGGTCTGCTTTACGTTAAAATATCAAATTCAATGTTTTCAATTACATTTTGCAGACCATGTCGAACATCACTGCATATAAGCAGTTCTGATGTTATTTTAGTAGGAAGGATTAGGAAGGATAATTTTAGCAAATAAGATATTTATAGTGATTTTTCTGTGTGGTCATAAGATATTACTGCCATTTATCCAGAATTCGCTTCATTTTATAATTAAATGTGCTTTGAAATTTAAGCAAAAAAACTAGATTATGAAAAAAAGAAAAAAAGAAAAAGAAACCATCAAATAAAGTTTACATACTAAAATTTTAAATAAGTAAAACAAATGTATATTTTGAACATAAATATATGATATATAATTTACAGATTCAAAGTTTTTCTTTATATGCACAAAATTCTGTGTCATTATTGTTATTTTTTGTCATTTAAAAGAAAACTAATGAAGCAATCATTTTGTTTTAAAATACATTTTTTTGCATAATTACCTAAGAATTGATATTTTTTAGAAATCTACTAAAACATAAATATCATTATAATAATTTTTGAAGACATCAAATTTATTTTTTTTTAATATCCAGCTTCTATCTTTGTATTGTATCCGATAATCTTATCTGATATTCCAAAAAGTAGTTGTTTTTTAAAAAAAATATATGAGATACGTTTTAGAAAATATAATACACGAAAAAAACACTTAATTTATTTACGTTCATTTTCGTACATAAAATCAAACATTTGTTTTGTTTAACGTGTTTTAAGATATTTTCGATAAGTATCACAATCACACTACTTTTATATGCATCTTTGTTTATTTATTATTTGTGATTTTCATTTAAAAGCAGTAAAAAGTTAAAATCTAAAGTTATTAAATTTTTAGAAGCGTATCTTGCAAACTACAAAATAGTCGATAATTTCAACTTGCAGTAAACATATATTAGACAGAAACTTTTCTAAAATCCCAACAAATGTTATTTAAAACATAGTCCTTTTAATTGCGCGTTTAATGGTAAAAATATTTGAACTCGATACAGTGTGCTCAACCGTGAAATTTTGTGGATTAAAAACACAGAATAGATACCAAAGGATAGAAAATTATAAATCTTAGAATATATCGTAGACATTAATAATTTTTTTTTATAAATGTCGTGTAAAAATAAAATTTCAACACAAAGCCAAACGATATGAATAAATTAATTTCTAAAAAAATCAAGTTCAGTTTATTAAAGCAATTTATAAAAACTCTGAAAAGAAATATATTTAAACTATAGAAAAATATTTTGCAAGGACAGAATTCAAAGGATAACGGTAACACTTAACAAAGAAATAATACAGGTCTAGCCAAGGCTTATTAGTTAATCAAGAAAAAACTAAAGGCAATAAAAATCAAATTTAAACTTGTTTTTTAAATAGAACAAAAAGTAAAATAAAGAACAAAAATTTTTCCTCTATGGGACAAACACAGAAAAGAACATTTATCATAGAGAAATTGAAATTAAAAATGTTCTTTTTCTCCTTAAAATTAGATTTGAAAATACTATTTTTTTTCTTTGATATAATTAAAACTATAATATTGGCAAAATTATTGAAGGTAATTAATATTAACCCACACAAAATACTACAAATGATGCCTTTTGTGCAAGAAAGCATATTACACTATACTTGGTATGATTAATAGATTGATAAATCCGAGTATTATCTAGACCAGTTTGGAAGTATTGTCTTTATTTCAATTTACAGATAAGATATATAAAACATAGAATTTTAACCATCAATGCTAGAAAAAAGCAAATAAATAGAATAGAACAGAAAATGTTTGCTAGGTGTCTAATACAGCCTACTAATGACCTCTGGACGTTATAATCACAACATAAGCAAGGCCTGTCACACATGTCAAAAAACTTAATGTTGTTTTTACTATTTAACATTTTTTACTCTTCACTATTCCTATTTTATCCATATTTAATCCACACAATTCATGCATAGATTAGGATATATTAGGAACATTCAAATAAATACATCAATAATACAAGACGATAATATTGTCGGTTTTTCCGAAAACAATTTTTTACAAAGTATATAAAAAAGAAATAATATTGTCTCATATCTATTTATTCCAAATTATCACATAGCCAATATGTCTTGTATTTCTTCCACAGATTTAATCGTCGTCGGAATTTTCATAGTAGAATCTTATGTATTTGGATAAAGAGTTGGCGTGCAGCGGGTCTTATACAGAACTGAATTTATAGAAATTTCAGCCTATAATTTTTCCGATCCAATAATTTCGCTAAATATTTCAGGATATGATTGATTTTTCTTTTCATTCTATACTTCTTATTGCTTTAATAAATAATGAGACACCAAGCGCTGTATCTGCAAAGTACTGCAATGTGTAATATATACAATATTCAACCAATATATATATATATATATATATATATATATATAACGTAAAAAAATTTAGGTGAAATATTTTAACAAAATATCTAAAATCAAATATAATTTCGTATTCGCTATAAAATATAAATATATAATTTTTTTTCTAAAACACTATGTTACCATTATTCAAAATAACAATGTATTAGAGAAAAATGTACAAAGAAGTTTACTATTGCCTTAAACGTAAGTTTAAAATGAAATATCAGTGAATATGAATGAATTTTCTTTAACTAAAAATAATTATAAAATTGTTATAAAAATGAACAAATGTAGAAATTTACTTTAAATATATACTTCTTTGTCAAAACTTAAAAAAAAGGTATTAGTAATTATATATAATACATACAAAGTAAATGATATAAATCATATATATATTAATCAATTATATATAGTCTTATTTATAAATATATTATTTTGTTTATAGAATATATATTTTGTTAGACTAAGTTCACATTATTAAATTTTACAAAATGATTAAAATCTAAGCATTTCCAAGTATCAAACTTGTCACAGATATACATCTTATTAATATATAAACTTCAGAACAAACAGTTTGTTAAGAACTACATAATTTTTTTTCGAAAAATGTCAACTTATAATAAATTACTTTTCTTGCCTTTACTGAAATTTTTGAAAAAATGTATAATTGTAATAACTTAAATAGTTAAAACAAATTAAAATTATTGAATCATTTAGGTCGAGACCTGGCCTAAGGCACACTCACTAAAAGGATATCCCGAGTTGATGGTTCTTACAAACCATCACACTTAGAACCTTCTCGAGCTCCAGATCTACGAAAGGTGTGGAATATTCATAACCAACCTGGAATCAAAAATTGACTGAACGTTCCATTCTAAAAAAGCATAGCAATGATTAACTCTCGAAAGTATCTTTATTCAGCACATACCTAGAATATGGTAATAGTACGCAGATCCACGACACTTTTGTATAAGCTTAAAAATTTGTTGTATAAAATGATATGGAATTTTTTAAAGATATATTAAGCTACAACAATTTATGTTGTAATAATAAAAACAGATCGTATTTTTTATAATATTATTTACATTCATGTTGAAACAAATGTATGTTATGTTAAGAATTTTTTTATACTAAAAATTTTTATATAAATAATTATTACCATAAAGCTTATGAAATTCTAAATTGTTATAGACATCAATAGAAAATTCTTTGTTAATTGTACTATGTCTAGTAGTACTAATATTTCTAACATAACCATTTCTATTACTAAGGAGTTTTTAATCATGTGTAACATCTCATTTCTCTTTAATTTCCACATTTAAATTAAATTTTAATAAAGATTTTTCTTATCGCTAAAAAATACTAGTAGCAAAAATATAAATATTGTTATTTTCAACCCCAAATAAATAAATATATATTTTTTTAAGTAGAATATTTCTAAAATTTTATCAATGTACTACTGCAGTAAAATGTTTGCGATTCTGAAAAAAAAGGTTATATAAATTTTATTTTTTTCGGTCGCTGAAATTAAAAAATAATACTTTATAAATGACAGTAATGATCATAAATGTTGGTATCTATGGAATATTCTCAAAGAGAGAATACAAAGCCAATTATTTTATAATCAAAAAAATGTGTGTTTTATAAAAATAAGAAAATAAAATTTACATTTCATAAAAATTGGGATGTTTTTTCAATTTTTTCAGATTTAAAAGAAACGAATATTGCGATTTGATTTTCTTAATAAATAGTGAAATTATGAATTTCAATCAAATTACATGATAGTTGCCAATTAGTGGCTTTTGGATTTATGAAAAATGGGGGAAAAGAATAAATAAGAAGCAATAAACGGATTGAGAAAACGCCTAAAAAACAAAACTGTCCAAAATCTGAAAAAAAACATACAAAATTAACAGCAGTTAAACTCAAACTTCCGATAGCACAACAATTTAAGTCATGACAAAAGATAAGCAAAACCCTCTGCACAGACATCAACAAAGCTTTTCCTAAAGTCATTATTTTTTTCAATACGTATTTCCCTTTTTCTATTAATAAATAAATAGTCCGTACAACTTAATTATTTTACAAGCTCTCATGCTTTATAAAAAATTATTTATCAAATGTCGTAAAATTATTAACTCTTTCTAAATTTTAGACCATAAATGCATTTTAAATTTATTCTAAATGTGCAATAGTATAAAAAAGAAAACTCACTATTATTACAAGAATTATAAGAGATCGTGTAATTGTTAATAAATATGCCAACTTGTTTACATCATATTGTATCTATATGTGAGAAAAGGTGTGCTTGTACATTTTAAAGTAAAATTATATAGTAAATAGCTCATTTTTTTATATAAAAGGAATTTTGTTATGAGCCATTATGCAATAAAAAATAACATGCAACTTAGGTATAACAATGATGTACGAGTAAAAAAATCATTTGAATTTAGTTATAAATTACCTAAGTGTATAAATATACTAATTCGCAAAATCCTTTTTTTCATCGTAAAATGTTTTTGTTTGTTAGAGAGAAGCTAAACTTTAATTCACATTGAATTGAATTGTTTTTTTTACATTTACATTGTTAGCATTTGTGTATCTGATACGTTTTTTTTAAAAATATTGAGTATTATCTTTCTCCAATTCTATTTAGTAACTTTATTATATTATTTAATCAAATCATAGAAGAATAATTTATGATTACACTTTTTTTTGTCGGATTTAACGGAATTATTTTACAATATTATCTTTAAATATATATTAACTTTTCGAAGGTCTATAAAAAGATTCTATGTAAGACAATAAAAAAATTTTTAATTTTCATTTCTAAAATTTCTTCAAATATAAATACGTTTTTTGTTAATTTCACTTTTAAAACACTAAAAATCATTGTAGTTGTTATCAGTAACAAACAAAAATATATATATTTAGAACATATCGTATGCAGGTTTTTAGATAAAAAACAAACATGTCTATAATCGATTAAATTAGAAATAATAACAAGTATAAATATAAAATAGATCGTTTATCTATAGGATACACAAAAAAATGATTTCTAACTTGTATTTCATTATTCATAACTAAATTTTAAATATTATAGTTTTCAATAAATTTTGTTCATATAATACCGCAATCCGATTAACAATCTTCATTTAAATACTCTAATCTAGCTTAAGAATTTCTTAATCATATTTTTATGCGCTTCAGTTGTTTTTTTAAAAAAAAAAGTATTGGAGTATCTTATACATGCCTTTTTTTGTTAAAACTTGAAATTTCGTTGGATTCGGAGAATTAAGTAAACATAGTGTTTCGAATTATTAAAACTAAGCTCTAATAGATATTTTAATTATATTTCGCATTAAACATACAGTTTTTTACGCTAAATTACATCTTTAAAAATTGCTATAACGAATATCTAAAGCATTATTTCTATTCTATAATCAACTAAGAGCAACAATATATCAAATAAAAAAGTACTTTTTCATTTATATACATAAATCGTATTGTTTTTTATATCATCTACAATATTTATCCTGAATTTTTGTCACAAACATAAAAAAAATTAATATATTTTTGTTTATATTTTCTTAAAATATACACAAAAACGTTTCTATTTGTATTATACATAAAATTTTTTATCCGCTTCAAAAAAAACCGTAAATCTTGCACAAATATTTAGGTAAAACATACACTTTTAAGATACACAGGTTAACAAGATAGGAATAATTTTTTATGTTTCATGCGAGTTTGTGCATAAACAAAAATTTCCCGCGCTTTATGTGAACAAAATATTATAAAAAAAAGTAGCTCATTACTATAATTTACTGCAAAAAAATTGTTTTTTTCAATTTCTGTTAATCGCGAAATTTCTACATGGAACTTTGGCGTTTATGCATTACTTATACATAATTATATACAATTTTATATTAAAAATGCAAATACCCATTCTCGTAAAAATTTATAAGACAATCTCAAATAAGCATCTTACGTATCAATTTTTTTTTCATGTTTTAGAATTAAATAAAATTACAAATGTTTCAAAATAATCAAATACTTAATATAAGAGAATTTTAGCGCCGCAATAAAAAAAAAATCAGTAAATCTTCGAAAACTTTATTTTAATACATATTTTTATCAAAAGAATACAAAATCTTATTATATTTTTTGGTATCTAATAAAGAGAAATATATACAAGTTACACCATGCAAAAAAGCACAATTTTTTGTCAATGTTTTTTTCTTCATTTTTTACTTTTTATAAAGATACAATGTTTCCTACGAGCCAGAGATCGCTAAGAAGACTTTAGATCTTTGTTTTTTTTGAGACACACAAAAATTTAGAGCTATAATACTTTTAAACATAGTATCTTGCCATGCGCCACCGAATGTATGCTTCCATTGTAGATATTTGATAAAAAAAATAGATATCAACCTTACACAATAAATCATCTCCGTCACTCTTTTTTCATGGATGAGATATATTAATTAAACATGTTTGGATACTTGCGAAATACTGGCGGTATACATTAACACCTGTTGGGTTGTAAAACATCAATATCTTTAATAACACCTGATACACACAGGCTTGTTGAAGATATTGATTATCATTATGACAATTAAACAGTGTTTCAGTATGCGATAAGGCATTGAAGTAAACCACTGCTGTTGATTGGTCCGATAACGGACACACTGAAACAGCTATGTTTCATGTTGGCTATTTATAGCTAGTTAGTAAATAAATTATATGTGCCAAGAAATATTTAAGTAAACATGTTTTTTATCCTCTTCTGGTACTACTGTTCTTTCCAACCATATCAATTATTGATGCTAACGTTACAAACATTCAAATACATCAAAAGCCAATAAATACCCATTTCTATATTTTTTTATTATAAATTCTGTAAAGAATATTTATGAGAGAATATTTAGGTTTTTTAAATGAAATATTACAGCCTAATTTACAATAATAGTGCAAATTTGTTCAAAAAATACCATTGAATGCAGCTATCTAACAGTTTTTAGAACTAAAATAAAATAGTTCACATATAAGAATAAATAAAAAAATTATGATCATCGCAGTTATTTGCAGAATATAAAAGATATGAAATGAATAACGAATATAATCTAAATTTGTTAACAGAAAACGCTAGAGATACGAGATATGAGTTTTATGCCATCATTTTTTTTCTTGTAAAAAAATCAGGTATAAAACTGTTATGATGGTTGACAATGATAAATTTTAAATTTTTTCTATATAAGAAACTTGCTATTATTGAATATAGAAAATATGTTGTATACTGGTCTATCTTTCAAACTTTATTAATTTTTATTAATATATATAAAAAAATTTGCCATATCAAGTTTTCCATATAACCATCATCTTACAAAATGTACATAAAAAGATTGTTAAGTGATTTTTTGACGATCTAAAATCAAAAATTGTCCTTTTTTACCTTAATCATCTTATATACAAATAATCATGACAATTTTCTAAAGATAACTTCATTTTAGTATGTAATTTTAAGGAACCGCTATTCAGTAAAAAAATAATATATAGTGATTTTTCTTAAATTTATTTTTGAGTAAATTTTTGATGCGATTTATTCTTACGAAAACTTTTCACTATGCATCCGACTAAAATAGATACCCACGGAGGATTTTTTTGCGATTATTAAACTACACATTTATATGAGTAAGTGTTTTCATTAATATAAATCAAGATAAATAATATCAGGATACAATATTAGCTAATACGATAGCTTTAAAACAAACTTAAATAGTTTTCAATATATTTAAACTTTAAAGTAAATCAAAGTAACTGCAAAAAGTTTTAAGTAATATCTAAGAAACACCTTTTGCATTAAAATCTATTATAATTTCTTTAAAAATGCATATGATAAAACCGTAGAAGTATTTGTAAATGACGAATTTTTTGTCAAATTTTTGTGGTGTCTTTTCCTAAAAAACTTGTAAATCACATTGATTCTAATCGAGTGATTTTTTTTGTAATGCGTATTTGATGATTTTTTTTATTTTATAAGGCTTACATCTGTAATGAATGTAATACCAGGGCGCCTTCACATCGCTTACTTTAGTTTCGAATTTATTTACAATATTCTTTTACTTTCAGGAAATGTTGCTTTCCAAACTTTTTGTCTTGTAGTCTTTAACTTTGTTCGTAAAATCCATATAAAAACATCAAAAGTAATATCTAATTATTATAAGAGATATGATGCTCTAAAAACTATTGCATAAAAAATATTATAGAGACTATGTATTGATTTACGAAGCCGAAACAGCAAAATAAATAAAAAACAATTTTCAAGAACCAATTCATCTATATAATACTGAAAATAATATGGTTTTATTTATTCTAATCTATGAAATGTTATAGTAAAGCTTTAAATACAAAAATATAATCATATTGTTAGATATTACAATCTTTTGTCAATGACTAAAGATTTTGCAGTCTTAGACTAATCAAAACATAAAATCAGAATTATAAGTTGATTTTTTAACAATGGTTAAAAATCGAGAATAAAAAATTTTGTGGATATAATTTCACCTTTGCAGCATATCATGTAAATAAGGCATTTTTCGATGCGAATATACCTACATCAGAAAACAAAAAAGCAATAAATACGCAGGATTTTTTTTATTGCAACAAAAATTTATACCAGGAAGTTTTCCGAACACAAAAATTATATTCAATCAATCCACTTAATATAAATATGATGCCTAAAATAAATTTTGATAAAAAAGTATAAGATAAACTTTCAACAAATTAAAATAGTTTTTTGTAACAAAAAATATTGTGAAAAATATATTTTTCTTTTTTTTAGTCATTTTTTTTCAAAGTCAATCACACTATACTTATCACACATATGTTTCTCACAACTTAGCTTTTAGATAACAAGCATTTAGTACATAGTAATTTTTATTTTCTAATATGGTTTCGTTTTAAGACAATTAAATTAAACATATTCTATATATAAGAATATAGGACCATGTATGATAATACTTAACATGGTTTTTAAATTGTTTAAAATTGGTTGATTTGAAAAAATAAAATAAGCTCATTCATTCAAAAAAGTCATATTAAAATGCCAATTTGATAAAAAAGCGAATATAATATGTAAGTAGAAAAAATATTACTATAATTTAGATAATTTACTTAATTCAGTAGCTAGCATAAAATTAACAATAAAATATTTTGAGAATGCTTCATTCCTATTCGTGTCGGTATAAATTTTGTAGTTCAATTAAATTTTAGCGCAGCAAATAGTTTAGCTTCACAAATATATGATTTATTTACAATATGTCTGTGGTTTCATTATAAGATGTGTTTTTTTATCGTTAAAAACAGTTATGATTGTCTTTATTTCTACGATTTGTATTGCGCATTTTTCATATCATTCTTTGTATGTATCTATAAAATACTTAAATTTTGTCAGAGTTAAATAAAATTTGGAAAACGAAAAGGCGAGTATTGGCTTGCAGCAGCACTGCCAGATATCTTTATTTTATTTACTATAGAACAACAGTTTATAATGAATCTACTGCATTATAACACATAAAAACAATTAAAATCATGTTTAAAAAGTGTTTTCTTCGTCTTTTTTTTGCCCCTAGTCTCTGTTTAATCAATAAAATTTTCATTCAAAAAGCAGAAATCATTTTATTATAAATAAAATATATGTAAAAACGAACCATTAGTAAATAATTTGAAGTAGGTAAATATAATTTAGAAGCCGAAATGTATTTTTCTATATACTTAAAATTAATATATTTATAAACAAAACAAAATTACCAGTTTGAAAACTTCGCATATTGAATGAAAAGAATATTTTGTATGTAGTTTTCATGTTGAAAGCTTATAAAAAAGTTTGTTTTTTAATAAATTTCTTTCAGTATCAAAATTTTCAAAATGTGAGAAACAACTTCTTTTTTAATCAGATGTAGAATATATAAGACAGATTTTTATGCCAAACTTATATTTCTTTTCTTTCGTGTTTTTTATTCTTGATTTTGCTTGAATTTTTTCAATTTTAACAGCAAGAACCTATAAATATACTTTTTCTATCAATATAACGCGTTTATTTTATCTGTTTAAATCTTTGTTTAAATTTTCTAAATTCTTCGAAAGACTTAAATATAGTTTCTTACTAGCATTCAAAATTTAAGTTTGATTGTCTTCATTGTTTATTAGAAAAATCACACCGAAAAATATCTAAGTTATCTAAAATTTTTTACAGTTATAAAAAAATAACTATAATGGACATTTTTAAAAAAAAATGTAGAATTGTCTTCTTTGTGTGTTCATTTATTTCAATGTAATAAGTTTAGAATACATTACGTGAAGTAATACAAAAACATCAATAATTTTTTTAAAAAAAATTACCTACTAGGTGATAAATATGTCTAGAAAGTTGAATTATTAGAAATCAGCTTTTCGTTGAATTATAGTCAGATTAAATACCTTTATTACCACAAAAGCGTTATATCTTAGAACATGTGAAAAAATAAATTAACTCAAATAGATAAATTTTCGCGCGATCTGTTTTTTTTTTGCTTGAAGAACAAATTTATTGTTCTGTAAAAATCTTTAAAGCGTTCTAAAATACAGATTAAAACAAAGCTTTGCTTAAAAATTTTAAAAATATCTTTTTTTCGCAAATATATTCTTTTCTTATATGATGGATTTTTTCAACTTTTTATTACAATCTTTTAACATTTTTTAACTGTTTGCTTTTCGAATATTTCTAAATTGAAAATAAATAAAAACCACAAAAACATAAGAACTATTTTCTTCTTGTATTATCACAATAAAAAAATATAATTCTTAATTTGTATATTGAATTTATTCTATAATTTTTTTATTTTTATATACAAGACGCAGTAATAAGTAATTATTAAAACTTGTTTTTATGTATTTAATAACATTTTTATTTTTTGTTTGCATTTACTTGGCTCAAATTGTTACTATATTATCATAAAAAGACTAGGTTTATTAGTTTTTTTATTTTCTTTTTTTAATAACAAATTAAGATGAAAAAATTCTATTTTTTGTGCTTAAAATCAAGACCGTAGAAATCATTATTTCTATTTATACAGTTGAAAAGATGGTATATCTATATTTTTTATCATTAATTTATCATAAATTAAAATCTTAAACATCGTCTGCTAACATTATAACGTCACATTAATGCGTTATCGACACTTTTGTAATATGTGTATCAGACATATTAAAATCACTATAAAAAAGAACTCAAAATAAAAATTACTTTATAGATCTCTCAAAAGATTTTTTTTGGTAAAAATATATTAAGAAATATTCGATACAATTCATATAGTTTTAGATAATTTAAATCTTTTTTCAATGTACTAAAAAATTTTTATAAGTCAAAATACACCAAAGTTCGAAATTTTATCAATTTTTTAAAAAATGTTTTAGGCACATGATTACCACATAGAAATTCCATGTATATTAAAGATCAATTTTTGAGTAACAGCATCAGCAAAGACGTTTTTCAAATATTTATTTTTTTCTTTTTAATTTTATTTTTTTTGTTTGGTCTTATCTAGAAGTCAATGGAATCTTTATAAATTGATAATGTTCATATTTTGTAAATGCTCATTGGACACATGTTATTTATGATTTGTCAATATAACACAATTATACATGAGCACTAATAATTTTTAAGCTTTAGTTTTATGAAAATAGTTGAGTAAGTCTAATTAATTAGAAATATTGCTTATAATATTGAATATATTAAAAAAATAATTTATTCAATTATTAATTGAAATAATTAATGCAATGAAAATTTTTACGTACACGCAATAATTGTTCAAAAAATTCTATATCGTTACTTACGTATCATCAAAAGCTATCTAAAGCATTTTTTACTTGATTTTACAGTCATTCTTAATGAATTATCATTTTTTTTGATGGTTTTTAATATGAAAAGTTATATTTTTCCCCTTTATCATAATATATTTGATAAAAATTTTTTTGGAAAAAAATTAATATATAAATAAATTCTATATTGAATCCACATAATGGAAAATTGTAATCAGAACGAAAATTTGCATATAGTTTTCAAAAACATTACAGTAAGAGTTAAAATAAAAGGTGAATGGAAAACAATTCTTAACGACATTTCCGGAAATTTGCCCAAAGGCAAGCTGACGGCTATTCTTGGTGAGAGCGGCTCCGGTAAGACGACTTTAATGCATATTCTCTGTGGGATGTGCCACTATTCGTCTAATTATGAAGTCGATGGGGAAATCTTAGTAAATGGAAAGCCAAGAGATCCGAATACGTGGTTTAAACAGTTCGGATTGGTAAGACAAACGGAACATTTCAATGAGTTAGAAACTGTTTATGAATGCATTGAGAATGCGGCAAGATTAAATTATAAACGAAACGACGCTGAGTTTATTGGTAATATTTGCGATAAATATCTAGACATACTAAATATAGATAAAATTAGGAATTCAAGAATAAAGATTATATCTGGTGGGGAAAAGAAAAGATTATCGATAGCGTGTGTTCTACTGAGAGAACCGGAAATTCTGTTTTTGGATGAACCTTTCTCCGGCCTCGATTATAATAATTCATTGAATTTAGGAAATCTAATGAAACACATATCGGAAAAATTGGGAACCACTTTAACAGCAGTTATTCACACAGGGCCTAAAGAACTTATGGATAAATTTGATGCATTCATATATTTAAATCTTTCAGAACCGGTTTTTGTTGGTAGTATCAAAGAACTAGAGCAGAAATACAAAAAAATTGGATATACAATAAGCGAAAATACAAGTCATTTGGAACATCTAACAATGCTTTCGCAAACAAAATCCAAGTTTTTTGAAACAAAGGATAATATAGACACTTTGAATCGATTCAAAACGCTTTACAGGGAAGATACAGTCAACATTACTGAAGGGAAGAACAAAAAAATTCATCTCAAGAGAATATATTCTCTAACACCATCTTTCCCCCAAGTGTGGACATTGATGAGAAGAAGATTACGAGCCACTTATTTAAAAGGCTTTAAGCGAGTATTCTGGAAAATCGTTAGCCTGTCACCAATTTTTTTATTTTTTCTCTATTTCATCATTTTTAAATCAGCCAAAGATAACAATATAAATTATGATGATGTATCTGCTGCCAGTATAATGACCAAAACACAAAGATCAGATTGTGGTTTTATCTACACACATTTTTGCCTGATTAATAGCATCTTACTGGGCCATCTCTGGGGGATTTACAAGGGCGATTATAAGGTAACGAAAGATGAACTTACATTGGGAAAATACAACCCGGTGACTTACATAACTTATGTAATTGCATATGCACTAAGCTATATATTTACAATCCTTATATTTTTATCTTTGCCGATGTGTTTCTGTGTTGTAAATGGGCGCAATGTCATTATCTTGATTTTGAAATATATCGCCTTCGTTTTACCAGTAGCACTTTTAGTTTCTTTGGGAGTAGTCTTTATCTTTTCATTGATAAATTATTGTGGAATCATAAAATTTATCTATCAACATACTTGGCTTTTTGCTTTCATATTTGCAGACCAATTCAACCCTGTTGATCCTACAAGAAAATGGTACAAAATCGTTGCAGATTATTGGCCAAATTTGTTCCCATTCTTGTATTTAACTGTGCATACAGATCTTTTACTTTATATTAGTGGGGATAAAATTCTTGAAAAATCGAAAGCCGGCCAAAAGTTTTTAATAGACATATCAAACTCAAAGAAAAATATAATGGGCGGACATATCAATCCAGATAAGTTTTATTATATGTTCTCGTTTATAATAGCTGCATTACTCGTATTAGGAATTATCATACAGTTTTTTTATCGAGTACCTAAGTACAGAATTTAAAATAAACTAAGAAAAAAAAACACGCTTGCTTTTTAGACATTTTTTTTGCAAATTTTATTTTTTAAAAAAAATTTACTGAAAAACCAAATTAACATTTTTTTCACACAAATATTTGTTGTACTTGTAAAAGATATTCTTTCTTTTTAAAAAAATATATTACTATTTCTTTAATGTAACTAAGGAATAAAACACCCCAAAAATCAAACGATGCATATGAAAGTTCGAGCTATCTTATTTTGAAACATCTGATACATACAATTGCATAATATGCATTAATCTATGTATTTATATTACACGAATTTAATTTTTCTACTCATTATTATATCATATTTAAGAAAAACTTTTATCAAAAATACTTTGTTTGATCTTTACTAATTAACATCAAGACTAAAGTCACTTAAACCGTCATTGATATTTTTTGTAGTAAGCATTGTAATCTGATCTATTATTTATGTATCTTATTTCAAAATACAAACATCTACATCAAAAGTTCTAATAGAAAAAAAAGACATGTAATACGAAGCACTTATAGGTTTGAAAATATTAAAATATTTCTAATATCATCTCAAAACAACATAAAGTTTTTAAAAAACAGTTTTGTCATAAATTTGGTGTTTAAAGATATACTAAATGATTCGATTTTCTATTTTCGCTAAAAGCATGTTGTCTTTTTATTTAATGATATAGTGAAGATGATCTATTTCTAAGTCAAATACAAACTCAACATTTAACGCAGAAAAATTTGCATTGGGCAAATCTTAAATAAAAAAAAGTCTAAAAGACGATATTTTGTACATTTTCACAAACATTTCGAATATAATTCAATTGATATTATAGCAAAGCTCTTTTTGTATTAAATCATAAAATCATGCGAATTTTGTTGACTTGGGGTTTGCAAAAATGTATATATGTTCTTTTATAGCGTAAAATAAAAAGTTAAAAATAATATAAACTGTTCACTCGTTTAACCTTTTTTAACACAACAAATTAATATTAAAATTTCAGAAATTTGTATTAAATATATGAGATATTCGCATAATGATTTGTATCAAGAAACAAATCGAAAACATGAAACTGTGGTGTATGATTATTAGATGATTTTGTATTGATTTTTTAGTGTAACTAAAAATTTTCTTCAATCCGCACAGAAAAAGAAAATAATAGAAGAATCACACTCGAGCCGCAAAATATGCAACAATATAACAGCAAATAAAAATAAAAATAATGATAAACTTTGAGAAAATAAAATTTGGTATTGTTTTAGAATTGATTAATATATAATTTCTATTCCTCACACGTTTTCCTTATAAATCAACCATAAAAATATGCTAAGAATACTAGATACAGAAAAAACTATTTTTTAGAAAGCAAACATAAGTATCAAACAAAAATATAATACCATTTAATACCGTGAAAAAATTTTTTGTTATCATATTTATGTCCTAATGAAAATTCGTCACGATCCCAATTTGAGTCTCTATTTTTTGTTTTAATATTTAGTCGAATTGAATGTATTTAAATTATTTTTTTATTCTCGATTAAAATTTAAATGTTTTTTTTGCAAACCTATTTATATAAAATATAAATTATATTTTTCTATTTTTTTTAAGAACTGGTTTTCCATGCAAGTTGTAAATTTTTACATTTTATTGTTCAATAAGCTAAAATTTTTCCCTTAATATCGAGTAAAAAAGGTACTTCAATTGGTGTAAACACAGTACTTACGTTTTATATATGCCAAATAGATATAATAATATAAGAATCATACCCAGCCTTATAAAATAATGTGTTTTTGATAATTTGACATAACAATCCCAAGTTTTTTTTAAAAAATAAGTAATAGAAATTTATATTATATTTTTTATTGAATTATGGTTATGACGTTTATGATCACATATGATGTTGTTAAAAAAACAAAAAATAATTGATCATTTAATTAGCAGTAATCAATTGGAAATTTTCGGGAAAATCTAAAATTATCAAATCATAAGTAGGTTTATAGATATTCATAAAAAAATGATTTAACGCCAAATGTAATAACATAAAAAAAGAAGCATTTTGATATCCCAAAACTATGAAGAATAGGCTTTTTTATATGGTAT
>AFBI03000003.1:202352-270003 GCA_000230595.3 Edhazardia aedis USNM 41457
ATTTTGTAATTATTATATGTAATTATCGCTATAATGATTTAGTATACAAAGAAACAAATACGAAACATAGAAACTGTGGTGTATGATTATTAGATGATTTTGTATTGATTTTTTAGTGTAACTAAAAATTTTCTTCAATCCGCACAGAAAAAGAAAATAATAGAAGAATCACACTCGAGCCGCAAAATATGCAACAATATAACAGCAAATAAAAATAAAAATAATGATAAACTTTGAGAAAATAAAATTTGGTATTGTTTTAAACTGAATAATATATAATTTCTATTCCTCACACGTTTTTCTTATAAATAAACCATAAAAACATTCTAAGAATACTATATACAGAAAAAAATATTTTTTAGAAAGCAATAAAAAGTATCAAACAAAAATATGATGCCCTTCTAATATCATGACACATTTTTTGCTATCATATTTATGGTCCTAATGAAAATTCGTCCAATCCCAATTCGAGTCTCTATTTTTTGTTTAAAAAATTCACTCGAATTGAATGTATTTAAATTTTTTTTTTCTCGATGAAAATTTATATGTTTTTTTTTGCAAACCTTTTATATAAAATATAAATAAGATTTTTTCTATTTATTTAAAGATCTGGTTTTCCAGGCAAGTTGTAAATTTTTACATTTTATTGTTCAATAAGCTAAAATTCTTTTCATAATATCGAGTAGAAAAGGTACTTGAATTGATGTAAACATAGTACTTACGTTTTATACATGCCAAATAGATATAATAATATATGAATCATACCCAGCATTATAAATTTTATGTTTTTAATAATTTGACATAACAATCCTAAGTTTTTTTAAAAAAAAGTAATAGAAAAAAATTTTATATTTTTTATTGAATTACCGTTATGACATATATGATCACATCTGATGTTGTTAAAAAAACAAAAATTGATAAATCGTTAAATTAGCATAAATCAATTAGAAATTTTGCAGGAAAATCTAAAATTATCAAATCATAAGTAGGTTTATAGATGTTCATTAAAAATGATTTAACGCCAAATGTAATAACATAAAAAAAAGAAGCATTTTGATATCCCAAAACTATGAAGAATAGGCTTTTTTTATATGGTATTTGTTTTTCCTTACAATTTTTTATTTTAATAATGGTTTTATGTATAATCTTGTGTATATATTAATATCCTGCTATGCTAAGACAAGAGAAGGAAAGAAATAAGTAAAAATATTTCTATATCCGTAAACTGTAATATATTGCACAAAGATTGTTAAATTTCTTTTAAAAGATGTTTTTTGAATATGAATTTGTGCTGTTAAGCTTTGCTTATATTTTTTAAGATTTTTCTAATAACAATATATAAACATCACCTCTTAAACAAGAATAAAATGGAAAAAATATTAAAATTTTCTCTTAAAAATAACTTTAATTCAAAAACTATCTTTTGAGAAAAGTTACTTTATAATCTTTCGACTACCACAATTTTTCTTTGCAGCACATATCACTTTTTTTTATATATTTTCATACATTATAAAATAAAGTAGTTTATGCTCGTAAATATTGAGCTTACGATCATTATCTTGGACATACTATATATACGAAATCATATACTATTAGTATATTTAAGAGGTTAATGAACAATTTATACTGTAATTTTAGAAAAAAATATGGTAAATGATTACGTTCGAATGAATGTATTTTCAAATGGTTTGTCTAAATATTCTTAATACAAATTATTTCTTGTTTATACTCTTATATGTTCTCAATACCAACATTATTCGTTTTTAGATTGAATTTTTATAACGATATGGTGGTAATTGATTTTATGTGTGAGATGACTGTATATAATCACAATTCAATTAAAAAAACTTTAATATACTGGAATTTTTCTGATGCAATATAGTTTCCCAGATATTGTTAAATTTATAAAACTTTACGAGATTTTTAATTTGTTGATGTATTTGAAATTTTTTACACATATTTTTTTAAATTTCAATTTTGGTTCTAAATAAACTATAAAAGAATAAAATTTCACTGAACTGCATGTTTTACTTACTTAATATAAATTTCGCAATTCATTTTGTCAAAAATCTCACTTGAACAACGTAGAATCCTTTTGCAAAATTTTTACAAAATGTCGCGTGGATCAGAAAAATAGTAAAAAAATTGTATTAATCATCCCTCACAACAACCTTTGATCGTGAAAATTTTACATATACGAAAAATAAATTATAATTAATATAAAAAAACGTATTTTATGTTTGAGAAACTTAATCAGCTTAATCTTCTTTAGGATGGATCAAAAACATTTTTCAGAGTTTGACAAATATATTATTTTTTAGGATCTTCCAAATAAATTTATCTTTAGCTATTTTGCCCCGTGAGAATGAATTAACATAACTTTTATAATAAATAGGATTAGTAATACATAACTAATTGTATTCAACTTGTGAAATTTTATAATACAACGAAATAAGTTTTATATCTACTAAATTAGTGATACACAACTAATTGTATTCAACTTGTAAAAATTTTTAATATACCAAATATTGTTTCACAATTTTTTGCAGTTATACTGAAAAAAATTTCATTTAAAAATTTTATTTATGAATTAAAAAAATCTATTTAAAATAATTTGTTGCTTTTTTTATCGTTCATGTCTTTAAAACTTTGCAAAACAGCGTGAAGAAAGTTAACGGCGTAAACAGATATAAAAAAAACATCATATATATATATCACATTTTTTTAAAAAATATCTAAATGAACATAATATTTATTATATTCAATATTCTAGCACTATGAAAACACACAAATACAACAAAGGTTTTATAATATTATTAAAATATATATGTTAAAAAAAAATTAAACGAATATATTTAGAACATAATAGAATAAATCTAGATATTTTTATGTATGAAAATATACGCAGATGCTATAAAAAATATAGGATCAATTTTATATCACATTTAGTATAATAATATTCTTTTCTAGAATAGTGCTATCTGACTTGTGATTACAAATAATATATATTTTTCTGTTGGTACGAGCAAAATATCCATAAACCTTTTAAATTTTATATTCATTCATATATATATATATATATATATGTAGTTAGATCGTATTTTTTTATCACTATTTGTTTGAGCTTTTCAACTATATTATTTTGCAGTATAGTTGTTTTCCATAAATACGCACATTTATAACTATTTAAAAATTTCATTTTCCTATAGTTTGATTCTTTTAAAATCAAAAATGTTTAGTAATGGAATTTATACGCAAAAAATCCAATCAAATATTAATAGAAGCAAAAAAAAACTGTATTAGATTACATTATATAAGATATTTATGGCTTTATTATTGTTGCGTTATATTTTATTCATCTTTTTAATTTTTAGATTGAAAATAAATGTATAAATTGCTGTTACGCAGTAACATTTTTATATTTTTATCTGTATATTTTGTATCAAAATGTAATTATTATGCATTAGGAATGTAAAATTTTAATTACAAAAAATTTTTATGGTACACTAATAAGAATAAATCATAATAAGTTATAATTTATAATTCTGTATAACATATTATTTTTTAATTCAAGTTTTTGATATACTGTTGAATTAGCAACAAAAATAATTAGTTTTTTTTCACATTTACCATTTTAGGTTTTCAATAGATAAGAGATTAATTGGTTTTGACATTTTTAGAAATGTGTAATGATTGCTTATCTCAAATCTAGAAAACTTCTAAAAAGGTAAATGTTTTAAATTAGTTATGCTTCATCTATAAAAGCAGCATTAAGAAAAATAAAAATAAAAAATGAATAACAATTATAATTTTGATTTTAATACTAATAATAAAGTTTATAAGAATTCCAATGTATATCGATATAACCAAAATACTTGTCTATCTCTTCTTGAGAACTATTTTGGACGCAAAGGTATTTTTAGCGCTTCCTGCATATACCTTACTATTTTGTACTATATTTTATATTTATATTCAATATTTTCAATTATGTTAAATAAAGCTTCATTGAAATTTATTTCTTTTTTTATTTCTTGCTTCATCGTGAACGATGTGACAAGCATGATTGAGCCAATTTCAGCAGACTATCTACCATCAGCTAGTAAATCAAATAAAGGTCTACTCCTAAGAGTCTAAGGATAAATTTATTTGGTATTTTCTATGGTTTTTCTATAGATTGATCAAATATTTTATACTTTTTGTTGAACGCTATCTTAATGAATAGATCATCTATTTAGGCAGCTTGGGAATATAGTAAGAGTAACAGATTGTTACAAGAAATAAGAGTATTTTCATGCAACTAGATATTTATATATATATATGTATTTCACAAATAACTTTATGTAACAATGTGTCCCTTTTTTGCTGCAGCAACAAAATATATCTAAATGTTTATTTCAAAAAAAGGATAGAACAAAATACACAAAATGTTTATTAAACACAGAAACACCCTATTAATTATGCAAATAGTTTTGTTTATTTTATGTATGATGGCCGTCTAAAAATGCTTAAAATAGTGTTTTTCATATACAGTTGTTGTAATATTAATTTTAAAATGATCTATATATTAACTAAATTTTTCAAAGTTTGATTATGTCAATATAAACATGAAAAATTAAACGGTTGATAATATCTATTACCATGAAGATGTTATTCTAGAAATTGTGCTTCAACAAAGCAAATATAATATTTTGCCTGCAAAAAAAGTGCTCACAAAAAATCAATTCATATTGTAGTGTATTAATAAAATATACACTAATTTTCATATATGATAAGTAGCATACATGATAAATTTTTTAGATAAAAATGCAAATTTTACGATCTTATTGTTGTTCCATCTTGATAAAATCATGTTTTGGTATAAAAATTGTGTTTTTGCTTGTAAATTTGATTTTATGCGTTAGAAAATTAACTGTAACTACTTGTGCAAATTTATAGTTTTATTTTAAAATTTTATTTTAGTTTGTTTACCTTCGTTAATATATATTAAATACAGCAAACTTATATGAAATTGTAAAAATCATATGTTTATAGAGTTTTTTTATTTAAAAAAATATTACATAGTTCATTATAGCTGTCGGTATATTTATAAATCATAGCCTTTTACTGTAGATACAATCTATAAAACAATTTTTGTGCTTTCGTAAGTAAAATTTTCAATTTAATAAAAGCTATGATTTTTGCATTTCACTGAAAAAACCTTTTATTTAAATTTTATTCAATATTATAAGAATCAAAATTTTATATAGTTTTGATTTGACACTAGAATATGTACAATTTATATTGAAATATAAATTTTTATGTTAATATTTATTGAATAAAACAATTCAATGCATTTTTTTTTCATGTAACTTTTACTACACACCGATTTCAATATGTTTATGAAATATTTAATATTGTGTATAAAAAAATTTTTTTTCACAAACAGTTTTTTAAGTGAAATATATAGTATTTTTAGAACTTTATGTTTGATATATAATTTCCAACCTTGCGATTATTTATGTAAAGAAAAATTCGATCTTATTTAAATTAAATATTTTTAATTATCATAAATTACATAAAACTCGCAACACATTTACAGATCCGTTCTATATTTTTTAATTGAATCCACATATAGACGATCATAATTATAAGAATAAAAATTAAAAACGCCTTGTTTGAAATGAAACATGGAAAAAGTTCTGTGTTTTTAATTGATAACGATTTCAATTTGTTCTGAAAATAATAGTTTTTTTAATCTTTAAATAGAAGCAATTTTTTTATTTATTACAATATCATCATAAAAATAAAAAGAAAATGAAGTTTTCAATTCACGAAATTATATAAATCTTTATAAGCATTTAGAAAAAAATTTATCCATGTATAATATGCTTTAAAAACCATTAAATTATACAATTAAAGTCTCTTGGAAGTACGAGTAAATCAAAAAGAATAAAGAATATAATATTGAAAATTATATTTTTATATAAATATTGAAAAAATAATTTAATTTATTTTTAAATTTGATTCTTTTACTTTAATAAATAAAAAATTAAAAAATGAGGTAAAAAAGCATTTTGATATAATTCACAACTTTTACTGTATAGGAAGTTTATTTAAATTCAAAAATTTTATAATTATGGTTGAGATGTGTTTGGAATCATCCAAAGACTTTTTAAAACGAAAAAAAGACATTTTGTTCGACATAATTTATTTATTCGTAAGCTTTTTTTAACTCTCACACTACATATCCTTCCATTTCAGTAAAATGCGCAACAAACAATGTTTTAAAACTATTGCATAGCTGCAACATATAATAAACATGCAAGACATTTACGATTCAATAATGAAACAAGATAAATCTTACGGAGCAAAAATAATATAAAACAAAAATAACTCTTAAAAAAGCAAATACATTGCTCGCAGACATTAGAATTCTATATATCTTAAAAATTATGGGATAGATTTTTTCTTTTTCTTAACATTGTTAAGGGGGTAGTTGTTTGTAAAAAGCTGAAAAAAACTTTTTCTTCTAAAAAGTCATAATGAGATAACCCAAATCTCATGTATGAAAAAAATTTCAATTACGAAATTTGATGAGAATATAGTAGAAGCATGTTGTATTTGCAGGCTCAAATATATATATATATATATATATATATATATATATAAACATAGATTTCATATACAATATATTGCAATTAAAACTTATTACATATACTATGTATATAACTAGCTTACATTATTGTAATTTTTTCTCGAAAGCAAGTTACAAATTAATATAAATAATTTCATTATTTTCGAATATGATTTTAGAAAATCAAATATTATAGTAACTATAAATAGAGCGTTTCAAAAATAATTTATTACCTTTAGTTTATACATTTTTTTAGTTCAATAATATGTTCTTTCTACTTCTAAATTTAGAGACTTGATTTTAAATGTTTAGTTTTGTTCTGATTTATAACTAGTTATCTGTTTATTACAAAATTTATTTTCTACAAGAAAAAAATACTTTGATTTTGTAAAACTCATAATTTTCATATTTTTCCAAAATTTATAAACAAGATTAAAAAATGTTGATTCTTTAAAATATAAAATCAGCATCTGCCTTTTATAAAGACTATTTTTTATATAAAACACACAGATTTTGTACAACAATGATATCTTTATATCGTTTTTCAATTTATAAATTTTGCACAAAGCATGGAAATGTTTTAGAATTTCCATAATTTCGGAGAAGTAAACATATTTTTTAATATACTTAACATTTTGTGTCGTTTTTTTTACAATTAAATAACTTTTTGCGTAAAAATATTTGTATGTATAACAAATTATTTATATTATTACCAAAAAAATGTTCTACTCGTTTTACTGTGTGTTTAATTTTTTCTGCTTGATTTAA
This sequence comes from Edhazardia aedis USNM 41457, assembly GCA_000230595.3. Taxonomy (NCBI): domain Eukaryota; kingdom Fungi; phylum Microsporidia; family Culicosporidae; genus Edhazardia; species Edhazardia aedis. The sequence continues at coordinate 209,734 of AFBI03000003.1, forward strand.
TAGAATTTTATTTTATATATCATAAAGTTTTTGAGCAAGTAGGATAATAATTTTTTATAAATATAGATAGTATTTTAGTGCAATTTTACAATGATTTTTTTTTGAAAAAAAATTTGATACACGTTTTTGCTACAATCTAAACAGTGCAGAAAATTTTTGGAATGTTCATATGTAAAAATATAGTATAACCGGTTTCTTTGTAAATTTTTATAAATAATTTATTAATATAAATTGCTAATCGATTTACATGGTAAAAAACCATAAAAAATTAATGTTTAGCACATTATACTGTATAAAGATTTAACGAAAAAAAAATTATTTGAATGCATTATATCTTTCCTTGTTGATGATATTACATATAAGTCGAGTTTTTTTATAAATAATACATTTTATAATATACAAATGTTCTATTTCTTTTTGCTTGCTTGAAATTATAAAAGAATATCTTTAGAAACAAATCTTTGTAAGCAATAAAATACTAAAAATTTAAATAGACTATTTATGTGTATGAAAGACAGTTCGCATGGGCTTTTTGTTTGTTATGACATTTATAATAAAAAAAAATTTGGGCTCTTACTATGCAAATATATCTTTGTAATTTTTTTCTACATAAAATAGTGTGACTTTTATTTCTGATTTTTTTTATCTCACTGATTTATAATAAAAATGTGTTTACGAAAAAAATTCTATTAAATGAGTAATTCAATTTTCTTTGCTTTGTCTTAAGTTTAAAATTATAGAGCAGGGAAGGTTTTACAGAAATTTTTTATATAAATATGATCAGTGCAACACAAAAAACCAGACTATGTGTAAATTTGGGTATAAATACAGATTCAAATATAAATAAAAATATTTAAAAAAGATTTCATAAAAAATTTTGCAAAATTGACGCTATTAAATCGTATATACACAACATAAAAAAGTCATTTGCTCTTGATTGTGTGCAAAACCTTTTTTACTGCTAAAAATAGAAAATAATTACATGTGTATATAAACAACATTAATTTGTAATAAAACGGCGTTTCTTATCTATATGCCTTTTTTTTACACAATATGTTTTTTTTACAATTTAAAGCGTATCAAGAATAATATTGTGCATTTTTAACCCAAATAAAAATACGACTCAATTGTATTAAATTTTTTATACGAAAAAATATTGTGGTTAAAAAACATTTAATTTTTTGTTCAATTCATTATAAAATTGTCACTTATTATTTTCCAATAGAATCAAAACGTATGATAAAAAATTTTTTTGATCTAATGCTGGCAAAATAATTTCTGTGATATGAAAATAATTTGTATTATCACTTTTCATTCGATAAATACATAAATAATAAAATGTAATAGGATTGAGTGACGAATCAAATTTTATATATACTTTTAATTTAAGCTTTCTACGCAAAACTACAAAGTTTTTTTTTGTCAATATATGTATATATATCAAATTATATTTTCTCTTCAAATTTATGTGCAATAAAATTTTTGTGCTCAAGTAATATCTACTACTTTCCTCTTACCATTTCAAATCGCCTCACACTTATAAACGTCGAAAAAAATATTATTTTTCACAATTTTGTAACAAACTAAATACTACAAATGGACAAAATTTTATTTTAATTTTTCAAACTGCTAAATTTATCCAGCATCAAAAAGATTTTAATCGAGAAATTCGCTTGGCTGTTTGTTTTAAATTTTGATCCTTTAGATTTAAGAAACGGTCTTTTTTAGTTCATTCATACTGTTCGCAACATATTTTTTTATAAAAATAAGTTTATACATTAGATAAAAATAATCTCAAACTGACGAAATTAACAAATAAAATATCATAGTAAAAATAAAAAATTACCATTTTTTATTTATTGTTTTTAAGTTATTTTTATCATATGAAAATATTTCATATGCAATTCTATTGTGCTATTTTTATCTATTTTTTAATTCTTTTTAATGTTTCAAATTTTTAATTTAAAGGCAATAGATGACATAGAAAAAGGCCTAAACTATTATTAGTATAATATCCAATTATATGTTTAAAAATAATTTTATTTTACATAAAAGACATTGTTTAATATAACTGCGGTGCCCTATTAGTAGTAAGAGGCGTTTTTCTTGTTTTTAATTTTGTATAAAAACAAGTTATCAAATAAAAACCTAAAAATTAATTACAAAACGTACCTTCAATGTACTCACCAATATCATATACTATGACAAATTCTCCAAATGGTAGTGTCCAGATAGGCGCAAACGCCAATGGCACTAACATGGTTAAGTTCTTATTCCACCAATACCACACCTTGGTATTTTGTCTATAAGGTAAGACAATAACATCAGTTCAAACCAGCTAATTCATAGTATAAAAAAAAGAAGCCGTTCCGCATAGGATTACAGTTTTTATATTGATATATAAAAATTTATAAAAAAGGGTATAATTGCATATAAATTTTTTTAAATTTTATAATTTAATTATAGTTTTGGAAGCAAAGATATATCATAAATATTTTTCATCTCTTATACAAAAACATAATCCAACTTGACATAATAATCGGAAAAAAACGTTAAATTTCTGAAATGAACGATGAGATAAAACATGCAATGAATATTTTTGGTTACTATAAACAAAGTGAGAATCTTAAAAGCTGTAAAGATTATTTTAAATTTCATCTGAACCAGAGAATTATTGGATATTTTCTTCCTATTTACTATCGAAAACTAGAAATTTTAAAAATGTAATCTTATTTACAATATATAATTATCGAAACACTAATTTGTTATGAAAACATAACATGTGATTAGTTGTGCAGATTATCGAGTTGCTACTCATCTCAAGACATGCTACTTATATATTGTGCAGAGTAAAAAATCAATAATTTCTTAAAAAATACCAATATTTCCAATTCTCTTACCGTGCTCTTGCACGTTTCCTTCAATATATTGGAGAGTGTGATAAATATAAATTATCACAAAGATATAGTTTAAAAGAAATAAATATTTTCGAATTTTTCGAAGCTTTCATTTCATAAATATCTAATTTTGATAAGAACATTATTTATGATGACTAAAATTGTTTAATATAGTAGTTTTTGTAGCTTTTGATAAACAACAAATTTTATTGATGAATATATATAAAAAATTATTTTTGTGTTAATTATGCATATTTTTTAAAAAAATATTGGTAGGTAACTATTTTTATATATTCTTGATTTAAATATATATATGAGTTCAATAAACACTTTAGAGTAACTTGAATAATTTTTATAATTTATGAAAATCGATACAAACATTGTTTTCTGCAAAATCTGTAAAAAATTTTACCAAAAATTATAACAGATACAAAGTCTAACACAACTATATTTAATATAATACTACCGCATAAATAGCATGAAGATGTTCGAAAAAATGAAAAATTAAAAAAAAAGAAAAACACAAAAATAAATAAATTATATAAAAATCATTACGCCATAAATTTATTATACCAAATAAGATTTGTTATCTTCGTAATTAATTAACAGCATCAGCATAAATCCATACTAACAATACGTATTCTATCTTTAGAGAAAATTTTAGTAAAAGCAAAAGATTAAGAAGAATAAACAAAGTTGAGCAGTAATGTTTACATATTTCTTTTAAATAAAATATTAAAATCTTTCCTTCGATTGAACTTGCAAATTAGGAGAACAACGAAACCTTTAACATTGATTTCTATATGGAAAGACATATATAAAATATAGTGTTGGATTTTATTTTAAATAATAACAGTTAAGTTTGTTGCATAAAAAGTCTAGAAAGTAAAATATTCTGCCTGAACCTATACTAATTATGAAAGAAATTTTAATACATGAGCAGTATCCCAATCAAGTATTTTTAGGCCATACAGTGCTTACTTAACATAAATATAATATTCATTGTTACTATTCTCTATAAAAGATTTATCTCAAATAACAATTTTGCTACATTTAAATAGTTTAATAATCAAAATTGTATTGTTTATCGTAAATGTAACAAAAATTTAATCATAACTGATAATCGATTATAATCTTAAAACATTATTTTTGTGAATTAGTATCGCATAATATCTGTTCTCTATCAGTATACATTTTAAGACAAACAATTAATTTAATATTATCTAATCTGCTAAGTTCCTAATATTTCTCTGTCCATTTTTCTTATTCTTTAAAAGTTATATCATTTATAATCTAAATAAATGGTTAACAAATATATTTATTATGTTGCATAAGTTATTAAATAAAAGGCAACAGTAAAACGACTAAAAGACAAACACCACCAATATGGTCATTAATCGGTAATTGGTATCAAAATTTCACTTGTACCACATTCACCGTATGAATAATATTTGACAAGGCATAATATGCATATTGTTCACCGCTATATTGGAAACGAGACTATAAACTGCCACGAAAATATGTTTTTGACGGAAAGTACAGATAAAAAAAATTGTAATATCAAAAATATAAAAAAATTAATAAAAAAGCATTTTTATATTATAGTGGCGAATATAGATAATTTGAGTTTGGATGTATATGTGATTTTGCATTTCAAGTTCTATTTAAATACGAAGTTTCTAGCATTTAAATAAAATTATTACGAAAATGGTATATGTCTTTGGTTTTAAAAGTTACCAATTGAAAAAAAAAGAAAAATGTAAAAAAATTGTAATACTAAAAATCATAAATTGTTTTAATCTGTAAAAAAGAATTAAAAAATGTTGATTTATTTCCATTTTTTCTTTTCATTTTAACATAATATTAGTATTTATAGCAAAAATATTTCAGTGTATTATTTTAAGTATACCAAAATACCGAGTGAATACAGAAATAATTAATACAAAAATTATAATACAGCACAAAAGCTTATCATATTAGATGTTATCATCTTTTTTGAAAAAATTCAAGCATATGTAAAGGTTACCTTATGCTCAGAAAAAACAATACCTCAGACATCCTAATACTTTCTCCTTAAGAATTAGAGTTTTCAGTATTTTTGTAGAAAATATAAAATTAGACCATACAAATCAAGGTAAATAATTCTATCCGAAAAAACCATGTACAGAAAAAAAACAGAGTCTTATTAGAATTTACCAAAATTTATTACATAAATAATTTGATACTAAGATAGATATTATAATAATCAAAAACTATTTAAAACATAAAATTGTAGTAAAAAGAAAATCTACTGAATGTAAACAGTTATATTTGTTTAGCGAACTGATATTTGGGTAATCTGGGTTGTCCGAACGGTATTCCTGATTTCTCACTGTTTCTTAATTTGGTAAAAAATATAAAAGACATTTTCCCGATAAATTTATTTTCAAAGCTTCTTTCAAGCTTTATTATGATCAAATGTTTCTAATCAATTTTTAATCAAAAAACAAAATTTTTTTTTTGATTATAAGTTATCTACGTACCGATAATCATCAACAATCTGTTAATTAGTTTTGATCATAAAAATACTTAAGCTCTAAATATCACAAATACAACAAATCAATATAGAAAATGTCAAAACATCATTTCTACTATTTTTCAGAGATAAGGAGATAAAACATGTTTAATTGAAATATCAAACATTTTTTCGTTAAAAATCTCTATTTACAACTCTGATAACGAATCAAAGAAACCCTAAAAAACTAAATATTTTTGTAATTTATTCATTCTTACATAATATTACTGTCGTGATATGGATATTATAAAAACTCTTTTATACCAAAATGCTTCCACAACACTTTAAGCTATAAAAAAAACCACACAGAAATTGAAATACTATAAACGTAAAACCGTATGTTACAAAAAAAATAATTACGGAGAGCAACTAGAAGAAAAATAAAAAGTCAATGATAATACAAGAAAAGACATAGTTTGAAAAATTCTAAACATGTACCAGCATAAATCTAATCATAGTACAATTTATGCTAGACATAGAAGTATCATATTTCTATCTATTAAATGCAACTTTTAATATTCTACTCACTGAAAATCCTAACATTTTAATACTTATCTTATGGCAATGGTGAAAAAATTAACACGCAAGGAAAGAATAAGTCAATCAAGAGTATTTTAATCAAAAATTTCAAAACTTAGAGTTTCTCGAGGTATGAAATTCTTAACGAACAGCCATTCTTGGAAAGAATTTTATATAACAAAAGAGCACTGACCTAGATAAAAAGGATAAACAATAAAAATTGGTGCAAAAATATTCGTGTTTTATATTGCGGCTATAGGATATTGAACCTGAAATAGTGCTACTAAAAAATCAAGACTTATTTGTTTGTAAAAATCAACCAGAGAAATTTTTTCTAGAAAAAATGAAATCATCATAAAAAATCATGTCAGAATCTTGTCAAAAAAGGGTTTTTAGATATATATGAATAATCTCGTAAAAATTAATCAGTGTGTTGTGTTTTTATATTGGTAAACAAAAATTCATAAACAATTCACAAGTAGAACTTAAAATTCATGAAATACAAATATTTTTAAAACTAACAATCTGTACGAGCTGAGCATTTTTTGTTATTTCTAAGAAGATCAAAAATCAATATCGTAGTAGATTTTAGAAAATTGAACAAGAGTTTATCCTTAGCCAGATTTATTTCTACAATGTCTAAAATCTTTATAAACATTAAAGCAGCTAATATTTTAGAAAATTGACCACCTTAAAAGCTACTATCTATGGTAAATATACATTATATACACATAAATTGGCGTTCATCACCTCATTTGAGAATAAATGTTTCTTGAATTACCTATAGGTATAAGAATATTATCCAAGACAAAACATAACACAATCGAAAATATTAAAATAGACGTGATAATGTAAAGGACTTTATAGATAATATAATCATGTTTTCCATAATTTTTAGGAATTTTTAAAACAACATGGTCATGTTTTTAAACGACTCATAGAGAAAAGATGCACGGTAAAAATCTTCTAATGCAAATTAAACCCACCGTTACTTTTTTATATTAAATTGTTGCTGTCGCAGAAATTAAATTCGACTTAGTCATATCAGATCTGACCACCTCATTGAAATACCGACAGCAAAATTTCAAATTCATAAGTTATAAGGATGCCTATATTGGTACTGACTCGTTTTTTAGAAATTGCAAAGTAAATACATCTGCTACACATATCAATCAATGAGCACAAACTATAAAAACACAAGCAAAAAAATAAACAAGCATAATTACAACAAAATTGTTTATCTGTAATAGAAAAAAACAACCAAAAATCAACAATTTATTTGAATTGACGATTTATTCAATAATTGAAGGGTATTCTGGTTCATTGTCTTTGAATCAAAATAAAAATCACTGGTATTAACTCTAGATTCAAAGTCAGCAGACTATAAAAATATCAGCAAAGCTGTTTATTTAGTTTTTAATCATAAAAAATGAGAAATATGTATATTTTTATAATTCTGTGCAACAAAATAGTAAAACTGAATACAAAAATCAGATCTACGATAAAAAAAACTTGAATTTCATATATTATCATAAATATAAAATTTTAGGGCTGATTTTTACTAGAAATTCAAATCTAAGTTATAAATTGTCAGAAATTTTCAATAAATCACTTATAGCATCTTGACTGTAACGAAAAAAACAAAAAAAACATTCAAAAACGAAACACTGATCTAATGATAAAAGAAAAAGTTTACCGAAAATTCAATAATTTTGTTCTATCTATTTTTGATAAAATTGCGGAAAAGAGTGTTTTAATTTATAAAATTTTTAACTAGCACTAATATTGTATTCTAAAAGCATAAACACAAAAAAAAGTTAATGTGCTATTTATACATTTAAAATACCAACCAACATATAAACTATTTATAAAACAAACAAAGTTTAATTTTTTCACATGTGCAAAGATTTTCTAGGCCTTTCGTATTCGAAATTTCATACAAAAACTATTCAAAGCCGCAGATTTGTGTATTAAAAAATTTGTGAGTGTTGTAATAATATAATAAGCCTATGCCTATTTTTTAAAAAAAATTCTCAAACGGAAAATATTGAATAATCTTGAAAATTTTTTTCTAATAATGAATATAGTTAAAAAAAAGCTTACTAGTTGATGTTACGAGTTTTTATTATATCAGAAACAGTTAGAACAATATTAAACTAGCACATAAACACCATATAAAATTTTTTTCATAATCTCTAAAAAAAGGAAAGCAGAACAGTTTTTGAAACAATGCCTTTAGCGGTAAATGATCTAAAAATTGGATAATCAGTAAAGAAAAATAAGAATCGCAATACTAAAACCTTAAAACTATCTTTTACTAAGAGATACAAAAAATGTTTTATATTTTAAATCTAAATATATTGTTTTTATGCTCAAAAAAAATATTTTTACAAATACGGATGACTACGTATAATAAAAAGTTTATCTTGTTATTAAGATGTGTAAATAAAGCTTTAAAAATACTGGATATATATAGACTGTTGAAACACATTTTGTTGTTTAAAAATGTGCATATAATAATCTATAACATGATGCTTTTTTTTTCTCTGGAACGTTGTAAAAGCAAATAATTTTGACAATGTTATAGAGTAATTTGACAAATTATATTTTTAGTAAATTTATATAAGTAGTTTATTAGCGATAATTTTTTCCATTTAGCTTTATTTTATATATTAATTTCAAAATCTTGTTTAGTGGTAATGAAATGTGCTTGATGCTATTAAATAAACCAGATCAAACATAATTGATTGTTAATAATTCTTATAAAATAAAAAAGTAAGCTTTTAAAACATATATTTCACTACATAGTATCTTGATGCTGCACAATGATATAATATTATAAACACAGTATATGGACTTGTATGATATATCAAGAAGATATTAATTTTTTTTGATGATGTTTTTATAGCAGTTGTCTAAGGTTTTATATATAATAATAAATTTTTGGTGATTTATTCATTCGAATATACTTTTTACCTGAGTTACCATCACCTGATGAAAAATACTTAAAAAAATAAGCTTATTTATTGGTATTTGCTTTTTAACTAAAGTTTTTAATATTTTAAGTATATAAAATAGAGCATACTTTTTAATAAAAACATATGATTTTTAACATTCTATGAATTAGCGGTTATATATAATTAATACAAAAACCAAATACTTATGTTGAATCAGGTTTAAAAATTTAGGTAAATATCGTAACCTTTTGTAATTTGATAAAAATATAAAAACCAAAAATAAAACTAAAGAAACTATAACTATGTAAATTTGGTTTTACAAATAATGTGAGCTAGTAATTTGATTGTAATACACGAACTTGTGTTAATTTTTTTTATGTCTAATCATATAGTTTACTTGATATTATATTACAGTTTCAATGTTCTTATATGAAATAGACAGATCTTTTACAGAGGTATTAGATTTATTGATTAATATCAGAATTTTGTGGTTAAATATTAGCTAAAATAATAGTATAAGGATTTTACATATAATTTTTCTATAATTTTATAAAAACTCATAAGATTAATTTATGTTTAATAGGTTAATAATGAAAATTCTAGCTCTAAAAACTATATTGGTATAAGTTTTATAATGAATGAAATCGATTTTTTAAAAAATTTAGAAAGCCAATTCGAAATTTTTTTAATATATTAAAGGTATTCAGTTGTTGATTTATTCTCTTAAGAAATGATTGCATGTAGAAAAATCAAATTGATTATCTTGTATAATGATTCTAACAGTTTTTGATGCTCTGAATTTTTTAATTTATTATTTTTTCCATGCCGTATATTTTCTCCGTGTCGATCATTGAAATTGTAATACTTAAGCAATCTGATATTTTTTCATTTTTTGACCGTAAAGAAAATAAAAACTAGATTTGATAGCTTCTTGAATAAATATGTATGTTGATAATTGTCTCGGTTTACAATTTTAAATTAGCATTTTTAAAGGAGAAGAATGATGAATGTCAAATCGAAACTAACCTTAAACAAATTAGATTATATATGATTTCATCTTATGTTCTCGCACCGATATTTTGATTTTTTTAACATACTAAATCATGGTAGAGAATGTAGTTTTAAAAAGTAAGAAAATATCAGGAATATGCGTCATTTCAATGAATTATTACATAAATAGATGTTTCTGAAAATTCTAATTACAACCACATGTCCATTTGCTGGATCGAATCGAGATAATGAAAAATATTATGTATATTGATGTGGAAAAAAAATCATATATCATATTTTTATAAAACCTTTTAAAATTTCATATTATGAAATATTTTAGGCTTTTAATTGTAATAATAAATAGAAATATGATTCTAAACCTAAAAAATCTGTTTTTATAAATTAAACTGATAATCATTTTGAAAACTAGAAAAATGGATAAGAAGATGAAAATAAAAAATGATATAAAGCTTATTTTGAAAATCGTTTTAAGAGGATTTATGATAATATTACACCAATGATTGTATAACAAGCTATATAAAATATATTCTATTTACGTTACAAGATTTCTATAACATTTTTAAAAAAAGTGTTTCAAAATTAAAATTTAAACTCTAAAATATTTTCAGCAAACATTTTAAAAATTTATAAAATATGGTCAAGTGGGATTATGAAGATGGAAAAAACACAGAGACTCATATAAAACATAAATAAATGTTTTTTGTTTATTTCATCAAAATTGTAAATAATTGTACATCAATAACAATTTTTTAAAAAAACGATGTTGCATATATTTCTTTTTTTTACAATTCTCATTCAAAAAAACACATAAATTGTTTTTTATTTAACTTTTATACAAGATGTTTATTTAATTTTGCATTATATCAAAGCATGATACATTAAGCCATAAAAAAGTTTTATTTTCACATGTATTATTTCTAAAACCATGTTTTCATGGGTAAAAATCGTCAAAGAACATTCAAAATGATGTAAGTTATTAATAAATATATCAAATAAAGATTCTCTGAAACAATTTTTTTCATTATCAACATCATAATAAAATTTACTGGAAATTTTTTCTATTTCTTTTATAATTTCTATTTTGTATGAAAGCACATCAATAGATTCCAGATATACAAAGTCACTTATACCTTGGTAACTGTATAAACGAAAAATATTATTCAAACAATGAACACCCAATATAAGAAAATTCTTAAATAACACCAAGAATTGATTATATTCATCAATATTTGCATCTTTAAACGATTTTAAACAGTGCAAATTTCGAAGAAAAGCATTTTTTTCATTTTTTATTCTCTCTAGAAACACTTCATAGAGTGTACAATCTGTTAATTTTAGATAAAAAATATTGAAAGTGCTTTCGTTATGTTCTTCAATGATTTTGTCTGCTTCAAGCTCCAAAAGATGTTTAAATTCATTAGTATCTTGAATACTAAAAATCTTTATAGATTCTGCAGTCATTTGATTTGTTGATGCACGTAGCATTGGCAAATAATACAAAACGCAAATAAGTAGTGGAAACTTCATGTTTTCCTAAAAAATCAAATTATATATACTTGAACGATATCAATTGAAATTGATTAAGTAAATTAATAGAACATGTTTTTTGCGTAATTCATAGTGATAATTAATAAATTTACCTTTTTCTTATTAAAAATAGAAAAAAATTATGATTATTGAATTTTTGGTTATTTAAGATCAAGCAAACAAAAAATAATTGTAATGTAGCTATTTTTCAAATAATCTGATAAAATCTAATAAAGAATTGTAATTCTACTTGTAACATTTTTTAACTTACTTTTTTTATTTTTCATTGATCTAACAGCGTCATGAAATTTAATTAATAATTGGTTTTTACAAATATCGTGAAAATTAAATAAAATGGGCTAATTAATATGCACAAATTATTTTGCGGATTTTGACATTATACACAATATTTATTATGATTACAGTTACTTCAAAGAAAATTTCACAGATTATTTATTCAATGTTCAGACAAATAGTATGGTATGTTGGTTATAAGGGTAGAATTACTTTTTATTGAATGGGAAAATTTTTAATAACAAATTATTTTAATAAATAACATAATTTATTATAATTTTCTATCATCTAGTGTATCATTTTTAGCTGATGAAAATATATTATTCTTCATGATAATTGATGTTTTTTTGAAAATACTTCGTTTTTAAAATAATGATATTATCTGACATAAAATAACTATTCAGTAAAAATTAAATTTTTTTTTGATCAAGTCAATATATATACTGAATAAAAAATGGAAAAAATTAAAGTTTTCCTTTCAAAAAAGTGAATTAAAGACGAATCAAGTATTCAAACATTATTTTTTCCGTTTTGTAATAAATTTTTAATTTGTTATTTGTTTTAGATATACTTAAAAACAAAAAAAATTCATAACTACAAGCATTTTTGAGATTTTTTTGTTCTTTGATATTCCGCGAATATAGAGTTTCTTCTAAAATATAAAAAAGGAAGAATAAATGACCTGAATTGTTAGATTTACCGATACAACTCATATAATTGTGAAAACATTTTCGATCTTTTCAAATTCAAAACCTGAAAAAAATTCCTAAAATTTTTTGCTATATCTAATTGTATCTCAATGATTGAAATTTTTTGTTAGTTAAAAAAATTTTCAATTTGTAATTTAAATTATTATGTAAACATAATAGTAATATCAAAAATATCTTAGTTACAGGATATATGCTAACAAATAAATATATTATTCATCTAAAAATAATTTAATATTTTAATTTCAATGCTGCAGGTTGCGGAATAAATCATCACTTTAAAAATTGAAATAACACAAGTAGATATATCTATAAAATATCTGTGTATAAAAATACTATATATCCGTAATTTAAGAAAACATTAATACAATAAAAATAAAAAGCTCTAATTTTTTATTTCGATGAACTTTAAACACATTAATGTTTTTACATTTTCAAGTGTTAAAAATAAGCGAAATATTTTTTAAGTGATTTAACAAATTTTTTTCATTATTATCTATCTAAATATTATCTTTTGCATGTTTTATTTTAGTTTTTACTCAATTTTATCGTTATAAACAAAATCATTTTATGTTGTAAATGGCAAATTTTATGAAAATTTTAAATGAAGATACTAAAGTTTACATATTTTACATCGAAAAAGCCTACCCGACATTTTATATTATGAAAAAATGATCATTTAATAGATCAATTTATTTAAATTAGCAATTTAAGAATTCATGACTAGCAAAAGTAAAAAAAACTATTTGCTCTAAATTTTATCAAACAATAAAATCAAGTTAACTGTAGTATTTTGCTATTAAAAAATTATATTCGATTTGTAAAAATAATTATTTAAATCAATGACAATTCTAATTAAATAGTTCAAAATGACATAAATCGTGATTTTGACAATTTTGAGGTACAGAGTATAATGAGCATTTGCACCAAAATCATAAATATAAGCTAAGTAAATGCCTTTGTATGTGTATTTAAATTAAAAGATTGCTGTAGCTAATAAAATTATTATTATGTTTGTTGATTATCTGCATTTAATTCTTTATTTTTTTTGTGGGTTAAATTTAAGAGAAATTATTTATAAAAAATGTTTTCTAGAAAGAAAAAAATATTAGGGCAGGCCTGTATATAAAATAGTATATATTTTTTAGAATTGTTGTTCACGATAAAGATGAATTCTTTAAAATATAGGAACGCAACTCTTCATTAATATATTGAATCGAATATGCGATATAAAAAGTAATATTGTCCTTTAGAATAGACAAGTCTGTTTTTTAAGTTTCTTTTGTAAAAAAATATATTTTTTAAAAAATAAAAAATATAGTTTATTTTTACTTTTAGTTAAAAAAAAAATTAACGAGACTATTTTAAGAACTAAATAAACATAAAAAATAGTTTACATATAAAGAATATCTAGCAGAATTCTTATTATTAAGTTCTATTATTATATTAGGTATGTCAAAAGAAGCCATAAAAACAAAAAAAAACAACCAAACAAATAAAAATTACAAAATGACATTACATAGTCTATTCTATAAATTGTATACACAAATGATGATATAACGTTGTATAAGTTGATTTTTTAATTTTTACTTATTTATGCATCAATTACCGAGTTTTTGATTTTGTAAAGTAAATACGACCGTTTTACCAACTAAGAAATAGAAAATCTAAAATATATATATTAATTTATATCTTTTACGTTAAAGGTAAAGTTTATTTATGATTTCAAGTTTTTTATTAATAAATAGAATAATTAAACCAAAATTTTTTTTATTTACAAAGTCACATAGACTTTTAAAAATTCTATTATTACTCATAACAACGAATGATATGTAAATTAAAACAAACTTTTAAGCAAAAAATAAATCATCAGTATCGTCTTTTTTCTATTAGTTTTTCTATATATAGAAATCTAAAACACAAAAAAATAATTTTCTGAAAAACAATCATTTGTACAGTTGGTTATAGTATATAACCATTTTAAGAAGTTTCTAAAAAAATGATTGGTTATTTCGTATTGTAAAATATTTGATATTGTTATTTTCTGATGTATTTGACTTTTCCTTTATTGTTTGTTATTTTTTTGATTTTGATCAAATTTTTGACATTATATATCATTATTGGTTCACTATATTGAATATATTGATTGTTTTTGTTCTCTTTGTTTTTTTTGTCATTTTTGATCAAAATATAATTGGCGATTTTATATCACTAAAAAGCTTAAAAGGCTTCTAAAAAAATATTTACCATGTTAAAATGCCTTTTCAGAATTAAAAAAAAATTTCTATATTTTGAAAGTTGGGTAAGCCGAGAGGCAGACCCAGAACATCCAACCTATACAACTAAAGATAATTGTTTGTATGCACAAGTTAGGCAAAAATTTTTGATGCTAGCTGTGGATATTGAATATGATAGAAATCTTGTATAATGTAATATAAATTTTGAGTATAACTCATCACTTGCATACATTCAGTTAGTGTTATGATAAAAGTGTAAAATTAGAAATTTTAATTAATATAAAATATTTTATATTTTTGTGATTATATCATATTATCGGTGTGATGTTACAATACTATATATTTGTGGTGGTTTTCTTTTTAAGATTTATAATAAAATCTGATATTGTCTTCTATACTCGTCGTTCTTTTCTACCATAGAAACATGTTTGTTAAATGATATTTTTTCATTTATATTTTTTTTTAAAATTATTTCTTTTCTTTTTTTTAAGAAGGCTATTTGTCCATACTATATATTTAAAACAAAACAATTGGAAAAATACCAATGTATTATGCAGAATTTGCTTTATTTCGATTACAAAAGTATCTTTAAATATAGTATATAGAACTAATAATCGTACGTTAAAACATATGTTTCATTATATTGTGATTTTTTTCTTAACATGACAAAAAGTTACAGTATCTTTATATAGAAACTGATAAGCTTAAATGCAATTTGTTATCGAACTAAGATGTTATTTTTAATAATTTTGCAGCAGTATAGAAAAACACGGCAAGATGATAGTAATCGTCTAAATTTGTAGGAATATAGTATAAACTTGGATTTTAAAAAAATTATCAGCGACATTAATCCTAATCAATCTTCGATATGAACTTAAATTTTCTTTTTAATGCCTAAAGTTGTCGTTTATAAATGATACAAACAAAAAAATGTCAGAAATAGTATTTTTCTGATTTTTTCTTATTTCTTTGTATAAATTCTTTCAAAACTAACTGCAGAGATATTATCTCAACAATGTCTCGAACTTTAATGCTTCTTTTATTATTTTTAATTGTATTTTAACTTCAAAACTTTACAAATTCTTGTATAAACTGTAATTATTGTGCAACATTATACAAAGTATTTACAAAAAACATTTTTTATTATATGTAATCTGAAAAGGTACATATTTTTTGACTTAAAATTTTTTTTAATTGTCTTTCTTATACAAAACTGCTTTTTCGCAAAAAATATTTCATAATATTTTGCTATAAAATAAACAAAAAGACAAAATTTTACTAGTAACAAATTTTTTTAAGCATCTTGTTTGAGAAATATTATAAAAGTAATTTCAAGAAATAAAAATTATAAAAAATAGAAAATTTTGTTAATTTTAAGTGTTAAAAAGTTTGCTATATTTTGATAATAAAAATTGTACATCTGATTAATAAATGTATTATTAAAGGTTTTTCGTTCATAGTATCAAGCATTCTTACGATTTCTCAAATACAAAAATACATTTTGTCTGTATATTAAGTCCATAATATTAGCTAAATATGTAACTTTATTTTTTATGTTTAGGATTATTAAAATAACCCAACATCATCAAATACATGACTATTTGTTAAATAACCACGATTTCAATATAAACGCTCAAAATTTTATTAATTTTTATGCATAAAAGATATATTTTTTTAATTATTTCAGCAATATACAACATTTTTATCTTATGATATTTTTAAAATATTATTCTAACTGAATATATTTCAATTTTCAAAAAAAAATGCTGTGGATTGTTGTATATTTTATGTTTTTTGTTTTTTCGTCTAAATATATAATCCTTGCCTTTTTTCTTTAATAAAAGATATATATCATTAACTTACTATATAATTCTATAAAACTATTTCTTATTATTACAATTATCGAAATATTTTGAGTTTGTTATGTCTCGAATTTTCAACATTGCTAAATTTTTCTTAAAACCTGGGGACATTTGAAGAATCTGAAAATATTTCTACACATTACATACCGAATAATTTGTATTTGCATTCTGTGTTGCTTGTTGTAATTTAAATTTATGGTTAAAATGTGTACATAATAAGTTGTTAAAAAATGCTTTTGAAATGAAAAATACATTGAAAGATTGATGAAGATATTATTTAGCAAATTTGATGAAAATTTATTTTTTCATGTTAAAAATTTTTTTGCGATTTTTTTTGATTGCGTTTTTTGTAGTGCAAAATAAAAAAATTTTCATATAAAAATTAAAGAAAATTTGTGTTTGTCGTAGTTTTAGAAAGAGACGTGTATATAAAAATTGTCTTGTTTATAAGCAAAATAAATATGTGATTAAATTAACAAACCATATGATTATCAACTCTATCAATTTCTCTTTTTATGTATCTGGAGATACTAATATTGACATTTTTGTTTTTTTAAGAATGAGTTTTTTTATTTTTTTTCTTTCATGTATGTTGCAAAAATTTCTACTACACCACAAACTTTTCTAGTTTTAGGAAATTCAACTATATTTCCTTTGATAACAATGTAGATCTTTTACCCAATTGTATGCTTATTATTTTTTAGGTCGTACATATCTCTTAAATATTGTCATTTTTTAACAACAAAATTTATAATTAAGTCAAATGAATTGTCGATTACAAAAAAAGTTATATCATGTAACATAAATAACTGATATTTAACATATTATATGAATACTCTTTCGCGTATATGTTCTTAATTTGTGATAGTAATTTTTTTTGAGAAAAAAACATAGAAAAATAGATACTTGTAATAATATCAACCAAATTGTTTTAATCATGAAATATTATATTTATTATCAAAATAAGCGTATGATCAAATACTGGAAAACAACAAGAAAATAATTGCAGCTTATCAGCGGGATTAATCAAAATTTTAAGTTTATTCTTGTAAATTTATTTGAATAAAGATTTGCGTTTTCAATCTTCTTCTGTAAAAACCACAGTTATAACGTAATTATAGCTAAATAAGCAAATTTTAAATTGTAAAAGATATAGTAAAGAACAAAAGGTTTACTTCATTTTTAAATTCGCAGATATTTTTAATCAATTTATACATTTTAAAGTAGAACTAAAATACAACATATCAATTGTTTTTTAAAAAACCTCATATTACAAATTTATTATTCGTATAGGCAATAAAATTTTTAACAGTGATGTTAAGCTCTTAGATGTTGCAAATATTTCTATATTACCTAATTATAAATTAAAGTGCTAATGTTGTAAAGAAATTTTAAAATCACAGTAATTATCGATTTAGGTTGAATTTCTATAATTTCATCATACTTTGGCATTACAATAAAACCTAGTAGAATTATTTTATAGATAATGTCTTTTTTAGAAAAATGTATTAAATTTGCATAAGATATCTTTTAATATGAATTACATGGTTTTTTTTGAATAATGCACCATAACCCGACTCCTTTTAATTTTTATGAATTATGCATGTACAAAACCGTACTTTTATATAGAAAGAAATGAAATTATAGTTTGATTGTGTGAATAAATAGATAATAAATAGCAATCTTTTTTTGAAATATGTGATGTGCTCAAAAAAAAGTTTTAATTCACTATCATACTATATTTTTTGTGTGAACACAAAATTTTTTTATTTGCTAACAATTTTTACATCTTAGATCATATTGATTCAGAATCATTGTAGGTGTTTAGAATGACAATAAAAATATATTTACAGAAGTCTTTAACTGATATTGAAGAACTAAGTTAAATTTTGTTTTTTAAATAAAACTTAGATATATCGTGTTTATAAGTGTATAATGATTTATTTCCAATATTATAGCCTTAAAGTTCTTAGAAAATAAATGGGTTTGTTTATGCTTATTCTTTTTTAAATGGGTTGTTCTTCTCATTGTAATTCTTATGATAAACTATACAATAAATTCTTGCACAAAGGATATTAAAGCATATTGCCCTAATATATTTCTAAACCAGGGTTGTTCTTTATAATTTATACATATTTTGTTTGTTATATTTTAATAGCAGTGAATTTTTTCTAGTATATTGTTGGTAAATAATGATGCTGCGAGTACAATTCTGGTTTATTTAGAGTTATTTTGTTTCATAATTGTTATATAATTTCAAAGATAAACAAAATTATGATTACAAGTTTTTATCACGTATTATAGGTACTCTTTAGTTGCATTAGACATTTGATGTGTTGTTTTCTATTCAATGTTAATGTATTTTAAATAAGCTATAAATAGCTTTTGGATGAAATTAAATATTCCTGTTGGTAATCCGGGATGCAAAACACATAATTAATATGAAACTTTTGATTAAAACGCAATTTTACTGGTTTCTTTATCTAATGTGTCATAAATCATATTAGAAATAAAAAGTACATTTTTTCATTGTGATTGTTTGAAAGAAATTTAAAATTTTAACAATGAAACAACTTTCATTCAGAATACTTTTATTAGGAAGTATGAGGTATCAATCAATTCGATTGACAGCTGGTTATATAAAGCCTAGCTTACGAATATTGATCGTGAACAAAAAGAATTAAAGAATAAAAAAATCCTTTGAAGGAATGTATTACAACAATTCCTAACAAAAAAATAATAACTTATTCGAAAAAACCAACGGTTTTTTCGCAAGCAAAATCCAATCGCATACTATCTTTAGTAATAAAATGTTTCAAATTACTTGTGTAAATATTTTTATGATCTCTTTTTTGCTATTTGTATATGAACAAAATTCTAATATCATTCTTGTGGCGATTTGTAATACAAACTGCTAGCAAAAATCGTAAAAAATATATAAATAGATATATTAAGATATATTATCATCAAAAACATTTTCAAATTTTATTTTTCTTAGAGTCGGGAATAGTGTTTTCTAGCGTAAACTGTTTTCTAATTTTAATTGGTCTTATGAAATCTCTTTATCTTAAAAAATTAAGAAAAATGATGTTTTTGACATTTTTCTTGTTTTATTGGTGTAATTTATCATTATTTACATTTGATCATTTTTTGATCAAATTTGGTCTTCTTTTGTGATTTTTATAGGTCTTGTTTTTAGATAAAGAAGAAAATAAGCATTTATTGATTTTCGATATTTTTGATCAAAATGTGATTGGTTCGTTTTGATCAAAAGTTGGCTTAAATAAGCCAAAGTAAATAAATATATCGAGAAAAAATGTCTTTTATTTTTAATACAACATCAGATTGCAATGATAAATTGGGAAGGCTAAGAGGCCGACCAGAAATTCCAACACTTAGCGCTTGCTTTTTATCATCTTAAACCGTTGACTTTAATCTAAAATTTTTTAAGAGCAAATATTTTAGATTATAATGACAAATATTCATTTAAAATCCTATTTATATAGAATAAGCAAATTAAAAGTATACTTTATCACATTTAGTTCTATGAAAGGTAAATTTATTTTGTCCAGATAGTTAACTCTAAAATTAGAAAATTAAGTAGGAAAGACATTTTAATTTTTTAAGCTTTAAAAAAAATTTTATACTTTGCATAATAAAAATGCTATTATTTAGCATGATATATATGTTTTTGTATTTATTAATTAAATAGCAGTTTTTCTTGATTTCTGAATATATAATTTTATCAAAAAATAACATATTAATATAAAAAATTCAAAAATGTCGATAATACCGAAACCTATTTTTGGTTTATTTGTTATGTAAAAAAATGAGTAAATTAAAAAAAACGTTTATAGAAAATTATTCGTGTTTGTATTAAAAAAAGATTTACGAATTAAATTGTTAGTTTGCCTTTAGAAATTCGAGGCTACTAAATATTAATCATATTTAAGAATTTCAGCTATAATCAAAAAATTTCTTTTACCTAGGAACCCTTGTAAACTAAAATTTCTTCATCGTGTTTTAAGCCATTTACGACGTTTTTATATATGAACTAGAACATTTACATATATTATAAATCACAGTTCATTTTTTTATTATAAGAAGAATTAGATATATAATATATTTGATTTGTACCATGTTATATTTAAATGTAATTAGAACAACAACTTTTGAAACTTTTTTTTATATTTATAAAATGATTATATGAAAAAAACAGAAATTTTATTTACTATCTATGCTCGTGAATATGAATATTATACATCAATAAAGAAAAAGAGAATGTTATAAAATAAAAAAAAAATCATTATGGTGTTTGGGTATACGAGGCCTCCCATGGGTTTGCCCGACTTTCCATCAATATATCTTATTGTAAGAATTATTCATTTACTTGATCAACTTTATTTGATAAAGCTTTTAAAGCTTTTTACGATTAAAAAGCACCAATCACTTTCTGATCAATAAATATCAAAATACTTAAAATTCATATATCAAGCTTATCTTGATAAAATGCACCAGTAAATGATGAACTATGTTCAAAACACGAACAAAATATAGAAAACACTAATAACACTTAAAAATGTCAAAAACATCATTTTTTGACATTTTTGAAGATTGTGAAATGTTAACAAACCAAAAAAAAACTAGATGAGTTTCTCAGTGAGAAACATTATATCCAACTATAGTAAATATAATGATTAAAAAAATTTTCAAAATATGTGTTAAAAAAGCATAAATTGAAAATAAAACTGAAAAACCTTATTATATCATAATTTTATATTTTATAATCAGAAACGTTCCGTAGTCAATGGCCAGAAAATTTGAAAATTTATTTTTTTGATTGCGATTCTAACATATATTGCTTAAAGCATTATAATTTCGTGACAGAGGGTATTACTTTAAATGCGATAAAACACGTAGCTGAAAAAAAATTAAATTTTTATAATGATGCAAAACTGGACGATGATTATTATGACAGTTAGTATTATAGGGAAAACTAGAAAATAAATATAAGATGAAAGAACCACAAGAATTGAAAACGATATTGAAGTTGTTTTTTGTGTATGTTTAGAGATAAAAAAAATCTTTTCATAATTTTTTTCTGCATATTTTCCAGATAAATTTAAATGAAAATTTTTTATCAGGGTATAATTTTATTAACACAAGAAATATTTTTTTTCAAAACCAACTAAGAATTCATTCTTAGATAATTTAAATTATTTTATGCCAACTTTTTTCCAATCAATACAATATTAGTCATGATCTAATTCACTAATACAAAAATTTTATTAATCTTTTGTAAAACTTTTGAGTGACTAATCGTACTTTTTTTTTTATTGCTAAATTTAATGAATTATAATTTTTAAAAAATATAAAAACTTAAAAATAGTTTTGATCAATAATAAAAATTTGTAGTATATATTATAGACTAATATTCAATAATAAATTAGATATATTTATAATGTCTATATTTTTTGCATCAAAATCTATGTCATTTAAAAATAGAAAATAATTTTATTGTTCAAAATTTAAAGATTACAAATTTATTTATTATCTAATCGATTTAATAACTGCTAAATGCAACTTTTTGTTAATGGCAAATTTTTTTGATGTGCCTAGTAATGCGCTTTGAATTTTTAGAATAAGTTTTTTTTAGAAAAAAGTTATGCTTTAATGCTTGAAAAAAAATTCACAATCTATTTATATTTACTCTTTGCAATAACAAAATTTGCCGTGTTTATTGATTATTAAAAATGAATTTTTCAATTTAGCTAAAATGTGATTTTTTTATGATTTTTTTATCAGAAAGAAAAAAATTCGAATATGCTTTCACATATATTTATATCAAAATATTTTTTCATCATATGAAAAAAAGATTGAAGAAGTAGAAGATTTATTAATCAAAACTTAGGTCTAAATGAATTAATATTTTGCAAAATTCACTTGATTCTGGTTAATCAAATTTATAATAAAATTATATTTTTTCTTTTATATTTAATCATATTTTACTATGTATTTGTCTTTGATAAAAAAATATCTATTATATTTATGCATATCAATTTTTTATAATTTTTTATGCACAAAAATATATAAATAGAAAATTTAATAAATGATTCACATGGATAAATCTTTGAATGAAATTGATTTTAATATTGACAAAAAAAAGGAAACAGAAGATTGTTAGAAAAGTTAAAAATATGAGTTATAAGAAAAAAGATGTTGATTTGAGTAAAATCAGCAGTAATATTAATAAAAGTGCTATTAACAACGAAATAATGCACAATGACATTGAAACAATTAAAAAGGATGATAACAATGAAAAAGAAATGACTGAAGATGAAAAAAATACTAGTAATATAGTTGATTGTAAGAAAGAATTAAAAGATTTTAAGAAGAAAGCTAAAAAGAGTAATATGATGAAATCTGATATTGATAGAAATGAGATGCATAAAGAAGATGAGGTAGCTGATTTAGCATTGATACCAGAACAAAATTTTATATTCCATGAAAATGCAAGAGTTAATAAAAAAAGATTTAAAGAACAATCGATAAAAGAACTACCGCAAAGCATAAATAAAACAATTGAAATTAACGTTATTGACAAAAATAGACCAAAGTCTACACAGCAAAATAACAGCAGATGTAAAAAACATAAAATTCCAGAACAATCTATAAAAAAACAAATATATATAAAGGATCAAGCTATGCTTGTTAATAGAAGTTGTTCAGATATATCTCAAAGCAATTTTAAGGATACTTATGCTTCTAATAAAAATTATGAAACGGTACCCAAAGAATTCCGAAGAGAAATTGAGAAGAAAATGGACGGTGAGAATAGCAGTTTGGTAGAAAATGTAGATGATCTTGTTAGTTTAGAAGGTAGAAGAAATAGTTTGAAATATAATATTAAGGATGGTTTGAATATTGTAGATCATCAAATCGAACAGAATGAGCCTAGTAGAAATTGGAACATTCTAGAATATAAATCAGCAGAAGTTACCAGTAGTAAAATCAATACTAATAATATCAAAAATAATAATACTAGCGATAATGAAATTAATCTAGAATGTAAGAACGACATTCTAGATTCTAATATTAAAAATGATATTAAAGAGATTGTAGACAACACAATATTTTGCAATAGCACTATCAGTAAAACCATAGTAAATAATATGAATAATATTACTACTATGAAAGGTGAAAAAAGTAGTTTTAAAATGCAAAAGGAAGTAAAAGACGCTAGAAGAAGGTTTAAAAAAAGAAATCACATAAATAATATTAAAATAACACCGAGATTATTAATTTCTTATTTATGTACAAAAAATTTAAATGAAAAAATACTTTTAGAATGTTGTAAATATATAGATCAAATAGAATTTACAGATGACTTCATAAATGATATAAACTGTGATATAGAAAATTTTGATATAGAAAGAAAAAATATTGATAACAATATATTAACAAATATGGATTCTGGAACATGTTTTAGTGACTACAGTGATGTTCTAGAATCGATAAAACAGAATATTAACAAGAATATTAATCCACTTCTAAATTCTTTCTTTCTTATTAAGCATAAACAATGTTTGTCATTTTTAGATAATATTCTAGATTCATTTAAAATACAGTCTAATTTTATATTACCTAAAATTATAGATAGAATGTATTATATTATTAATTGTGAAGATGTTTACTTATGCGAAAAAGTATTTCATAAAACGTTCTCAATCATTCTAAAAAATAAAAACCAACATAATATATTGAAATTTAATATTGACAAACCAAATGATAGTATAAATAATGGGTGTGATGATTTTACCAATAATAATACAGATCATAACAATAATAATAATATCAATGAAAGATTGATATTTACAAAAGAAGTGAAGGAGATTCAGTTAAAAATTTTACTTTTATATTCAAAAATATGCATTAATATACATGAAAAGGTATTCAAGGTATTAATATTGAATAATGATGATATCTTAGACTTCAAATATCAGAAAATACCATTTAATATCTACATTATTCTTTTTTTATTTTATAATATTGTAACGAAAGATAATGTAAAAGAAATCGTTTCTTTGATTAATTCTTTTACTGATAATTTTGATAATCAAATTATACCGTTTTGTAACGAAAATTATGATAACATCTTGTGTAGAGTTTTTTATGACTGCTATATTTTTATTTCAGAAAATAAAGATGTAGAAAATGTTTTAAAGCAGAATATTATTGATTTCAATATCAAATCTACAATTCCTACGGATCCTGAAAAGAATATTTTGAATCATATTAGTAATACTATGAATAATAAACCCAACTGTAACAATAATATTAATACCAATACTGAAGCTAATATCAAAAATACCAATAATATCATCAATAATACCAATACTAGCATCAATGATATTAACAATAAAATGTTGATGGAAAAGTATGGTGAAATTATTGCCATTCAAAAAAATAGCATTCTCAATAATAAAAAAACTATAAAGCGTAGGAAGAAAGGAAAGAAAAATAGTATGTCATTAGATGTTCGAAATATGTATAAAAAGAAACTAAAAAGTAGTCAAGAATATAAAAAGAAACGTATAAAAGGCAAAATATCTGGTAATGAAGAAAATTCGGATAGACTATTGAAACACAGAAAAATCATGATTAAATTATCAAAGAGCACTGATGTGGAAAATAATATTAACACCATATCTAAAGAAAATAAAATTACCAATATTATTAGCAATAATAACGAAAAAACATATATGAATAAATTTATAGATGATAAACAATTCAAAAGATACAGTGACACTATAAATGATTTGAATACAAGTTTTATAAATAGTAAAAAAAAATCTCGTGTTTTTACACCTGTAAATGCATCTTCAGGAAATATAAATGTTTGCCAAAATAAAACAGAAATTATAAATGCTGAAAATATTGGTTTAGTCAGCAGACCACACATAGAAAACAAGATAGAAGCATGTATATTTATTTATACTACGGTTTTAGGTGTTACGCACATTGAATTTTTGAGAAGAATTTATTTTAATATATTTAATTCAATACAAAAGAGAGACTTTTCCGGGCTAAAATCTTTGAGAAAATTCAATATCTTGATTTTGGATGATAAAGAAAAGGCTAATTTGATTTTTTGTTTGGTAAATATTTTAAAAAACATCAACAGTATAAAATCAACTAATACACAGAAAAATATTAATAATGATGAATATGATAATAATAAAACTGATAAAAAGAAAGATCATAAGAAAAAAGTAAGATAAAAACATTCAACAAAATGATCAAAAAGGAAAACAGAAAAATATTATGATAAAAACTAAGTCCAAAAAACACGAAAAATATATAGATAATAAAGTTAATATTCAAAATATTTCTAAAGATAAAAAAAATAAATCACAAAACTACTCTAATACTGAAAAAAAGAATCAAGTAAAAAAGTCATACAACGAAGAAAAAACAATCAAGCCCGATAACACTGGAATTTTCAACATCAGGGAAACTATTATAGATATTCTTTTCAATCTTAAATACGATAAAATGCACTTAGTATTTCAAATACTGAAAAACGAACATTCAAATATCGACCTCATAAAAAGAAAAATAACAGATTTTATTTTTTTGTATTCTTTAAATATTCAAACTATGAAAGAGTTAGTTTTGGTGTATTTTTGGGTAATTAACGAGTGTAAATTCGATTTTATTAAGCTTTATAGTGTCGATTATTTGAAATATAGCAATAAAAATATCATTTATTCTGAAAACAATAATATAAATTATATCAATGATAACAGAAATTCTCTCAAAGATAACTTTAATAATAAATATAAAAGGTTCAAATCAAGTAATGCTATTTCTGATAATCATCAATTTTTCGATAAAAATGCAGATAATTGCATTAAAATCAAGGAATTAGGCAACCGCAATGCAAGTAATTTATATAATAGTAGTATTTCAGTTTTTAATATTGATGAAAAAGATTGTTTCATTGCTGAAAATGACTTTTATAATGTTTTTTCAAAATATTTTTATATATTTTACGATAAAAAGGTTATTAAAGATGTCAAACTAAACGTGAAATATCTTCTTCCCAAAACAATTGCAAATTTACCTAACAACCTGTCTTCAAATTACATTAATAATGCTAATAGTGGTAGTATAAATAATACATCTATTATATTATCAAATATTCACAAATCAAAGCTCTTAAAACATTATATTAAACAAAATTTTTATCTAAGATTAATAAACGACACAAATGAAAAATCTAATAATTTAAATAAAAATAAAGATAACGTACACACCACTCTAAATATAACTAAAAAATCAAATGGTACTATAAATTTATTTGATTATTCTGTTTTAAATGATATCCTTCCTGAGTGTATAAACTTACTACAGTTAAGTCAAGTAACAGTTGTTTGTGATCTTTTATCAATAATATATTACATTCTTACTATAAACAAAATAAAGAATGAAAATGCACAACAGGAACAAGAAAATAACATACAAAGTGAATTAGATTACAATACAATAAAAAATGATAGCTATCTGCATTCAGAAAAATCTGTTTTAGATTCAGATAAATTTAGTAAAAATACTTTTAGACCCATATTAGATACATTTTTGAAAAAGAAGCTTTTAGATGCCTCAAAAAGGCTTTTATTTGTGGAAAATTATGTTAGGAAAATAGGTAGAATATTTAGGATTTTAAATATAGATACAGATTTCGATAACGATTTTGGTAAAATGTTTAAAGGTTCGATTGGAATTTTGAAATTCAATATAAATGATGACATTGAGCTTGATAATATGTTGTTAAATAATAAATATGAGTTAGCTAATTCTAGTAACATACCAAATAAATGTTGTAATAATGATCGTTCTAACACTACAAAATTTGCATGCAATAATGATTATAGCAATGAAAATAGCAATCATGCTGATTATAAAATCGATAAAATTCACAGAAACGACAATCACTTATACCACAAAATTTCTAATGAACAAAATATAACAAAAGATGTTACAAATGTCACTCAAACAAATTTAAATCTAATTTTTAACGATTTTTGTACCGACATAATCATATTAAATAAATATTTAAACAACATTGAAAACAGTTTATTATCAATAAACTATTTTGATGATAAATTCTACGGTCAAAGAGGTTTAATTTATTATTTAAATATGAATAATTACAATCAACATGAAAAGCATATTCTTTCCATTACTAATTACTTTATCAAAAAACATAATGCTATTACATCATATAAAAAGTCTTTTATAGATAAATGGTACAGAAATTACAAAATCTCTCTGTATAAAAATATAAAAAAAGCAGAAAAAAATGAAATAAATAGAAATACGAAGACAAATTCAAAAAATAAAGTGAAAAAAAATAATATCAAGGGCAACAACATAACTAATAATAATGATGGTAATGTTCATAAAGTTTGCGCTAATAATAGCAATACTAATAGTTCTGAAATCAATTCTAGTACAAATAGCGCCATCAGCAATACTAGCAACATCAATTATGATAGTTCTGATAACATAGATACTGAAAACACAGATAAATTTATTATTGCTCATACTGACACTTTGAAAATTTTAAGCTTATTATTTTCACCAGAAATGATAAAAAATATGAATAATGAAGATTTTAAATTTCATATATCTATATTCAATAATATAATTTTTACTAAAAAGGAAGAACTTACATTTCTTGATCTCATGCATTTACTTAACTCTCGCATAAAAAATAAAAACACCACAAATACAGGTGTTTTTCACTCTTTATGCACATTATTTAAGCAATCACCACAAAATATTCAAAATTCCCTTTTTAAGCTTTTATTTAATGCAACAATCAATTTGTACATTCTGCCTCAAAATAGTATACCATTTATGATTTATTACTGTACATTCAGTATAAACAACTGTATAAAAGATCTAGTTGCTCTTTTTGAGGATTTCATTATCAATTGTTTTTCATCAACAGACCTTATCATTGAAGATTTATTTTATCGATCTGCTGTAAATCAGTATAACGCTCTACTTCATGTGCATAAGGATTTTTGTTTCTCAAAATCTGCCAATCAGATTGAATTCAATCAAAATCATTCTACTAATGTCGCCAATATAAATCAAAATGTTACAACTTCTAATCCTCATAACAGCACCATATTTAATAATATTGATAATGGAACCACAAATTTACACTTTAAAATTGATATTAAACAACAAAATTTGATTTTATATCAAATATACACACATCTTAAATACAAAAATAAAAAGAAGTATATAAAGCTGTTAATGAATTCAATTACTGCTAGAAAAAATCGACTTTATACATTCTTCATTTTAAAAAATATTGAACTCATATCTTTCGACAGAAATAAAAATTTTATTTTATCTTTGCTTGACAACCTAATTAATGAAATGGAGCTTATGTTCGGTTTGGAACAAGAATATGCTAAAGATCTCAAAAAAACAAAAGATTCAACTAATAGTGAATCCGACTACAAAAATTATATTCATCTATGTGAAAAAGAGAAACAAAGTAAAAAAAAGAGATACAATAAAGTCTATATAAAAAGTAATCCAATAAATAGCAATGTTAATTCTAGTTATACAAAAAATAATATTTATGCTAAAAATATTGGCCACAATAAAGCAAATATTGAACTTATAGATATCACAAGCACTGATACTGATATTATAGATATAAATAAAAAATATCAAGACAATAAGAAGCAGAGAAAAGAAATCAATATCGAAAATAAAATTTATAGAAGAGAACAACTTGTTAATCTACACATAATAGCTGTGTTTAGGAGTAGTCTTAGAAATAAAAAACCCTTTGTGTATAAAAATGATAACGTTTTAGGGTATATTACAAAGCAGCAATTGAAATCGATCAAAAGTGAAATCATTGATTTGTGCTATTGAAATATAATTTGTTCCATTATATAAAATAATAAAGGCTTTTTATTGATTACATTGTTCTTTTTGGTTGTCGATTTTAAAATTCAATGAAATTCTCTTCTAAGTTGAGAATATTTAGAGATATTTTTTAAAAATATTCGATACATATTGATTTATCGCGAATTTGCAAAACATTTGGAATCTTTTTTCGTTTCAACAAAAAATTTAAAAATATTTTATTGATATTAATAAATATAGGAATATGTGGGCTATTATGCTCTTTATAAAAAAATAAGTTAATCTAATTTTATTTCAAGTTGTAGCTCGCTAAAGATAAGTTTATATTTTTCTACTGGTAATAGTAAACATATAATTTTGATGAAATGTGTATTTACAGACTAAATTCATCTATTAAAAATTATTATATGACTTTTTCTTAATTGTGATTCTTTAAAACCTATTTTTTTCAATGGTTTTAAATTTAAAAATCAGCTTATTTATCAAATAATATTATAAATACTTAAATTTTATTTATAATTTAAAAAAATAACACTACAAATTTTTAATATATGAATTATTTCGCAAATATACTTGCAGTATAAGTTTTTACTTCTTTATATATAAATAAAGTTACGTAGATAATGATTTTGTTTTCGATTACTTGCATTTAATGCACTTACAAACTCAATGCATCATTCAATGCTAATAAAATACAAAAACAACAGACACTAAAAATATAAAACATTTAAATAAGGTTTTTTGTTAATAAATCTAGTTATTAACCATAATAATACAAAAAGATGTGGTTCCTTTTCGCAAATTTTTCTAATTTGAACATAATAATAAAAAATAGGTTTTTTAACCCTTATAACTACCAGTAGAACGTTCAAAGAACACTGATTAAGGTTAATCGCATGCAGTATGAAAATGCGAATGTATAACACAAAAAAATATGTTTTTATAATACTATATCCAGCAGGTTCTTATCTTGTTCTTTGTATGATTTATGCAATGAAAAAAACAACTTCTTAAACTATGTAATATATTTTTTTCTTTTGAACTATTTTAATATTACGGTGATTATGAAGAAAATTAGGAAATGTAAAAAAATCAACTTAAAAAAAAAATTTTTGTTGCTTTTGATTATTATAATTGTACCGGTGTCTGCATGGTGCAGTTTATTGTCTTTTGACATTATTTCCGGTATCATCTTTTTTTTTCTTGGGAAAGCGAAACTAAATTTTTTTCGTTCGATATTTTTTGAACTTGATTTGAATGGTTGGTTTTTGTTAGTGGCGATCTTCTATTATTTTTAGCGTTTTAGTTTATGTATAAAAAAAATAGACCACTTATCAAAAATAAAACCGTTTTTTTATTTTAAATTTAAGAAAAAGTTATTTGGCTATTTTACTAGTATAAATTTTTAATCCGTTTAATGAAATCTAATTGCGAAAACAATGAAGATTTAGTATTTTTCTTGGTAATTCTGTAAGGAAAATAAGTTAAAAATGTGTCAAATAACTATTTTTATCAATTAATTAAACATTTCTTATTAGACAGGTTCCTAAATATGCCCGCATCGACGCTCTAGTTCACATTATGCTAATTTCTCTTTGTTGATATATATTACTGATCATATAGGAGTAATGTCTGATGCTTTTATAGTTATATTTAAAAAATCTATACTATATTCGCCTAAAATAACCCGTTTTTATCAAAATTGTTATGAAGGATTTTTTCGGTTTTTCATAACTACTTCTTCTTTTTGATGTGTTTTGTACACATTGATAATTTATAGCTACCTTTACAAGTTTCATTGTTAATCTCTTCGCCCCGAAAAAAATCTATTCTGTATATTTATTCTTTGTATTGATATGTGCAACAAAAAAAACAAGAATATTTTATATTATAAAGATATACTATCTTTATAAATTTTGCATCATTCGATTATGATCTAAAAATATATTTCAATTATAAATTTATAATTTTTATTTAATTTTGTTGGATAACCTTACAAAGTGTACAGAAAAAATTATTTTTTTTCTAATAGAATATGTTTATTTTAGAATTTTTTATAACCCTCAAATGATTTTAAAAAATTAGAAAGTAAAAATATTTACATAATTTTTTAGAAATGAAGCATTTCTTCATGTCGTGATTATACACCATTACAAATATTTGATTTTCTATATTAATCTTTCACAATAAAAGTATAAAAATTTATAATATTAATAAATAGCTGTTTAATATATTGCACTTATAATTTTTATATTCTAATATGCTTTTATAAAATTATTAAATTGGTTGAAAATATAAAATTATAATTTCAAATATAAAATAATGAAATTGTAATAATAAATGAGAAATTTATAAAAATAATATCTGGTTCAGAAGTATATAGATTTTAAAATAGCTCTTTTTATATATTTATTCACCGTTTTTATATTTCAGTAGCTTTTTTTGATTTATTATATTGCTAAATTTTTTTCATAATAAAAAACAAAATAAAATCCATAAAATGTAAAGAATTTATTTATATTTGCATTTTATTGTGTAATATATAGCAATTCTAATTATCTTTTATATATCCGACTTTCTTTTACTTTAGTACTAAAAATAACAAAATTAATATTTAGTTTTATATAAGTATATTAGTTGAATTAAGATCATTTCACCAAGTCAAATCCATTATGTGGTGACAATGATAAAAATAATAAGTGGCATAGTTTATTTTTTGCTAAATTTATATTCAAAGGTTACTTAAGAACATTTCTAATCGAATATTGAAAATCTTGGAAAGTCGGAAATATTTCACAATATATTATTCTTTTTGAAATTTTTTTTTAATATTGCGGACATTATTAATGATATTTGAATTCGAAAAAAATCGTATACAAGGTTATAATGAATTTATATATTTTTTTTATTCTCAAGGGAAGCCTGGGCTCCGTATGGCGCCGCCGTTTCCCATTGTCTGTCCCTTGAATTTGAATGCTGTTGGGTTTCATTTGTAAACACTCTTTATAGTTGCTAATAGTCAAGATTTTTCCAACAAAATCTAGTCGGTTGTTGATGGATTCTAGCCGAAATCATTTTTTTCATTAATTCTACATTTTACGCGGGGTACTTGATATATAGCGAAATCCTCATTTATTTATACTGTTTTTTTTCGTCTTATTTGTGATTTTTTGTAGTGCAAAAATCTTAAGGAGCTTTGTACATACGCTGATAAATATAAATTGACACATTAAATACATGTAAATTTAATCTATCTCATATTGAAAGGTGCTCCTAGCATTTCTTATGATGGCAACAAGAAAAATTGAAAATACAAATAAAAAGCTAATAAACAAAAATTTAACTAATACATGTTATAATATAACACAGCATGTTTTTTTCGCTGCGAAAAAAAAATACGAAATATATCTACCTAAAATTTTTTAAGCACAAAATTGTTGCATAATTGAGCCGAAAAAATTGAAAAGAAAATTAAAATTTTTGTAAGACACATACATTAATGATATTATTCCATATATAGACAAATTTGGTTTTCTAGAACCAATCACATTTTCTGCATAGAGTCAATAACTTACTTTGCCAATAAATTGATCTTCAAATTTATATGATCAATAGAATCTTAATCTTTACAACAGGTCAAAAACATCAAATATGTGTACCAGTAAACGTAATCGGAATAATAAACAAAAAAAAACTAATATTTCTAAATGTCAAAAACTAATATTTCTAAATGTCAAAAACAAAATATTCGATTTTGTCTTGTAAATTAATAATAAACAAATGAAATGTATTTTAATTTGTTAAAGATATCTCTAATTTAACAAAAATATACATCGCATGAAGAAATTATTAGTTGTTGAGGTTTTACATGCTAGATCAGTATTATTTGCATAAAAAAGCACTTTAGTACCATTGAAATGCGATCTATATTGCGTTTTGGATATACTTTATAATTTTACAACAAAAAATTTTTTTAGGACATCTATTAATTTTAACAGTGTTTGGCCAGTGAATTCATTTATTTCTTTTCACACTGTAAAAGACTTTTCACTGTTTTATATTTTGAGAAAAAGTGCAGTTAAAGAAGATGTCACATAATGCCTATATGACCAAAATAAATTTATACTAATGATGTACTTCTTGAACTGTATTTAAATTTTGTCTAATTGAATTTTTATTTGTATGTTTGAACAAATATATAGTTTTACATGCTTTGCATATAAATAGTTGGCTGCAATTACATATTGTTATTTTTGAATTTCCTTTGACTAAAAAAATAACACAAAATCATATTGATATATGAATAAAGATATTTTAGATTTTTTACATATAAAGTATTTATTTCTTTAAAAATCAAGGTTTTTTGTCAAAATTGGCATATTTTTATTATGCGGTAAACAAAAAAAATACTATAAACTTCGAATTCGTTGAAAATGAATATTTTAAAAATTTTTAAACTTATGACAGAATTTGTCACAAAAACAATAAAAACTTATTTATATGTTTTGATCTGCAGAATTTTTTAATATAAAGGTTAAAAGCAAAGAAATAACTATATAATGAACTTCTAACATAACTCAGATAAAAAAAAATTTAGCAAAAAATGGAATCAGGAATATTTTCAAAATCGAAGTGTATGTTTTTTTGTTAAGTAATAAACCATAATGGTGATTTTTTATATACATACATTTTTCTTATATTTTTTTCAATTGTTCTTGTATATATCTTTAAAATATTTCTAAGTCGATACAATACGATTTTAAAATGCAAAATGTTCATAAATACTACCTAATATCGTCTTCAAAATTTATATAAGAGATAATTCCATTTTATTGAGTCTAAATGCTACAAGACAATAGATTGGTGTATATCATCCCCGTATTGTAACTTTGCAAATTAATGTAGTCAAATAAATACTGATTTGCTCTGTTTTTGACTTGAAGGAATTTATAAATATTTTCTTCCAATGTTATGTGTTGTTTTTCTATTTTATGGTTATTCTAATGATTAATTATAGAATAAATAAAAAAATAGTATATTAAATTATAATATTATATGTATGAATTCTTATATATTCGGTGTATCAAATTTACAGTTAAAAATATCAAATCATAAAATTAATATTTTTTTCTTCTCAAGTATATCTGGCTTCAAATTAATAAAATCTATTGTCGCCTTTCAATCATATTAGCTTTAATAAGATCCAAAAAAATTGTAGATATAACAAACAGCTTCCGCTAACACGAGTTCATACATCTAAAGTATAATATCGAGAGAGTATATAATAAATAAATAACTAGTATAAATTATTACTGAAACAAACACATGAATGAATCTATAATATGGTATAGCTCAATATTTGTGTTCTGCTATTATTGATTTTAATGAATTAAATTTATGTCTAGTAGTTTCTGCTATCATTGACAGATCTGGCTCGGTTCTCTCATTTACGATATATCTAATTTTGTGTTCTTTTTGTTTGCTATTAAGGTTTTTTTGAGGTCAAAATCTAAAATTTTCTTATTTATAAGGTAATAGGTATTACTTCAAAGTGCAATTATAGTATTCATATGTATTTATTTATTTTCTAACAAAAAATTAAGCATTTATAGTTTAAAATTTTACAAATAATGCCTTACTATTTTAAAAAACCAAAATAAAATTGTTTCCTTACTTAAACTGGTGAATTACCTAGAGATAAAAAGAATAACTAAAGCTGATGTAGAGAAGAAGGAAAAAATAGAAATTTGAGATAAAAAAATGTTTTTTAAAAAATAGAAGAAAAATAGTTAATTAAAAAAACAGTAGTTTACTAAGATTAACCAATATTATATAAAAAAACATGTTATTAGAAAATCTAAAAATATTTTAAATTGTAAATTAGCTAAGCATTATTTATATTAAAAAAAATTAGATATACAAAATTTATATATTATTTTAAGGTTTTAAATAAAAAAAGTATACTTTGATTTTCTCCGGATAGTTAAAACACATTTTTTTGACATACAGTCGTCTTCTAAAACAAAATATAAAAATATGTAATTCATAATTTTTTCATTATGCTATTGTTTAAATTTGTACGAAATCAACATAAAAAATGTAAACAATTGAATTACAATTAAAATGAATTTTTTTTCATCTTGCCAACATAGAAAAACTAATATAAACAGAAATGGATTACTACTGTGTACCCTATATTATAAATGAAAATTAACACAATTGTAATATGTGAATTTTTTTTGCGATTGATGCAGCATATTTCATAGATATATTGAAATGATAAATTATTATTTAGTCAATTGAAAATCATTAGAAAAGAAAATAAAACATTCTAAATGCTAATTCAACAAAAAAATGATTTACATGAACTAATAAAAAACGGGTAAATGTTACTACAACGCTAGAAATACGGTCTGAAAATAACCATCTCTGAAAAATATTTTTGAATGTATAAACAAACCATCTTCGACCTTTCTCAATATTATAATCATAAAACCCAAGTTTTTTTAAAATTTTAATGCGCTTCTAAATTTTTTTTATTAATTTACTAGCTTTGCAATATGATCTCAAGAAAAATAATTAGATAGTAATTCTGTTATTCGAAATTAATTTTATAAAAAGAAATGAGTAATATTTATAAATATAGTTTAGGTGTTTTGGCACCTATTTTATGCACGTATTCACCAAATAAAGAATTTTTAACAAAGTCATTATTTCGAATTGTATTATTTTGTTTTCTTTCGATATAGATTATTTATTGTTTGTTAAATAAAGGGAACGAGAAATAATGTCTTTTATTTTTAATATAAATTCACCCGATGATAGGAAACTGGGAAGACCGCGAGGTCGACCCAGAACTTCCAACCAGGTTGATTAACTAACCAAATTATGATAATTGCAATAAAGAAATAAGTTTCACTTTAGTTGCAATGTGTATAAATACTCGCATTTTATTATTCAATGTCAAGATGAATAATTTAACAAAAAAATCAATAACCAAAAATGTTTATTTGTTTTATATGATATTCAATCTCATTATCTTGACTACGACATCTTTTAAATGGAATGAAATAGTTGTACATAAACTGAATATATTTTTATTTTTCCAAAAAATTTTTTATTGTTTTCTCATCTCCAATTAAAAATATTTCAAATGTAATTTCCCTTTATAAAAATTCTTCTAGTATTTAGATGTGAGAAAGTCATATTTTGTGTTTTTTTTATTCTTTGCTCAATAATTTTCTAATTATACATGAAATATTACTGTTAAAAAAACAGATGCAAACATATAAAAAAGTAAGGATTAGTTAATTAATAGTAGAAAAAATCGTAAATTTCACAAATTCTTAATATAGATTTTTTGGTGAAATTTTAATTATTGCGTCAATTTTTTTTAATAATTAATTTTGCATAATTTCACACGTTTATTAATTGAATTTAGAATTTAAATAGAAAGAAAACATGATTTCTGAAAATGTTGAATTTTATGATATTTCCGCTATTCATTTCAAACACATCAATAATAAATACAGTGATGCTTCAAAATAACAACCAAAAAAAAACTGAATATATATATGTTACAAATTTACATGGTATTGGTTCTCTGAACGCTAGAAAGGATCGTTTTATGCGAAATTTTAAATCTCAACATATAATGAGTGTATTATATTGCATCGTGAATTTTCTGACGCAAAAAAAAACTCATTTGTTTGTAAAAATGAGGCAAGTTTTACGTCACATCTAAGATTTTTCTTTGGTAGTGCTATTTTTCATCTATTAGATTCATATCGCGAGGATGAAAATATTTTCTTTAATATGAATATTCAAGAAGTAGAAAAAAGCGTTGCACAAAAAATAAAAGATTGTGTGAATGAAAAAACAAAAATGTTTTTTCTCAACAATAAAATTTCAAGCTACACAGCCAACTTATCATATTTTGATTTTTTGAATGGTATTGGTGGAAACATGTTGGAATATGATACAATACTCAATAAACTAACTGAAGTTATGCTAGAAGAACTCTCAAAATTGATGAATATGAGCGCAAATGATCTTATAACTCTTTTTGATTTATTTATGAATGCTGAAAGAGAAAAATTAGCGAATTTCAAAAAACCTAATATCAATAAGTATGTTATGGCTTTTAATGAGTCAGAGCAGGCGAATTTTTTTGAATTTCTTCATAAGAACATCAAGCATTGTGCTGAAGAATCATTAATTGTTTTTGGTTTTGACATTGATTCAATTTCTTTGTCAACAGAAATTTATTCGCGAGCAATCAGTGAAACTTGCAAAAATAATGATAACAATGATGATGCGGTAATAAAAAATACGACACAAATCAATTATAATAGTTTAATTGAAAATGTCTACAAAGAAATGAATGTATCTATTTACAATTTTTTTAAAGAGATGTATAATATCGGTATAACTGCTGCTACAAAGAAAATTGGAGTTAAATTCGTCGAATTGTGCGATAGATTTCCCGAAAACGTTTTGCAGCATTTAGAAGAGCTTCAAACATTTAAAAAATCTGAAATAATTATCGATTGTGATCAAATAATGAAAAATCTTATGACGATTTCAAAATATTTTAACTTCATTTGCAATGAAATTTTACAAATATCAAATCGCAAAGCATTAATATTTGATAAAAAGCCCGTATCTATATTTTTTCGATATAAATTATATGAAAATTATTCCAAAATTTTTTTTGTTACTGACAGACCAACTGAAAGTTTAGAGTTCTTTCAGTTGATGTTTAGTGTTCTTAAAGAGATTGAATACTCTTTTTTGAATACATTTAAAGAATACAATAGATTATTTGATATTTTAAATCGATTTTTTTCACTTCCTGCGACCGAAAATGGACGTGTAAAATATAGCATAGAAAGTGTTTCTGAATTGTATTTGAAAAAACATCAACTTTCAAAATTAATAAAAAATGAACTTGATATCGAGTTTCAAATCATACGTTTAATTAACGATTATAATATGAGATTAAATTTTTCGGAGCCTCTAAAAGAACCTGCTACCAAAGCCGAATTTTTAGAATTTGAACACCTTGCAAATGATCTCTTAGAAAAAATTAATAAAACCCATATGACATCAATTTCGAAATTGACAAGTGAAAAGATATTTTTAAAACGAGTTCAAAAAGAAGACCTTGAAAATGTCGACGAAGCAAATTTTGTCAAGGATGATTACGATTTTGATCAATATATATCAATAAATCAACTTGAAGATGAATTGGAAAGGTTGTGATTTTTGGATATATATGTTGTCTGTTTTCCGATTTTTTCTAAATTAAGGTCAAATTTTAATAATATATAATTAAATATAAGTGAAATTAGTGTTTAAAATGTTTTTTAGAATGTTTTCACATAGGTAATTATTCGATTAACAAAAAATTAATTTTTTTATGTTGCCTCAGGATAAATAAAAAAGTAATTTTTTTTCTGATACTACATTCTTTGAAAAATTTCAAACAATAAATTATCCGATTTAAAATCATGTTAACATTTTTTTGAAGTGGTGTATGTGACATTAAAGCTTACCATCTTATAAAAGATACCGAATAGACATCTTCAACGCAATTATTTATATAGTAAAATTCAATTTATATTTATGCTTGAATAATTTTTTTATTCAACGATTTTTTTTTTCATTGACATATATCTTTCTGATCTTTCTCCTTTTTCTACATGCCTTTATAAAATTTTGAATTGTATTAAATCCAAAAATATTATATTCATTTTTTATAATTGGTTTATGCAAATTTTTTGCCGCATGTTATCGTGTTTTTGTGTTTTTTAGCACCTTGTGAGATATAACAAAGAGAGTGTATAAAAAAGAAAATTATTCTATTTAAAATAATTTTATATGTGGTACCGCTTTTAGAATAGTTTTTTTGGGGTTGTTCAGCGTCGTTTTGCATATCTGTCGTTATCTGTTCTTATGAAAATTTACACCAATGGATTGATTTTAAAAATCTTAAATATTAAACAAGTGTAGTAAATTAAGGGAAGAATATAAAAAAGAAAAAAATATTCTTTTTTTATCATACTCACATTTTTAAATATGTTTTACTATGATTCTATACAAAATTATTGAAAAATTATCCATATCTGCGATGTTGCTTTCGATATTGTCAAATGATTCAAACATATTAAAAATCACAAACATGTATTTCTTTGTATTTTTACAAAGAACTATAAATTATAATAACTTTAAATACTTGATTACATAATTTAATTCTAAATTTATTAAGAATAGGGTTTTTACTGAAAACACAACATTATGATATTACTTAATAAAGTATTTAAGAAACCTCTAACATTTTAAATTTTGAAGTAGATCTTTAGTTCAATCTAAATCTTTTTTTTTGTAGTATATGATTTAATTTTAAAAATAAACCACTTTATATCTAACAATAGCGTGTTTTCAAACTTTCCATAAAAATTCTGATTATAAAGAAGCACTATCACTATGTATGCAAAAAACTAAGATTTCCTATTTTCTAATGACTAAGGTCGATCAAAACATTGTTTTTGAATTTTTAGTGCACTTACGAGAAATTTAAAGTATGCATGAATTATAAATTTTGTTAGCGTGCATGCTTCAAATCATAAAATATATAATTTTTTTGATTATTTTCGAAACATTGCAAAAACATAAATTTTACAATTTTCTTATAAAATAAAAGTTCACGGCAAGATCGTATATATGATTTTGTGATATCTATCGGATATCCATGTGTTTTCTAAATATGATACAATAATAGAATTGGTTTTACTTCAATTATTATATGCATAATTATTGTAATTTGTAAATTTATTATTTTAAAATTGAAAGAATTTTTATTGAACATTTTTTTTATTCTTTATGAACATGAATGATTTTATAGTTATAGAATAATCTTTTTATTGAATTTCAAATATGGTAATTATATCAAATTGCATTAAACTGTGTTAAATCTTTTTAAATTATATAAAAACTGGTTCAATATCAATTTGTAATAAATTGCAATAAAAGAACACATTTGAATTGGTTTTATCCTTAAATGTTGGCATATAACAATTTTATAAAGTTTTTGTGTTTTGAAAATAGTAAAAAATAAAATATGTGAATTCCATTTTACAAAAATAGATTTCATAGTATAACATGATTCTCTATTGTCGCTCTTTTAAAAGGTTATTTTTTTGATAGTGTTATTGAAATAAACTTCTTTATACCAAAATGGCTGTTTTTATATATAAAATCTAAAAATATATTTAGAGAACTTTACGGCTGCTTTATTGTATTTGCATTAATATGCAATGCTTGAATTTGCATTTGATAAAACTCATATCATTTACAATTACAATTCTTTTAACCCTTGAATAAAAGATGTAATTTTAAAGCATAGAGATATTATATGTAGAAAATTATCCTATAGCTTCTTTCATCCATAGAATTGTCAAAAAAATGCTGATTCTTAAGTATATTTATGAATATGTTTTTTATTATTTTTTAGAAATGGCAAAATCATTGTTTCAATCAAAAGAAGAGCAAACGTACCTTTTCTGTCATTTTTAGAAAAAAATGCTTAAGATTACATGTTTTTTTTAGTATTGGTTGTTTACATTATAAACTTAGTATATCCATAATAGTGGAGAATAAAATATGATTACTAAATAAAATTTAAATTTTTAGATTTCGATTTCGTTTCATAAAAATTGAAAATTTTTCACCAAAACAAAACTATAAAAAACGGAATTGCAATTACCTAAAAAGTTTTACATTTTAAAAAATACAATTTAAATAACAGGATTTAAGTTACTAAATTACAATTTGCACGCATGGATGAAAAAAATGCAAAAATAAAATCACATTTTCAGATATTAGTTTTCCGTTCTTAAAACTCCTCAAGATCCCGATATGATGCGCAACTATCACAAAGGAATGCAATTTCGTTGTAATTGTGTTTATTTCTGGTCTGTATATACCATCACAATGGCTTTACTAAAAACCTATAGATCTTTGATGTTTTTTTTACATAATACCAAAACATTTCAGTTAAAAATTTTAATAATTGTGTTCGCATCAAAGTAAAAAATATTTAAAATTTTCTAAAAAACTTTACATTTAACTTTTGTAGGGTTTTTTTTCATTTTGCAATCAAAAAGATTTTAGGTGTAAACAATACAAACATTCTTTAGGTTATCATGTTTTTTTAAAAAAATTTTTTTGTTTATATTACATAAAAAATCTATTTCGCCAAGTTTCTATAATTTCTTCTCAATTTTTGTTTCATTATCATCAGTTATTCGAAAATATACAAAATTACGCATGTTATTTTTTTACAGTTGTATTATTAAGAGTTGGTATAGGGTATCTATAGATATCTTTATCGTCAATTTTATATATTTTCTTACTCAAAAAAGAGCTTCTTTATGTTTCGCAATATGTATTTTTATTTTTTTATTGATGTATTGATTACAATTGCTATTTATCCTGTTTCAATCAGCGTAAAATAGTAAGTTAAGTAAAGTTTTGTACGTTAATAGCTGTTTTTGTTATTCTGCCTCAAACACTAAGCTAACAAAAAACCTAAAGTTATGACTGCAAACTTTTCTTCGTAAATATTGAAGCCTGTTTGCTTCGTCATTCTTATACTTAATTAATATTTTTTATCAAATTTGATTAGTACTATTCTTCAATGGTGCATCTTATCGAGATTACATTCGTGATATGACTTTTTATTCGCTAACTGTTTTGATCAAAAAGTGATTGGTTCCTCTGATCAAGGAAAAAGCTTAAATAGCTTCAATAAATACAATTTTACCAAGTTTTTATATTTTCTATTAATAATCATTCTACATTCAATAGTAATAAGTCGGGAAGACCGAGAGGTCAACCCCGCACATCCAACCCCTAATTATATTATAATAATAGTATGATAGCTGTGACACAAACTATCACATTTCTTAATTATTAAAAGACGATAATACTTAAATCTTGCATATAAAATATTCAAAATGTTTTTTTTTGAAAACAGTATCTAAATTACATTCTTATTTTAGAATAAAACAATTTTAGTATA
The DNA here is from genome assembly GCA_000230595.3 of Edhazardia aedis USNM 41457. Taxonomy (NCBI): domain Eukaryota; kingdom Fungi; phylum Microsporidia; family Culicosporidae; genus Edhazardia; species Edhazardia aedis. The sequence continues at coordinate 252,346 of AFBI03000003.1, forward strand.
CGCAAATAGAAAGTTTTGAATTTTGTATATTATAAATATTCTGTTTTTCTTTATCTATAAAAAACCACAAAAAATTTTCTAAATATAAAATTAGAGGGAAAAAACGGAGAAAATTCATGAAATGGTTACAATTATATCAGAAATTATAGTTGTAGAGGCGTTTTACGATCCTTCTTAATTCTTAACAAAATCAAATTTTGTCGCAATTATATTTGGTTTTGATCAAATAAAAATTCGAAAAACAAAAATGACCAAAAAAAATCTAATAATAAAATTGAAATTCAACAGATATAGCTGAGCATTGAATACCAAAAACAAGATGTTTTCGGTGTCGAAAGAAACACTGGGAATTTCTATCAACCAGAATAGCCAAAGAAAACACATAAACAAGATCAATAAATATATTTTAAGAATTTCTTATTTTAAAACCTTTGATAGTAGTAATGATTATAGTAGAACACAGATATACAACAAATGATACAAAAAACATAATAAAAACATTTGAATATTTTTAAATTTGATTGTAAACAAGCAATAATCTTTAATATAGAATTTTAAAAAAATACGATAATGAATTGTCATTTTTAATCGCATTTGTATAAAATAAATTTTTAATTTTTTATATAATCCCTAAAAACAAAAAAAAGATAGAAAATTGTTTTAATTAAATTTGTAAAAAAAATACTGGTATTTTAAGAGATTTGAAAACAATATTCATATTTAAACAATATTAAGGGCAATAAAAAAGAATTAAAAAATAGCAAAAAATGTTACATATTTAAAAAAATAGAAACAGTCGAGAAAATCCATTTAATTTACCTTTCTGATTCAAAAAACTTATATTTCATTTTGCGTGATGTTTTTTTATATATCTTACATTTTGACTTTGAAACACTTTTTCATAACTTGGTATTCTACATTCTAGCGAAGGTCTATAAATTTTAATAATTTTCTATCTATTTTATTAACATTAATACACTAAAAATTAGAATCACAATCTTTAATAAGTTAGCTTCGTTCTTATATATTTGTTTATCTAAATTTTATAAAAACCACATTTTGGTTTACAAAATTCCTTAAAACAAGCAAAATCACTGTATATATGTTTGCATAGAAAATAACTACAAAAAAACATATAGAAAATAATAATATGAACAAATGTTGTGGATCGTTTAGAAAATAGACTAAAAAATATTTACATAAAAAACTAATATTAACCTTATGTAAAATAATATTATATGATAACTTTCATTTGTGAAAAAAATCTTATAAAATCGTAGCAGAATCTATATAGATAGAAATTTTTCTATAACAAAAAAAATTTATAAGATCATATAGCTCTACTAAATGCGAAATCTAATGTTTATTCATATAATCGTTTTATTTATCTTCCAGAAAATAGTAATGATTTCGGTCTAAACAAAAACAAAAATGTAAATAATTTGTGTTCAAAAAATAATTTATCATATTTTTCAGTATAAATGTTATAATTTATCTGGTTCTTGCATTGTGGTCTTTACGTTTGTATATAAAGTAATATGATTTGGATTATTCTAATTGTTACAGTTAAATGATTTTGCAGGATTGAATGTTTTTTATATATTAAAAAAATAGTATTACTATTATCTGTTTTCTTAAGTTTTTAAATTTATAGTGATTTTATGTAAAAAAACAAGCTTTGACATCCAATTACAACATTAAAGAAGTCACATATATAAAAGTGTGAAATTATAAAAAAATTTTCATAAAGAAAAATAATTCAAAAGAACGATTTAAAACAGAAAAAATATGAATATGAATGTTATGAGTAATGATCATCACGGTACTGCTATAAGAATGAATAGTTTATATGGTTTTGTTAACAAAGAAAATATTAGCTACTATAATAAAGAATCTAATATAAGATTATAACTTTTTTTCTTGTTTTTATTAACGAATGAAATTTTTTCCCGAATGGTATATAGATCATAGCTGTCAAAAATTTAGATTTAAATATAAGTCAATAAATCTCACAAATAACAATATTAGATTGATCAAAGACTTCATATTTTTATTTCATATTTCGATAAGAAGAAAGTTTTATTAATTTATGAAAATGATTATGAGTTTTTAGGCCATAAAATGTTATAAAACTTATAATAAGAATACAAATATCTAGCTAAATCGCTCTTTTTTTTTGTAAAAATATGATGCAACATACAAATATAGAATATATTTTACGCCTTCTATCTTGAATCAATCTAATTACGTTGAAAATTTTTTATTATATTGATAAATTTACAAATAAATCATACAATATATGTATATGTAATAAATATACCGGAAATAATTTTATATGATAATAGATATTTTTTACTTACCTTTATTTTCATTAATTTTTGAAAAATTTACTAATATTATTGTTTTTTTAATAGTATTATGAATTACTGCTGTATTTCATGCACTTTACTTTATAATGTGGTACCTATAATAACAAAAGTGATTAGAAATAAAATGAAAAACCGCCATGAATCTCATTATACTATCTTAAATTGAATTTTGAATGCAAAAAGGCAAGGAAATTTAATTTTTCATATTGATATATCAATATGATTTACAGTAGGCGAAGCAGCAAAAAAAATGTGGAATATTACATTCAACACAAATAGCACTTTTATAAGTAGTTTTTGAAAATGTGATAATATAATCATGGTTTAAATTAAGAAACAATAAGATGGTTCTGCAATATATTAATATTTTCTTCACTTTTTCCCCATCATATTTTTATGTTAAAAAATTTGCTTGTTGCCAAACAAGGAATAAATCTAAAGAGAACGATGGGCCAAGTATAAAGAAAATCATCAAATTATACATATATTTTTGGCGTGAGCACCTGAATGAGTATGGAGGTACGCAGGAAGTTTAAAAATAGAGAAAGGCAATGAGCATTGTGAACAATTTGTTTTTTGAAGGCACTGTACTGGAGAGCATGCTCCTGTAGCAGGCTTCCTTTCTGTTCCATGCTTCGATGTTCTCCTTTCTTTGGTATTGACTCATTAAGGGTTCAAAAAGGATGAACAAAGATGTAACGAACTGCAATTAAGTGTGAGAGATCAAGCTCGCACTATGTCGTTTACGACAATATTTTATTTTAATATAAAGGCATTTATCAGCAAAGTATTTTTTGCATGTATATTATAAAATAACATCTACCTGCCTAATTTCCAAAACACCAAACAACCAATGACGAAACACTGCAAGTATAAAAAAAATTTATGTGTGTAGTAGGGAAAGCACATTTATTAATATTTTGTAGTTGTTTTGCTCAATAGGTTCCAATATGATGGTAGACATTGCAAATATATTTTCTTGATTGGTCTATAGATATGATACTTGTCGCATAGTAATGAAGTAAAAAAAATAATTTCATAAGTTAAAATTGTGCTATAATATTTACCCCGATTCAGAGGATTTAAGACTGTATAAATAATGTGATCAATATTTGGAAAGTAATTGAAACGAAACAAAAGCTTATGGATTTTTATTTAGTTGTCATATTAGTGCAACTATGATTTGAGAAATGTTGTTATTAAATTAAAAATACATTCAAAATGTGAGTAAGAATAAATAAATCTTTTTTAGAAATATCAATTCGCTATGTATATACTTCAAAATAATCTTAATTATAAGCGAAATACAAGCAATATAAAAATGGTAACTAAAAACAAAAGCAGTCAGTGTTTCCTTTAACCGCTAAATTCATCAAATAAAAGCGATGTTCAAAGTTTAGATTACATTTTTTAACAGCTTTCTAAACTTAATTCAGTTACATATCGACTTTTTTTATTTGTAAATTTTTTTACTCTTTTGTTACGCATGTAAATATATCTTTCTAATTATTTTTTTGTGCTATATAAGCAAGCCATTACTATCAAATTTTTAGATTTGAATAAAAAAATAAATCCAAGCACACCAATTGATTGATAATATAATAAATTCTATATTGATTATAAATTTTGAAGTGTTTGTAAATTTTGAAGTTTTGTAAAATTTTGAAAATGTTAAAGAAGTATTGCATGCAGTAATAATATTCATTGTTTGTGCTAATTATTAAAATGTAATTTAGATATAAAAAAATATATTGTTATAATTTTTCTAGATATTAGCTATACTATTAATATGTTCCGAAAGTTTAAATTTCTATAATTCTTACATTTATAAATTTAAATTTTTCATGGTTTTAAATTTAATTAGACGGGAAAATGTATATTAAAATTAAGCCATACACTTAAATGACAATAATATTTAGTTAATGATAGGTGATTAGATCATAGTATTATATTGCTAAGATTAAAAGAATATTGTTAATTCTAAAAAAAATGTAATTTTAGCTACTTTTGACTTAAAAGATCCAATTATATTAACTATTAAAAAAAAGAAAACAAGAATCAAATATGAAAATAATATAATAAAAAAAGTCTAAACAAATTTTATTTTAAATTATACAATGACTTATACAAGAAAAAATTATTTTTATTTATTAGACGTTTGAAATCTGATTCTGACAACAATTTCTGAATAGATAATACATGATCAAAATGTTTTTCTTAAAACATATTAAGAAAAATACTTATATATAGTTTGACCAATTTTGTAGTCTTTTTGTAAATACGTAAATGAAAATGCAGTTCAAGATTTTTAGATTTTATCTAACTAAGTAACGTTAATCTTCTCTTAAAAATATACATTTTCTATTTGATTTTTATATTTTTTTTTGTGACTTTTATAAGCATTTCTGAAAACATTTATCTAGAAAAATTAAAATTAGGAAATACAGGATAGTACTGGCGTATTTCTTCTAGACGAAAGGAATAATTGTAATTTATTTTGATATTATTTTATATAATAATCCATATAAATTTCAGTGATTCTAATTTAAAATCAATATTGATAAAAATTTCCTCATTATTGTTATTGAAACTAAGATTCGAATACTTCAATATCAACTATGTCTGTGACTAGAAAAACAACTTGAAAGATTTTTTTAAAAATATGGTTAATAAAACATGATAATTTTCGAAGCAATATCTACATCTTTGATGATCTTTGTAATAACAATACAAATATATTTTTTTTGCTATAAAAATTTCAAATTGTATGCAATGCAAATGTTTTTACACAATTGTTTTATATTTTTTTAAAGCGTCGCTTTGCCAATTTAAAAATACTTTTATTTTTTCTTTAAAACCATCATTCTCCGTCAATTTAATCATAATTAGGCAATACCTTACAAAATGACAAACTGGCGATGAACTTTTTTTATTGCATCAAAATTACACTACAATTATCTGTTCATTATATTTATTGTTGTATATGAAGTTAAAGCGATCTGGAATGTTATATTTATACAAAATGAAAATTATATGCAAATTTCTGAAAAAATGACATTTTGTAAATTCTTAAAATAACGTATGGTAATTTCGTTTATTTATATTGCGATATTCCTCAGTAATATCATCATTATATAAATGTATTCGATTTAGTCTCTTGTGAATCACTCTTGTTTGTGTACTTCATTACTTTCCCACATTCAAATTTATTTATGCTTTAAATACATAAATGAAACGATATTCTGCTTTTAATAGAGTTAAATTTGTTTGGAAAAATATTTCACGAAATAAAAAATTAACAATTGTTAATATACAATTTTAATGAATTATCTCAAAAATATATTTCATATCAAGTTTTAATTAATAATAAAAATTTTTATCATTAATTATTGAAATTTAACTTCATTTTTAAAGATTCATTCACATTAAACTCTGCAAAAAAACACAATTTTTGTCTTGACTGCAGGCTAGCTGCATATAACACAAAAGTGTCTATCGCATTTTAAAATTTTAACCCACCATCAAGTCAAAAAAATTAACAAAGAAGGAAAACATATAAATATCGTGTTTAAAAACCAAAAACTAGTAAAAAATACAGAACAGGTATTTACTGGATAAGAGTCTTTAACTCAAATATTAAAGTAAATCATTCAAAAGAAAACATTGCAGAAGTCGGGAATGTATACGCTTCGAAATTGCTAAAAAATGTAAAATATTAAAAAAACCATTAAAAAACAGTGAAAATAACGTTATCTGTTTTTTATAAACATAAAATGTTGAAAATTTGGTGAGGAAGACTTCGCAAAGATTTGAAAAAAATAAAGTAGATATAAATTAAAATATTAATGAATAAAGTTAAAAGATAATACAGAATTGATCTTAAAGTATATTAAGATAAATTTATCTAATTATACAAAAAAGCTATTAATTCTAAGGTGTGAGGATCATAAGTATAGTAGAACACACACATAGTAGATAAATTCTGCTTTTAAGCAATAAAAAATAATGATAACAATCGCTATTTTCCAAAAAAATGTAGATACAAAATTTAAGTATATCCATATATGTACAGAGGATATAATAGATTTTTTGTGATGGGCTTACGTATGTGACAATAATTCATTGTATGTTTAAATAAAGAGACTTTAACAAATATTTACACGAATACGATATTGAGAAAAATCGTTCACTAAAATAGTTTTTAGACAAAAGATAATAAAAGTTAGGCAAGAATAAATACCAACTTTTAAAATTTATGATCAGAGGAAATTTTCGAAACACCCTTATATTTTTTTTGTATAAACATATAATCATCATTACTAAATAATGGTTTCAATTTCGTTTTTTGTGTTATGTTATACATTGCGCATGTTTTACAATATACTGTGCATTTTCAAAGAAACAAATTAAAAACTTGAGAATATTGTATAAATATTTCATGTAATTTTTAGAAATTTATATTTTTGAAAATGATTTTAAAAAAATATTTTTTTTATATTATTTAATTTATAAAAAACATTAATAATAAAATTAAAATATCAGCAGTTCGCTTCTATGTCTTCGTCCCTTTACTGTTTTGGGTTGTTTGCTCTTACAAATGGTTCTAATTGGTAGTTAGTAAAAAATAGAAGCCCTAATTGGTATCGCCTCAGGAATCCCATCTACATTGTTTTTTACATTATAAAATCGATATATTTAATATAGACGGTTTATATTTTATTGTGAAAACTACTATATGATGATGCAATTTTTTTAGCTTGATTTCACAATATAGAATGCAAAGCAGTAGTGCTGAGTTGTAATTATAATATACAAAAACAAACAAAAACGTATTGTTCTTTTATAATCAAATGTTCTTTTTATTGTTGGATCTTATAAAGTAAATGAAAGAAATTTTCAGCAATTTAAAGTATTCTTAGATTAAAAAACACCATAAAAATTCAACTTTGTTTTAGTACCAACAATTTGTAAAGATATTAAGAGCTTTAAATGCATACTCATTACAAATATTGATCAAAAAATCTAACTTACAATCATCATCAAATTACTTAATATAAGTATAATATTCGCTTTAATGGCTACGAAATATTGTCAGATTTTTCAAAATATTATCTGAAAAGATTAAACAAATATTTGGTGTTTGAAATTCTTATTTCTTTTAGAAAAAAAGACTTTTTTTACAATTATTTATTGACTTTGTAAAAAAAATTTCTCGATATAGTTGCATATATATTTTGTGATTCCCATTGCAATTATTTTATAAAAATACTTCTAATTTTTCAAAATATTAGACAAATATTAGAGACCATATAATGAATCATAACATTTAAAATTATATATAAATTTCAATGTCTATTTATAAACTCTTTTTTTATTTTTATGCTAAAAACAGAAATTTAATATATTTTTTGTGTTTCATGCTGATCATATATTAAGAAAAACATTTTTATCTTTCGAGAAACATCATAATATCAAAAATGCTGTTTTTCAGTTTTCAAGTTTAATAAAATATAGCCATACATAAAAAACTTGCAATAATTATGCTGCTCTTTAGTCATTCATTATAAAATCATAAAAGTATAAACAGAAAAATTGTATTTTTTTAAAATATTTTTTATCCGAAAATAGATATAACCAACGAGAAACATCCGCTCTTTCCATCTTTGACGCAATATTTCTTTCGTCATTCCACATTTCTTGCTACACTTTTTAAGTCGAAGTTTTTTTTGGTTTTGATATGGTAAAATTGCAATAAATGGTGAATCTTTAGTAATTTTTTTTTACAAAACTCGTCTGTAAAACAATTTATTATAGTTAACAGAAAAGATAAATATACAGATTCCTTTTTAGATAGCTTATTTTTTGGCAATAAAGATTGATTTTATTTTGTTTTTTAGATATTAAATAAAAAATAAATGCTAAATCCAAAATTGCCAAAGAAAATGTTAGAAGATTTTGTCATTTAATTATAAAAATTTTCAATATTGTATATAAAGATTTTTTTTCATCTTTTTTACATTTTTAAATGTCTTATTGTTAAGTAAATGGTTCCGCAGTTTCATTTATGTGTTATTCTATAATGAAATTATATTTTGCAGATTAATTAATTTTATTTTTAAAAAATTTATGAATTTTTCATAAAACAATAATGTTTTATTATTTGAAACAAATTGCAAATTTTTAGCAAATAAATTTCTCTTTGGAAAATGGATTTTTTTCAACTCTTACAACGATATTATTTGATCTTAGTTTCCAAAATAAAGTTTTTAGTACGATACATTTAGTATACAAAATGATTAAATTTTATTTAAGTGTAAGTACTTTGATTCTTAAAAGAATTTTGTGTTCTTAAATGACTAAGACTGTAAAATTAATTTGAATTTTTTTTTGTTTTGTTTTGTGCATGTGTTTAAGTTTTAAGATAAAAATGCAATACCAAACCATAAATTTCTTACAAAAATTGCATCTTAATGTATTTTTTATGCGACCAGATAATTGTGTATTTGTAACAATCAAAAAATTAAAAGATTGCTAAATTTTTGTAAATTTCGAGAATAATTTTAGCGATCATATAACATTGCGAAGTTAAACAAATTTTTATTTTTTATTTAGAGTATTTGATTTAACTTCATTCTTTCAATTATGATTTCTAATTCTAAAACGAATTGAATCAAGTAAATTGCACGACAAAATAAACAAAAAAATATTTTCACACTTTATAATAATATGTTCTTCTCCAGCAATTTTTTTTTAAATTTTATTACTAAAAAAAATATTTGTTTCCATTTTGAAAAATATATATTTTAAAATGTGTTTTACTATCCTAAACACAAAAAATCATCTATTTCAAAAGATAAAACTATGTATTTTAAATACATAAGGTTAACATAATTTTTTATTTTTTTTATATGTTACTTCAAGCTTTATGAAGTTATATAGTGTGAAAAAGGTGCTTTATTAAAACAATTCAAGTTACTTTGAAATAAGTAAATAACTTTATTTTTGATTATTATTGCAGAAAAAAATTTTAGCATAATACAAACTTTTTTACTGGCATATTAGCTTTCTTGCAATTAGCAGCAAAAAAACAATTTTGTACTAACTATGACTACATAAATTTTAGTTAAAAATATAAAAGTAAGTTGTATAATGATAAAAATGCTGATAATATAATTAAAAAAATATTTTTTTTACACAAAAATGAATTTTTTCGTGCTTATTACATTTCCCGAAAATTGGCTAGCTATTATACATTTTTGTTTTCTGATAATTTAGTTTAACAAAGCCATAAAAAAAAGGAACAAAAAACTTGAAAGATATATTAATTTAGTTGTTCAGAAGTTTTTTACCGTAATCTATATATTCGAAACTAGGAATAGATATTTAACATGTTTTTTTTGCAAGAGTAACATCTCTAATTTCCTCGTGCAACTAAGAAAGCATAAAAATATGCGAATAATACACAATGTGTTTAATTACAATTAACGCATTTATTGACAGTAATTTTAGTTTGATAGGATTTAATCACGATCAATCGAAATATATTTTCGTTACTTTGTATCAATAAAATTTAATACATTTTTTTATATTTCAATTCATTTAAATTTCACGTACGAGATAAGCGCTTGTCATTATGCTCGCATTGATTATTGTATCAGAAAAATTACAAACTTATTTCTTACATTTGAATATTCTATGTTTTTTTATTTTATAATGAGTTGAGTTAATATATTTTGTACTATATTATATTTCAAATACATAATACATTAAGAATTAAATCTATATATTTTTAATTTTACAAAATGGCATATATTTAAAAAATACAATTTTTAAAGAGACGTTGAAAATTGAATGAAACAAAATAAGGATTGAAAAATATTTAATTCTCCTTTTTACGAAAATAAATGCATTTTTTCGGGGCGAATCGATCTATATTTGCTTGTGCGTTGCCAAAAATCGTATGTATTTGTCTCGTTTGCCTTTAAAACATCTGAAAATTATTCGTGTAACAGGGATCTTAAACACAACAAAATTCAAAGTTCTTTCACCACTATATTTACCTGCTTTACAATTAATCTTTATTATCAGCATGTAATGGCAGCTTTTTTTCTCTAAATATTGTAAACTAAGGTGCGAAGCAAGACATCAAGTGCAGTAGCTGAAAGGAAAGTTACTAAATTTTTTTTTAAAAATTGCGGTGTAATAAGAAACAATTTGATTGTTTTGCAATTAAACAAAATTAATTATTGATAGACATTTGTGGCTATTTTTTGAATGAAGAATACATATTTTATATGAAATTCTTATTTTGTATTTTCAAATACCTAAATATGTAAAATACATTAGCATTTATAAGAAAAACTAGATTTTCTGGATTCAAATTAAACTTCAAATATATATAAATTTCTCAATTTTTTGGTGTGTTTTAGGACACTTATGAATCAACAACATGAATTATTAATAAAATATGTTTTCAAAAAGTTTTAGCCCTCAGCTAATTTCAAAAACTAATATTTCTTAAAAAAGTACTCACCCTAGATTGCGAATAAAAAAACAAACTTAAACTTGATCTTTTCTACGCTTTATTATCTTTTTAGATATTTATGCTACTGAAAAACTCAATATGTATTTATTTCGCTTGTTAGATAAATAACAAATTATATTTTTTAGATCGTGTATTTAAAAGAATTCTAAAACAAATTTAAACAATCCGTATTGTTATTGTAGATATTTTTATGTTGTGAAATTTATTATATATGGTATTTTATTTAAAAACAGTATTCTATGTTTTAAATATTTATTTTTCTGTCAAAAAAATTGGTTTTTTGATGTTCGCTGAATTAAAAAGCATTACCAGAAAAAAAAATCAGATACAAACCTTAATGTTAGCACTTCGCAAAATTTTAAAGTAAAATATATAAGCATTGTAATGCAATTTTACTTAGAAACTCACGATAACAAAGTTTTTAATAATTAGAATTCATTTTTTTTCTTTACTTTATTATATTTTAAGATTGTAGAATCAATCTTTCAAACATCCCGACATATTCGGTTTTGGAAATATCAATACTTTGACAGGCAGTGCTAAATATAATAAGTAAAAAATTTACAATTATAATACAACGGTTATATTGGAACAGTTGTAAAACAAACATGATATATGAGCTACACAATTATAATATAAAACTTAAAAATCATGAAATCGAAATTAAAGCTAAAGTTTTCATACAACTATTAATATTTTGCTTGGAATAATCTAACATTTAAAATTCTAAATATATAATTCCATAATCTATCATTCGAACAATAATAACAATAAATCAATAAAATCAATTCTATTTTTTTTACAAAAAGGATAAAAACTATCACATAAAGCTACATGATTGCTTAATTTTGTATTTATAATTTTATAGCTAAATATATCCATGTAATTACAATAAACTATAATTAAAACCAACTTAATTTATATAATATTAATTTAAATATACTTTTTTTTTTATTGATCGCAAAATTGTAAATTGTTTGGTGCATATCGAGGATAGTAAATATAGATTTTAGCCGTCTACTCTACATGTGAAAATAAGAAAAAATATCAATTGAAGTTAGTATTACTATGAAGTATCTTCTAAAAACATTTTTACTGCTTAGTATATATTCATAAAAAAACCTTGACACATAAAAAAATTCAATGCATATTTAACTAACGATTTTTACTATGAAAATATTTAAAGGAAAAAATATGATAAAAAAAATTATAATTTACCTTTTCGAGCATATAATATCATTAATTAAAACTTATAATGACACATTATAAATTAATTTTCAACTTCAACTATTTATCAACATTAATAATTTTATTTATGTAGGATTTTTGCGCGTTAGTATTAATCATTTTTTTTTGACACAATATTTCTTTAATGTGCATTGTTATATTTAAGAATTTTTATATTAAGTATAAATCTGTTATAAAATTATAGTGCAGTATTTATAGTTTTCAACTTTGAGGAAGACGTAATTATATATGCTATTGCCTAAATAGCAATTATATACTAATTTTTTTGCTTTTCATATCATTTTAATATTTTTTATGAACAATATATGCGATTTCTAATTTTTAAAAGGCTTTGACGATTGCTATAGTAAACTTTGTTTATTGTTAAAGTTGAAAGTGTGATAGAATCCGATAAAATCGATAATCAAGATTTTTAATGATCTTTTCTCAACACATAAGTTATATATCAACATATTTGTTGAGTATTAGTCTTTAATACTTCGTTTCTAAAAATAAAAATTTTTGTGAAAAAAATATTTGTTCATTAAAAATTTTTAGATTGACTAATTAAAACATTTTATTTTGCCGTTCTATATTTCACTGAATATGTAAATTTAATATGATTATGAGCCCATCACAATGAAACGTAAAATTTTTCATTTGACCATGATACTTACAGGAGAAGAAAAGATGAGAACAAATGAAGCACAAAATAGAGCCCAAAAATGTAAAAGTAGTTTGAAAATTTTAAGGATGATAAATAAAATAAAGAACGAAAAATAAATACCTCGTTCAAGTTACCTTCCATCAATTTTATTGATAAGAACCTAAAAAAACTTATTTGATATTAATTAAAAGCGATTAATTTCATATTAATTTTACACGTTAAAACCCAACTGAAAGAGGATATCAAAATAGTGTATATTTTTGTAATTTAATACCATCTTAGCTTACAATGTTTTTCTGCTCTAATTATAATATATAAGGAATATAATTCTCAATCTTTGTTGTTATTGTGTATACTGTATTAATTTATATTTTAAAAACAGTGCTTTGCTGCTCTAATTCTAATATATAAGGAATCATAATTCTCAATCTTTGTTGTGATTGCGTATACTGTGTTAAAATCTATTTTAAAAACCTAACTTAACATGAAATACCAAGAATAATTAATTACTTGATAGTAAAAGGCATAACTTAAATACTGAATTTCAGTGCAATTCAATATTTTTTATAGCTTTGAAGCGTTTTTAAGAGATATAAATCTCAATAGATCCGCATAAAAGACGCTTAAATTACTTATGAATAAAAAAATTTATGAAGACATATCTTTTCGTGAAATGTTCATATGCCAAAGCATTGATATTTTATATAACAAAATGTCAATTACAATCCAAACATATAAGGCACTATTTTTTTTAATCTATAGCAAAAAAATCCTATCTGTTATAAGATCATTGGCATTAAAACAATACAGAAAAACTGATTCTAATGCAAAAACTGTTTTATTTATGCGGATTAAACATAAATTTATACTAATATAATTACTGTGAAAAGAGCGCAATCTTCATGATCTTTTCTACGAAAATTTTTGCTCTTTCATCTCGATTCCCGATAAAAAAATTTTTTTTGCCTCGAAATATGCATTTTCATTTCATAAATGTTGAATTTGTAAAAAAAGAAAAAAAAATTATATGCCATATACGAGTTTACACCACAAAAATCTTGATGCAATAAAAATTCTCTTTTAATTATTATATAAACACGATTATATATTATTTGCACTTTTTTGATTTGTAAATGATATGCATTGAATTACGGATAAATCCTTTCTAATTATAATTCTTAGTGTTAACTATAATGCAGCTATTGCATTTTTATATGATTATTTGCAAAAAAAATAAACTGTATATATGTTAATGCAAAAAAAATCACTACTATAGTCTAAATATCATCGCTTTTACAAAATTTATTACAAGATAAAGCATTTTATTTTAGGCATTTTCAAAGAAATTTAGCAAATTAGAATTTAAAAATATACGCTATGATCATTTACAAAAAACACGTTTTTGTGTCTAAAATTATTGGTTTTGTAATCATACTACTAAAATTAAAGCATATATATTAGATACAGTAATAATAGAACATGCGATAATTCAACTTTATATATGATAAATAGGTTTTTATATTAAAAATATACTATAAAAAGATGTTTTATAGTTTGTGTACTTAGCTGGTGACCTGGTCTTGTGGCGTACGAAAAAATTACAAAGGAAAGAGTACAAACAACACAAGTTTTTAATGTGATTATATGTATCAGTGCCGGAATATTTTCAGCTGTCTTTTTTTCAGCTTTCATATCTTTTTCTATGCTGTTCGTTGGTTTGTTCATTTTTGGGTTCATGTTCTTTTCTTTTGATAGACTATTAGGAGAAAAATATACCAAATAACTATAGTATATTAATTAATCCGTTATATTGACCGCAATATACGTTTGTGGGCTACTTTTTGCCACAGCTGTGTATTTTTTTATATATGAATGTAACTCATAACTAATTCTATGTGTTAAAAACCTTTATAGTTTATTAAAGCTATTATGAAATAGATTGCATATTATCTTTATAATGTAAGCTTTAAAAACCACTTTACTTATCATTTCTTGCACTTAAATTTGAACAAAAATCTTTTAATTAATAAAATCTCGATAGATGGAAATAATGATTCATAATAATAAAAAGATCTAAATTTTATCGATATTTTGATCAAAAGAATCAAAGTTGATCTTTTTTTAAGCAAATTATCAAGTTAAGATTGATATATGAAGTTTATGTATTTTGATAATTTTTTTTCAGAGAATTGATTGGTGCTTACAATTTGTAAAATAGCTTAAATAGCTTTATTAAATAAAGTGGATCGACTAAAAGTATAATTCTTACGAAAAGACTAAAAATGAAACGTCGGTGAAACCTCGTGCGAGGAGTCGTACATCCAACCATGATAAAACATAGCTACTAGTAAAAATATGACATTATATTACTATTAAAGGTATACCTTCTTATAAAATATCTTGACAGAAACTAGTAATAATAATATATATAACTAAATTTTAGTTAAACTAAAATAGATGAAATAAGTTGTATATTTTTTGATGTCGTATACTTTTGTAATTGTAAAATTTGAAGGGTAAATCAATTACTTTTTATTTAGATTTATTATAAAAATAAATTTCATCAAATAAAGGTAATTAACCAATCCAATTTATGTTTTTTGTGAATAAAATTACTGATAATGAGAAGAAATATGTGAAAAGAAAGAAGCCTGCTTTTTACAATTTATTTACTTCCTTAACGTTTAATTTGTATTGCACAAATGCAAATAAACAAAAGATCTCTTGTCACTTTGAAGAAAATAGCTCACATATACTTTGCATTTTTTTGCAACTTTAAATATGACAGAGTAATAAACCCATATTGTTTTATTATTTTTTTAAGTATTTTCGGAATGCATATTGTCGTATCTTTGTTTCTACATATTTTACAATTATACACGCTAGAAAAAAAAGTTTATGTTAATATAAAGTAATCAAAATATTCTAATAAGGACGAAAATTTTGAAAAAGCTAGAAAATAATTCTTTTTCTTATTGGTTCTGATGTTTAGGTGAAAAAAATACATTCTATTATAGGATTCCGGTGGCTTTTTACTCAAAACAACCTATTTTAGTAAATTTTTCGGTTTAACTGTTTCCGGTGCAATTTCTATAATCTATAAAAATTATAATTGACAGAAGAATATAAATATTATAAAATACATATAGAAATATAAAATATATCAACTGACATGTTTTGGAATCAATTTCATGTTATCTTTTATAATATTACTACATTAATTGAGCAAATATATTGATTTTGTAAGCAAAATCAATTTTTAACAATACAGGCATATGAAAAATATAAAAAATCAAGCCAAATTTATAAACTCATAATATCGAAAAAATCGATCCTAAAATAAGAATTTTTTTTTGCTCAGGATACATGTAAAAAGAATGATAAAGGTAGCAGATAAAAAATTAAAATTTGTTTTTTATACTAAAATGATGTTTAAAGATATTAAAATATCCTGATATCGTTGTAGAATATATATTTATAGCTATTGTCTATTTATAATGATAATCTATTGCTACTGTGTTGGAAATTAAGAATGTAATGATGCTAAAGCATTCTAAAAGGATTAAGCGGTGATGGGGATAGTTCACCGCTTTCAATCGCTCTCTGTCAGAATTTCTATTTCTAAAAATATGAAGATAATCTTTCGCTTTCGAGTAAATATTCGTTTTATTATTTAAATTATTCATATAAGGTTTTTTATAAAAAGTTAGTGGTTTCATAAACGCAAAAATTTTTATAATATAATTTTGTCTAGAAAGAATTGTAACCACTATCATAAATCATATGCTGCAATTCACTGCAAAACATATTGAATACATAAAGTTGGGCACAAACACTGCAAATCAAGAAATTTATTCGTTTTTGTTCTTTGATATTAATAAATAATTTTTTTAATATAAAGTATTCTTATCTCATTGATAGTAAAAAAAATTGTATAGATAGAAAAAACTTGTTTAGTGCACTAAAAAAATTATATCCAAAAAAATTCATACAAATAGAATGTTAATTTATAAAAATTTTCATGTTTTATCACAGTTTTAAGAAAATAGCTGTGTTTTATTCTTTTTTTTCGGCCATGAAAGTAAAATTACATTATATACGAAAAGTATACATAAATATAATTAATATAAAATATAAAAAGAAAATGTGTCAAATGTATCATGTTTACATAAAAAACAGTTCTTTTTTTCTAATTTTTTATAAATTCAAAATAACTGTCAAAAAACTGAAAAAAAACAGGTTCTACATACTCTTAACAATACTGTAAAATAAACATAGATATTAGTTTATTGATATAACAAATAAAAATAAATATACAAACAAAATTTGGACTGTAAATTGTAAATTTTTTGTTTTTTTAAAGTATCCAGTTTTTTTTGCTTTTTCATTTCTCTTGCTATCACATTTTAATGAGGATTTTGCACATAATTGTGCAACTATTTCTAATAAATCATCTGCATTCAGCTGTTTGCCTTTTTTGCAAATTTCAAAAAATAAAATTAAAAAAATTTGAAAAAGAAATTGTTCCATATAATTAAAAAACTATTATATTTATCTATATGGTCTTCTCATCGATAGTATTTTTGATTGATTATATTTTTTAAAAATAGTATTAAACAAATAAATTTTATATGTTTGCAGATTTAATTTTTATATGTATAATTTGACCATTAATGCTTAACATACATAATTTTTTTGTTATTATTTTATGTTTTCATGTTTTTGATAAATTTTGCTATAAATCCCGTGATAAAAAATATACCAGAATTAACAAATATAAATAAAAAAGTATGACTGAATTGGTTTTTGATACAAGGGAAAATGTTTATCTCTATCAATCTAAAAGATTT